>OX465243.1:8971635-9039586 GCA_949987775.1 Aproaerema taeniolella | reverse complement strand
AGATGACAAATTTTTGTTCATTGTTTTAATTGAAGCTTCTTATAAATAGCCTGGTGTAAAAAGTTTTTTAATATCTTACTAAACTAAGAAAGATATGAACGTTTAAATCTCTCAATTAGACAGAGAGGGAAATATAAAACGATGACGTCACAGTTGAGTACCGTCATATAAATTCAATACTTACAAAATTAAGTTTTTTAAGATAGATATACAAATATTTTTGAAAGGTTTTTTATTTTTCGATCTTGATTTCGAATTCCGTTATCATTTTATGTATGTTAATATATTATCTTAATAAATATATGATATTAAGTATCAGTCATCTACCCAATTCAGAAAGACCATATGTAACAGTTTTTTGGACTTATTGGATTTCTCGATTGTGAAATTGGTAAGAACACAGAAAAGTTAAAAATTATTTTGTAAAATAAAAAGTGTTTTATGGTAGTTTCTGAAATACCCGATTCCGAGCGTTGCCGCTCGATAGTCCACATTGGTGAATTTAAATTAAGTTGCGTTAAGGATGTGAATCAGCTCACTAACTGAACAACTTTTCTCAAGGAACAGATCTCAATATAACCTGAGTTCGCCTGAGTACGGAGAGTCAAAAACATTTTTAGGGATTTCCTTTTTTAAAAGTTGTTAGTTTCATAGAGCGTTTCACGTCCTAAACTTGCGCCAATACTATCGATTGTTATTTCAATACTGAGCAGCGTATATAATACATCAATTTCGTGGTTCAATACCTCAGATAGTATTGCTGCTTATCGACAGTATTGCACTAAAAATTATCAACCTGGGCCCTTATTTTAAAACAAATACATGGATATTATATATTTGATAGTGCCTTATGGGACTTTTAACTTACTTTCAAATAACAAGATCGTTTAAAGGAACTGGGATGAGTAGATTGGGCCAGGGTACGTAAAAAGTTAAATACCCTAAATGCCTGATGTAATCAAAGTTATATCTGAAAGAGAATATTATAAATGAATAAATGAATGCTGAAATACTCACCATTAACCTCGATTTTGTTGGTCTGTAGTTCAGCTTAAATTTATAATTAGTCCATGATTTTACTAAATTAACTTACACACATTAGTAGTGTTTCTATAGAGCAAACCTGTAATATTTTTGGAAACTGTGATTTAAATAAATCTAAAACTATGTGAAAATATAAACTTAGTTACCTATACATAAAATAAATAAACAACTAATACTATACGCACTACAAAGTAATCAGTCATACACAGTTGTTTTAAAAAAAGCTTAAATTATTGACCTTTTACTAGAGAATGTGGCCTATAAAAATATAGAACCCCAAATAACGGACTATTTTATGGCATAAAATTGTGTAGACATTGTAATTATAATAAGAATGGCTTGTCCAGATGTTTACGAGTAATAGAGTGGACAGCTGAGCTGAGCGAAAAAAAGCAACATTACATACTAGCGAAAATTTACCTATCACTTATAACACTGGAGACCAACATTAACGAGTTTCTAAGGCACAAGTAGAAAAAACACCCGCATAATACTAAGCTCCTAAGTAAAAATAATTTTAACAAGAACATAATCGTTCGAACACCAATTAGCTAAGTAGATATCAACGAAAGTAAATTACGTATAAGTTTAAGGGCTAGTCTTTAAGTAGGTAATTTGTTTAAAATATGTTTTACCGGCCGAATCCGATTTTGGATCACACCTGTTTGGCCTAGGCTTGGGCGGAAAATTCTAGGGGTAGGTTGTACTAGTTTCCCTAGACTGCACATAAGTGAGTATAGTAGTGATAAGTGATCAGCCTTTCGCCCACGATACATCCTCACGCCCCACTTATTGGCTTCTACGGTAAACCTGCGTGGGAAGAGTTGGCAGCTGACACCAGCGTGGAAGTATGATTCATTCATATACTCACGCTCACGTCTATACTATATCCCTGTCGGGGTAGGCAGATCATCACATGATTCTATACCAGTTCACGCCACGTTGGACGTCCAATCTAAGTAAGCTTATCACTACATACAAATTTTGGCCTAGACAAACTAAACCAGGTTAGCTTAACATCGGGTTTGGCCGCTAATAAATAGAAATCGTGATTTTGATAGGTAACTTTATTGATATTACTTTTAAGTATTTACAATGAGCTCTAACCTTTACATCACTATACTTTCCACAAGTTTATGGCATGTAATGTTTAAACGGGTGCTTACCACGCAAAAACGGCGAAAATCAAACAATATTTACTCTACCTCTTTTGTATATCTTTCTTAGAAGGAGACACTTCTCCTCTACCACAATGACTATCATCTAAAGTGGAAACAATATAGATGTCTAACAACTCTTTTTACCTAATATCAATAAAGTTACACCTGATAAATTTACTATTTAGGTGTAATGATGTGTTCCAGAAAGTTTTCCAAATCTAAGTTATTTGACCGTCGCACACTATTCGTACAGCTAGATTAGGAGTTAGAACTACGGACACTGTGAGAAGCTTAGAGAGTTAAGACGCGAGATGCCTTATCTACCATGGCCATGCCTCGTTCATTTTATCTTAAACCTATGACACGCAGACGAGAAACTTGGGTAGGTACTTAATTGAAGGAACAGACTGTACAGATCACATACTTTAAGGTGTCCACACATCGCGACAATGCATGAGACACATCCTACATCAAACTTTGCAAAGAAGGTGAAGGTATAATGTTCGCCGCATTTTACAATTACAGACAGACAGACAACACACAAATTCGTAAATGCTAAGTACTAAGACATCTCTCAGATTAAAGTCTCAAGTAGTAAAGGAACAACATGACACAGGGATTTTCTGAACATGTTATACCTACTTACCTAAATTAATACATACCCTGATTTATACAAGACACTATTAGCTATATGTGTTAGTTATATAAGCGTTAGTTTATAGATAGGTTTTAAAAACGATATCAGATCCATTAATTTAGATTTTGATAGAAAAAACGCAATCATATTGTTGCATATATGTATGTACTACAGAGTTTTAAATATTTATGGTAATTTTTTAAAAGATTATATTACACCAGGAAAGAATTGATTTTATGATGATAGTAGATTAAGGAAAAAACAAAGGTACGTCCCAAAGTAACGAAAAATAACTGTTGTAGTTTTATAAATCTTTCCTGTATTTTATTTCACTTTTTGTTACAGGTTATGTAGCGAGTTTATTGTATCGAAAAATATTTGCACAGGTGCGTTTTTTATTGCAGTTATGATTTTACTGTTCAGTAGTGACTATTTAACAGGGAATGCTTCCTTATACATAAGTAGCACAAATTTCGCGCACATTTTATGCATACTCACTTATTATTGTATAGAAACCTTTGAGTAGACATTGATATATTGTGTATATGATAGTATATTTTATACAACATAAATTACTCTGTAGAGGCCTGTCTATTTTTATCATTACACTGTGATTATGAACCTTCAATCTATTATTTTGAATTAGCCCTGAAAAACTTTACCCAGTTACATAAAACATATTTAACTATTTATGTGACCAAGGAGGCCCCGAATTAAGTGTGTGAACCTAAAATCGCCTAACGTGTATAACATGCAATTTAGTGAACTTTTTGGCAAGACATGGCTACAAAACCTGTACATGGGTGCAACGTACGGTCCGAATTTGATTCTGATAGCTGGAATAGACGAAGTTTCAACAACGTTTGTAAGAAAATTGTTGAAATTATAAAATAAAAGGAAGCAAACAAAAGTGAGTTATATGAAATGTCAAATTGAATTCCTTAATGTTAGTTTACTTCTAGCTATCGGGAGAACAATGGAAACCAGTGAATATGTCGCGTCATATCGTCCCATTCAAATTCCTTACTTTGATATGAATTATTTTATTGTTTCCAAACTTGCAATTTCACTGTTCGGGTTAACTGGAGCTCAATAAACAATTAACTGGTTCCGTAGTCTTTTAAGATGATTTAGAACAAAGGGGGAAGAAAGAAGCAAATACGTGAATAAAACTTAGTATCCTCATCCATATCCCTGAATTGGTGTAGAATACTGAATGGATATTTTTGTATGGAATACTTTTTAGTCTAGCTAGACGTTTTATGATAAATTATAGTTCGTCTTTGTAACAATCCATAATCGTGTCAGCAAAGTGCAACGTTATGAAACATTTCCAATGTAAGACACAATAATCAAATGAACGATGGGCAGTGAGATTGCAATTTGATCATTGAGATGGGTACGAGTGTACCTACTAGAATTAATCGGAGGCCTTGTCACTCGTTTAGTTGTCGCCGTGGTCGACCTATTCTATTTTGTAAAGAGTTGTTATTTAATTATACATTATATTTGTATATAACGGTGCGAACTTTAATAAATAAGCACTACATGTAATTCTGTTTTATTTGTTATTCATCATTTAATTTTAAAACGCCAGCAGGGCTAGTATACCTAACGAGACTTCACTCTCATGAGAGTTAATAACAGTAGAAGCTTGCATTTCTTTTGCTTTCGAATGACGTTGACAGATGATCTTGGATTGCTAAAAGACGCATGTCCGAAGGCCAGAGAAATGAAAACTTATCCTAAATACAAATGGGTCCATTTTCCTTGTGTTGCTACGGAAGTCTATACTCCCCTGAGAGAGGTCTCATTGCGTATGCCAGGGTAGTACAGGTTTAATGGACTGATTTTATCCAAGCCACTCCACCAAACTAACCAAGCTTCTTTATTAACCCGCTGTCAATATTGACGATTGCTAACTGGCATTTTGGGAAAATCAAAGACATTGAATGTGTTGAGACATAATATATTAGTCACTATTTAATTATTATATAATCACAGCGTAAATTGATCGGCACGCATCTTATTTGCAAACAATATTCATTTTCTCTTTGTCAGTTACCTATCACAGGACTCGGGGATACATCGATTTTCGATCCAATTTTCGTCAATACAAGGAAACTGACTAAATAAAATTAACAACAGAAAATAACGAGTAATAAGTCATCGTTCACCCGTTTATTTTAAAATATTTTGTACGATTGTATTGCATATACATATTTTTATGTTGCATACGATGATCTATATAGGGAACTATGTTTTAACGCGAGAACGCGTATAAGATGTAGAATGAAGCAGATTCCTCTTAATTTTTGCTAAAAGTACCTACTAATGCAGTAGAAAAACTGCATAATTAAATAACATCAATGGTCTTAAGAGTCTTCTATGGGTGTTTATTCTTATTTGTCGACACAAAGGGCCTCTTTTTAAATTGCGGTTATTCCTAATGACTTAATCGATCGAGCTATAATCAAAACAAACAAAACTGTACAGAAAAAAGTTTCCTAAAGTACTTATGTATTATGTTTCCGAGATATAAGCTCTCAACGGTGGCGCCAACAATGGGTAGATTTGAAACTAACCTTAAACATATGGAATGGCTCTAATATTTAGGCCTTTTTCACACGGTGCGCCCTGGTCTCGTAACATAAGCGTATTTTAATACGCGCGTAGAATGAGAGCACTAGGAGTAAGCACATCTTTAAACAAGTCCACACACGCGCCGCTTAGTGTGCGGGCTTGTTTGAATTTACGTGCTCGTAATGTGCGAGGGGTCTTATTTAGCATTTTTCAGACATTATTTCCAGCGATTTACTCAGTGTTTAGGATTACCGCGATAATTAAAACTTTATTATACTTTATTAGAACGTCGCGTCGTGCGATGAACAAGGTGTAAAATTCATTTTTGCTATCACTTGTATTCCCTTATTGTTTGATTGAGACTATGAAACATTATATTATAGGTCCGCACCGAGAGTTTAGCTGAACATGGGTACTCCAATTCATTTTGCATTTTTATATTGACTATATTTGAATAAGATAACCGACTTCAACAAAAGGAGGAGTCAGTTGATTGTATTCAACTGTCCTGTATGCAAATATTACGTCTGTGTGCGATTAAACTTGCCTCAACTCAGATTATGCGACCTATACAGCCTATACAAACATATTCGTTCATGTTACAATCCTTTATTGTAACATCCAGAATGAACGAAATGTTTATATGTATTCAATGTAATTTTGACTTATTTTAAGTAACATCCTGAATATTTTATGAAATAAAGCTATTTTGAATTCAATTGAATTGGAGGCACTCAAGGCAATATTTGAGTTTTTATGTATAAAAAGTAAAGATAACGTAGGGCACTAACAGTGAAGGGTAATAAGTTGATCCACAGATTTGCTGTACACCTTAGTACACTGTTTTGTGAATTATTTAGGACACCTAGTGTTGAAATGGTGTGCAAAAGAAATATTATTGTAAAATATAATGTTAAAATGAACTATTCACTAGTTTGAAACTTATTATAACGGGTTCTTAGTCTTACCATGTTTTTAAATTATTCATTCATTATTAGAGGACTTGGCTTAGTGGAATAGTAGTATCCAGGTCATTATAGTTCCAGATGTGTATTTTTTTTAATCGTTTATTCGTGGTTTATTCAAATTGTGTGACATTGTTTTGTGACTCAATTTTCTGAAAGAAATGACTATTGTAATCATTATAATGCGGGACTGGCACAACTTTAACAGCCTATATCAAGGAAATGCGGAAGTTTTCGTTTAAAGTTTTGTTTGTGATGAAAATATGCAAAATAGCAGTATGTAGCCCAACTTTCATAAAATCTTCAATAAAACTGGTGAATAACTGCTGCTTAATAGTTTTCGATTTTTTTGTGGTAAGTCTTTAAATTTTCGCTAGGTGATCGACTAAAAACTTTCATTTTTATATTTCTCGGTGAACCTAAGCATATGAATCAGCCCACAAATCTAGAAAACGTTTTCCAAAGAACTGATTACATTCGGAAAATAAAATCCTACACAGAACGCACGCTGCACAATTCGTATGGTAGCATATTCAATTTGTTTTTCGAAAACATATTCCTTAGAGAATTTTTTTTTCGATTTGTGGACTCACTTTATATCTTTAGGTTTCTCGAGTGAAAAGATATGGTAAAGATATTTTTGTCTTTGTTAACTATCTAAAACATGCAGTTTTTCTCTGCAATCTGCAAAAGTAGGCAATCTGATATTTTTTATACAACAAAGTTCTTCGTTATTTACCAAAGGAATTCAAGTTATCTATTTCAGCTACTAATAACAAAAAAATCTTAAAATAATTCTATATAAACATAATTCACTGTTTAAAAATCTCGTAGGCCTTTCTTTTCTTTGGCATCTTTTACTGCGCTGCGTAAGGTCGGGATATTTTCAGTACAGCTGTCCAGTATTTTTTCCGTTATATTAATCTGTAACGGAAAATAAATTAACTTAATTATTCTAAGTTTTTTACTCCGATAGCACGCTAACTGTCACTGTCAAAGTCTGTCACACTGTATCTGTGTAACTGTCGAAGTCCAAGACACTTGTGATACGTAAATAAGACGTATCCAACAGTTTTGAAATCTGTTTTGAAAGGTTTGAAATTAACTGTCATTGTAGTTTTGAAAGGTTTGCCTGAAAGAGATTGCGCTTAGCGATAAGGCCGCCTTTGCACACTTTTCAGCTTCACCGAGCATGTGGCGAGCGCAGATGGCTCTCAGCCCAAATTTTCGCTAACGAATGTCTTTATAGCATGGAGTGTCACCTATTTAGGTAATATCAGTGTATCACTCGGGGACGGGCTTGAGTGGTAGGTAGTGCAAGGTGGAGTATATAATACTAGCTTTCCGCCCGGGACTTCGTTCCCATGGGAATTCGGGAAAATTATGTAGCCTATGTGTTTCCAGGGTGTCAGCCACCTCCATACATCAAAATAGGTCCAGCTGTATGAGCGTGAAAGAGGAACAAACATTCATACATCCATACGTACAAACATTCGCATTTATAATATTAGTAAGGATGGAGTGTCACCTGTTTAGGTATTATCGGTGTATCACTTGGGAGCGGGCTCTAGTGGCAGGTAGTCGCCGCCGGCCTGTCGCCGCACGGCTAGTATGACCCGGCCGCCTCGCTCGGTGAGCAGCACGGTGCACCCGCGACACAGCGCGCCGCGTTCCGCCGCCCATGCTAGCTGGTTCACTACGCGTCGCTCCACTTCGTGCTGGATCGACCGTGCGCCGTAGTGCACGTCGTATCTGCCCATCAATGTACATCATAACTAGCGTTCCCAGCTATACTGTTAAAAACAGTATTACTGTTATATTATTTAGGCCTACGTTCTACTTTTTACTATTCAACAAAAATAAAGTAAACTAAAATACTTTTTCGCAAACACTGACCATAAAAAAGAAAGTAAACGTAAATGGTGTACTGTCAGCCACCAAAATATGTATTTAAAACGCTGAAGACATAAAATACTCTTAATTTTTGAGAAATATTGTTTTACTTTCTCCCACCTTAGTATACTTCATTTCATGTTATAAAAGTTGGCAACCCTAATCATAAAGTGCGTCCACACATTTCAGGAAATCGCTGTCTTGAGCGTGTTCACGCGATTGTAGTAACGCACTTGTATGGCTGATTTAGCTAAGCAAACCTAAAGTCTGGCGTACAGAAAGTGGTGTTAATTTTTGGTTGTGCTAACGTTTAAGACAGGAAACTCGAGATTCTGTTGTGCGTACCAATCTTACTTCACTTCATCAGCCCATATACGTCCCCACTGCCTGGGCACGGGCCTCCCTCAATAACACGAGAGGTAAATGCCATACTCACCACGCTTGGCAGGCGGGTTGGCGAGGGTTTTGATATAATTGCAGAGTTTTCCTTCTCTGTGTGCAGATGAACTTGCTTGCATATTTACCTTAGTCGCCTTGTACGACACTTCGGTAAGAAAGAGGGTGGTCCTATTCTACTCTGCCGGGGACTCAGTCTATATAGCATGGAGTGTCACCACGTACCAATGCCGATGCATAAATACCTGAAGGCACGTTAGATATTGTGTTGCAGGTAAAACAACATCATCCGAATTTTTATTAAGGATTTTTTAAAATATTAATTCATTCAAATTACAAATAGCTTATTTAAGTTTCGATAATCCCTACAGAGTTTGTTTTGAAACGTGTTCATGGACATACTACATCTAAATACAAATAAATTTATCTAACATTGATCATGACATGATCCCATCCGATCAGGGTTCTCCTATTCGCAGGGTCGCGAAGGTAATGTGGCAATCGCTCCACTATAATTATTTCATCTGCGAAATCCTAAATCGTGGTCAAACGTACTCAAAGAATATCTCTGTAATATCTACGACCGAGATTTCGAAGCGTCGAATATCAGTACATCTGTCTTGTGCATACAAAATCAAAGGCAAACCGCGGCACCGCGTCAACATCAGGTATTTACATCCTTATACAGATATTATACCGCTTTAGGAATATGCAAAATAGTCGTAAGTAGTTTATTTAAACTTTTAATATGAACTTTAAAGCTTAGACAATAAAGTTTAACGTTAACTGTCCGTCCATGTCATTTCCTACAACTATGTTCCACACCTATCGTTGGTTTTCTCTTGCTTATGAGTGGCGCAGGTAAGAGTGAAAGGGATAGGCGCGTGCTTAGTAAATATTATAAAATATCAAATTAAATGCCATGAAATTCAAAAAATACTTAAAATATCGTAAAGACAACACCATACTTACTGAAAGTACGACACTCCACCTTTTTTTTGCACTTTTAATATGTAGTTTTTGCACTTTTTCACTGCACATTTAGGCATTGTATCGTCCCAACCACGGCGCTTTCGATTGGCGACTGACTAAAAACAAGGCATGCGTTTGATTTATGCCTTGTTTTGGTGGCGCCGTTTATCGAACAGCGTTCGTGTATTTACTACTATATATGATCTAAGTGTGCTATATAGAAATCAGTGACAATTGTAGGCCGTCTGTCGATCGTAGCTAGTACAGTGTAGAACCCCTCTAAGAGAACAGAAGTAAATATTGGTAAACTCACCCATCAGCAAGGGCTCCCAACACGCCTCCTTCCCATCGTAATTCGACAGCGTGCCTCGCCTTCGCCTTGTCAGCCCATCGCTTCAGCTCTAGATTCACTAGCGTCAACAACTCTTGCCTCGAGAACGGCAGGAAGTAGACTATCTCGTTGATTCGCCCAAGGAACTCGTCTCGGCCGAAATGCCTCTTTAGAATCGGTCGCACGACGCTGTCTTTAAAATGTCTCGACACTTCTAAACATTGTTCCGGTTCGGGGGCGTCTGTGCAGTCTACGTTTTGCTTCTCATCAGTTTTTCGGAGTTCTCCTGGGACATAAAAATTTATAAATGTCTAAGTATCCTATCAAACCAAGGCCTTTTTTATTGAGCGTATGGCGTTTTTTATTTAAAAAGCTCGTTTGAAATTTTAGGGGATGATTCAGGGTACCTACCACGATCGTTTAAAAGCATTTCTGTTTAGGATCCAACATTGAACTGCTTCGCAATTGGAATGTTTTTTAAAATGGTACCATGATGGCGCTGCTTTTGAACTGCTCGGTTGTCTATAGTCCATTTTAAATGTCTACATAAATTGTCGCTGGTCTGCCTTTGAATCGCAACAGCGCCAAAATTGAATCGCTTTTAAGCCATCATGGTACGAATAAGCATTGCAGACTTGTTTAGGTCCTAAATTGGATCGCCATAAGCGATCATGGCAAACCTCCAGTTCAGTTCAGAAAAAATATAAAAAAATCCGAAAGAAAAATAATTTATTTTTATAGTTTGCTTTTTATTTTTTTGCTTTTTATACAAACATTTTCCCCGTCTGGGGATCGAATCCAGGACCCGCCGATAAAGAGGCAGCGTCACTACCACTCGGACTCGACAATATAATTTTAACTAGCATTCTGCGCGGAACTTCGTTCCCATGTGAATTTGGGAATGTTATGTTACTCAGGGATAATGTAGCATTCTAATGGTGAAATAATTTTTCAAATCGGTCCAGTAGTTTCGGAGCCTATTCAATGCAAACAAACAAACAATCAAATCTTTCCTTTTTTATAATATTAGTGTAGATAAATCTGCTATGTAATACTGAGGCACTCTCAGATCTCAACCGATCAGTGGGGTTAAGCAACGTACACAAAGACAGGGAACCTGATGGGTGACCAAAGTGTCAATTTATCACGAGCGTTTCCGTGCTTCGGAGGGCACGTTAAGCTGTCGGTCCCGGCTGTTGTCGATTGAATACAGTCGTTAAAACCAAGTCAGAGGCCATTGTGCGGTTTGAAAACTCTGACACCAGGGTTAACCAAGTTCGCCACACACTTGACTATAGCTACACGATTAGAAGAAGACGTAATACTGCCTACCTGTGACCGCGTCCACCGCCGCGAGGGGCTGGGCCCGCACCGCGCCGCGCTTGTTGGAGCGCGCGTCCAGCTCGCTCCGCAGCTGCAGCCCGTGCTGGGCTATCTCGTCCGCCGCCAGGTTGGACGTCATCACGAATATCGCGTTCTTACACTCTATCAGCTTGCCTTTACCGTCGGTTAGGCGACCCTGTGAAGCAATAGAATATTTGAATCCTACTATCCTACTAATATTATAAATGCGAAAGTTTGTGAGGATGTATGGATGTTTTTTTACTCTTTCTCGCCAAAATAGTATATTATGCAACTCGGGAATAAAAGAGGGATTTTAAGCGAGGGCCAAAGTTGGATCACGAGCAAATGAAGGATTCTAAATTATTGAATCACGAGCGTAAGCGAGTGATTCAAGTGCTAAAATCCTGAATGATGCGAGTAATTTACAGCCCTCGATGAAAATCCGTTTTATTCAAGAGTTGCACATTATATTTTTCATCCCCTCATCTCGGAAAGAGTATTCTTGCTCTTCGATATCTGAGTGCAAAAGCCGTTTTTATCCGCTTGAGGATAAAGTAAATTGAATTTAAAACATCGTGTGCACTAAGTTTGTGAATTCAAAATATCATTAAACCTATTTACTTCTACCTCCATGGTGCCGAATTTATCATACAACTTTTTTAATTTGTTAAAAACTCAAGCTCGAAACTTCCTTTTTTAAATTTGCTTTGCGCGCGCAATTTTATTTTCACGTCATATTTAGTCGTTTCCTCGCTGAGGTGGGATGAAAAGTTACATGTTGCACTCGAGTGCAAAGTTTTTTCAGCTCGTGCCCTTTTGACTCGCTGTGCTCGTGATCCAATTTTAGAATCTTTCGCTTGCTCGGTCATCAAAATTGAGCACGCAGTTAAAAAGCAACTTTGCACTCTTGTATAACAAATAACTATTACACCATGACTTCGAAAAAAAGAAAGATTTAAGCGGAAATAGACATCTGCGCAAGGAGTTTGAATTTCGAATATTCTTAGCGATGGAGGTCGTATACATTGAAGTGTTCGAAATTCAAACACCAAAATTTACAAAAAAAGTTATCTTTTTTACATGTTTTGCGGGAGCAAAACAATCTTTTTAGGGTTCTAAATTCAAATACCAAAACTGTGACTAAAATAACTCTTTATCCCCAATTTTCAGTGAAAAAATAAGCTTTTTAGAGGGGGAATGGTATAAAATAATTAAAAATAAAGAGCTGCAAGTACGTACCTCGTCAAAGAGCTGCAATAGTACAGTGAGTACGTCGGGGTGTGCCTTGTCTACTTCGTCGAAAAGAACCACCGCGTCGTTGCGTCGAGCGAGCGCGCGCGTCAGCAGACCGCCCTCTTCGTGGCCCACGTAGCCGGGAGGGGCGCCGATTAGCTTGGCTACCTGTCAGAAAAATAAACTTTTTTTATTAGAAAATCAAAAATATTTAAAAATAAAATAAAATGCTGCAAACTCAAAGGCCCACACAAAGGTTTTCCCTTGTGTCGTAGGTTCTTAGGAACATATATAAAGACAAACACGAACACCCATGACCCAGCACCACTACCACTCGACCGGCCGTCGTAACACTCATTCGGCCATGCAACGGTTAGAAATCTAGCATTCCGCCCAAGACTTAGTTTCCGTGGGAATGAGGGTTTTTTTTTTTTTAAATTATAAGATGGGTTAACCATAAGGTCAAAGATGAGGTCGACGATGGAGCGAGTTAACCCAGAAAATGCCTAGGCAATGGTACTCCCACGCACCGACGGAACACAGCAAGCTGTTTGGCATCGGACTTTTGTAGGAGGGTGGTTGCGAACTAGACGGCGGCCCTTTACAGAGCCTACCACACCGCATGAGACCATAGGAAGACACCTCAGATTCAGAAAAAAAATGAAGTGTCGTTGCCTGGGATGGATTACTAGGAGGCATGTCTCGTTTGTGTTTCCTTAGTCGCCTCTTACGACACCCACGGAAAGAGATGGGGTGGTGTTATTCTCAACCGATCACCACACGGTTAAAAAGCCCGTAGCCTATGTTACTCAGGGATAATGTATACTATTCTAATGGTGAAAGAATTTTTCAAATCGGTCTAGTAGTTTCGGAACCTACTCAATGCAAACTAACAAACAATCACATTTTTCCTATTTATAATATTAGTGTGGATAAAGTAAAAAAGCTTGAAAAGTGAAGGTGAAACTTTAGAAAACTTGTTATAACTAAACTTCTTGAAAACTAAAATAAATGTTTACTTCTGTATATTAAGATGCGGTGTGTCCACCTTAATGGCATTGTCTCCGCGTGATTGAAAGATTGGTAAAAAATCTGCAACGCTGTTTATTTTGACAGAACCATACGCGGTAAGCGAGCATGTATGTTTGGTCTATAAATACAAACAGCAAATGATTGCTGTCTCTATTTCAACCTCGCCGCTCGAGTACAGACGCACTGTAATGTATACTTATATATGAAAAATAACGATGAAAAATACAGTCCACTGCACTTCCAAAAATTTTACATCCTTCGAGCCGGATTCAACCAACTACCTATGGATAAAATAATAAATAAACGTACAAAACTTCTGCGTTCATCACATTAGTCGAATACCTCATGTCGCTCCTGGTACTCTGACATATCTAGTCGGATGAAGGCCGCGGGGTCGTCGCGGTGGATGTACCGCGCCAGTTGTTTGGCCAGCTCGGTCTTGCCGATGCCGGAGCTGCCCAGAAACAGGAACACTAGAGGATGCTCTTCATCCGCCCACCCGTTCTCTTTTCGCCGCACCGCCGCTGCTACTGTTTCTATTGCTGCCTAAATACACAGTTACATACAGAACAAACTAAAACACAACAAAACAAAATAATTCAATGCAACTTATAACTAGGAGAAGTATGAAAAAGATTGAAGTATAGAAGTATGGGGTGCTTTCAATCAGTTATCATTTTAAGACGTTAATGTCAAATGTCTTTCCACGCTAGACTGGGATTGAGAGATAAACGAAGAATGTGCCAGCTTCAGAATGTGCCACTCTTCGCAGGCATACTGTAGGAGCCAGTAAGTGGAACGCGAGGGTTTTGCTGTATCGTGAGCGAAAGGCTGACAACATATCACCACTATACTCATATTCTTTCTAATGGCCCTCGGAATGTATGTCAAATGTGGCGTCATGTGGTTGCAGAACCAGGCGCGAAGGTACGGATGGATGGATGTCAAACGCGAAATTAAAGGAAAGCTTGCCCTAAAAACACATTGGACTTTTTTTTACTTTTCATAGAAGCATTTTTTAAATATATCAATTTACGCCCTCTGTCCTATGTCCAACAAAAAATTTATTTCCAGGAAAGATGTTCAATTAAGTAAGTAAAAACACCCTACAATTTTCCTTGCCTCTCCTGTATTAACCAGGTTAACATACGTAACGTATGCATGACCCTGATGGCTATTTATACATTATTATATATTTTTGTTCTTTGGAAAAAGTTACTAAATTTGATGGATTTAATCATATTTTAAAGTATCAAGAGTAATCTTAGAAAGAATAGTTATCGATTAGTCCGGAGTGTGTGGTGTTCCTACCTGCTGTCCTACGATGTATTGTTTCAAGCGTTGTTCGAGCGGGAAGCGGCGTCGCTCTTCGGCCGCCGCCGCCGCCTCTGCTTCTTCCCACTTCCGAGTGTGCTGCCAAATGAAACATATTAGAATAACGTACAATCAACGTCCAAATAGGTGATCAAGTATCTAATTTGACCATAAGCGTAGTCTAACTTAGCGTAAATCTGTCTACTTCCGGCGCCCGCAACTTTATTAGTTTATGTCTCGGAAACGTGATGCTTTACGCTTTCGTCTTGACAAGTTTTGTTTGTGATTGTGATAGCAATCGAATCATGCTAATTTTATGCGTGGACACCCTTTTAAATAAATAAAAAAACAACGGGTTGCCGTCCGGGAGTGCCGGCAGAAGTGAAAACTTGAACATTAACGTTGTGCATTAATATGGAAATAAAACAAAATACACAAAAAGAGTCCGTTATTCTCTCAGGATTCGGACCCTCGACCTGTTGCTTACAATCTGGCAACTTTTCCACTCGACCAAACTGTCTACTTTCATTCTGTAAAATAGTCTAAGTATCGGTATTTGCGCACTATGTGGAATAATCGTTGACATCTGTCACAGAGATAATTTGAATCGTTTATTTGAGAAACCCCATAAGCCACTTTTTCAACGAGGTTGATTTTTTTAATGGTACAAGTTGAATAATTGAATTTTTCTACATGTAATCATTTTAACCGATACTGACATTACTATTTTATAGGATTTTTGAATAATAAATATGCTCAGTTTTTTCAAAAAATTATTTTTCATGTTTTTAAAATCATCCGACGATTCTGACTTATGGGGTTTCTCAAATAAACAATTCATTTTACCATAGGGCTGCCATCCGTCCGGGTTTCCACCCATACTTCAAAGTACACAACGATGCTAAAGAAGTTTTCACTTCAAAAAAGGTGACAACCCTATCCTACGCATTTCCGATCATGGTCACGTGACATCTGACGATGATTTGTCCCCATAATAAAAGTGCTCACTACTCAACGCCGCTAAAGAAGTTTTCACTTCAAAAATCAAAATGGCGGATGGTAGTAGTATAGTAGGCCAGCCTTCATACGAAACCTTTTACATCCTTACAGATGTTTCCTTTATAATTCTCGTATTATAAATCATTCCAATCGCCTTCAAGGTTCTACAAGACTGTGTCTATCACAGTCATCTGTATTGCGCAGGAGAGAGATGCACTGAACCTATAATTCTATATAGAATCAAATGGTGTGAAAGGGGCCATACAAGGTGATAAAAAACCTCCTAGCTATATTCAAAATCCTGAATCAGTATCACTCAACGAACACATTTATGAAAAGAAAAAAATAAATAAATATTTTTTCAATGGGAATAGTTCATTTTTTGCCTAAATGTAGTCATTACTCCTACACCAGGCACGCGAGGGGTATGTGCGGGTAGCGCTCGGGGAGTGCAAAAATTCATACCGATAAAAAATATAAAGTGTTCTGAAGTGATAATCTGATAATGGTTCAGGATTTTGAATATAGCTAGGTTTTTTATCACCCTGTATAAGGGAATGCCAGGATTTTTCAGATTTTCCACGCATTCAAAATACCGGGTATCCGTTAGTTCTGGACAGCCCAAATTACCTGCATGATAAGATCTCTAGTCGGCGAGGGGTCTCTGGTATAGTGGACGGCGCGGCGGCCCGCGTGGTCTCTCGCGGTAGGGTCTGCGCCGGCCGTGAGCAAAGCCTCGGCCGACCCAGGCGAATCCGCGAGCGCGGCATAGTGTAGCGCCGTCCACCCAAGGAAGGAAGCCCGAGAGTTCATGTTGCTGCAGAATTCTTCTTCTCGACGCTGTAGCGCTTCTAATGGGTGTAGGCCTGTGCCGCTTGCTGCTGATGCTGCGCCGGCGTATCTTTCCTGTTTATGTATTATTTTTAAGCTCGTCAATTTTTCCTAAGTTAGTTTGAATTTTTTAAGTTCCTGAACAAGAGTCGCAGCAACTACGACACAATGTAATAGTTTCAGATTGTTTTTAAAACCTTCGCGCGATTCTTGCACACCCGTGTGTGCAGGATTTGTATCGCACGCACCGTAAACAAACGCGTGACGAGTTAACTCGTACTACTAATACTCGCGAAAATACGGAACGTGGATTGCTCACCTGATAGCACCAAATTCCTGATAGCACCAAACTGAATTGTCTTGCAAGTACCCTCGAATCGCATATTATATGACAAAAATAAGTATGGGATATAACAAATTATTGTGGGAAAGTTAGTGGATTATAATTAAGAATTATAAGTAACCTGGAGGTTAGGCCTGGCGCCTAGTCTGAGCAGCTCTCGCACGGCGGCGGGCTGGTCGTTGGCGGCGGCCGTCATGAGCGCTGTCCACCCCAGCGCGTGCCGACGGTCCGCCGCACTGTCCACGCTCGGCCCAGTGCCTGACGAGCTGTGCTTCGCATTGTTTAGCGCCTCCACCTGCCTGTTAATTATAGATTTGGAAAAATACTAATTGAAAATTAACAAATACTTACCAGAACAAAAATGCAATACCTAAAGCTAATTTGAAAATTTTTAAGGAAAGAAAAAATGTTTGAAAAATGACGTAATTTGTTTCGTAAGGGAATAAACGCCGCTTGTCTTGAAGGCATGGTAGCTCAGTTGGTTGGAACACTAGTAGATCTAATCCTGGGGTCGTGGGTTCAAGTCCCATTTGCGCCGAACAGTTTTTCTTTCCCTAAAAAATATTTATGCTAATTTGACATATGCTACCTTTTGACACAAAAGAAGTTCCAGGTAGAAAGCAGGTGGTGTTATAAATGGGGTGCTGGGAGCATGGGTGGCCAATTACAGTGACATATTTTTTTATTATTAATAATGGGTTCAATCTTGACTACAGTTATTTTCCTTTTTTTGAATGCAACATGATTCATCATTATTAAAAATTTGTGTATTGTTTAAAGATTTTCATCCCTAGCAATTTTTATTTATTTATTCAAGTTTGAAAGAGGGCTCACATCGTACTTAAACCACTCTTGCTCTCAGCACTCAAAGTTTTTTTTTAATTCTTCTAATTTTTGCACAGCTTTTTTTTTCATGAAAAAAAAGTCTTGGACAAAAGCTAGTCAATAAATAAATTTGTCTGAAATTATGCCACAAGTGGTATCTGCAGTGAGCATTTCGCAAAAGGGGCAGCCTAACCAGTATATCTGCACAAGGGTAACAGGGAAGTGAAGGTGACACAAGTGGAATTTGTGTCTTTCGTGTATCTAGTGGGTGGTGTGGAGCCTTGAAATAACTATCAAAATACTAATAGTAATTAAACACACCTTCTGATTTCTTGCAAATTTCCCATTTGTGCCGCTTTGAAGAAACTTTTTTCTGCAATTTCAATATGAACAATATTTTAGTTACAGAACATAGGAGACACATAACTTTAATCAATAAAATGAAAACACAATTTAAATATTTCTTTAAGATAATTAAAAAAAAAATATCACATAAGATTTAACTAATTCATGTATTTATAGCAGTTATTGTTTCCTAGAGTGGGGAAATTGTGGAAGTAAATTAAGTAAGATGTACTTTTTTTGGTAATAAAGTAGGTATAGTATTTATTTAATTTAATGTAATACGTAGTAAGTAGCTATGACCGGACCGGTTCGAAAAAAAGTATGTAAGTCATGCTATAGGTTAATTCTGCCTTACTTGCAAGGGTCGTAGCATGAAATTGAGTGGTTTATTACCGTTGTAATAGTGATCAGCAGCTAGTAATGCAAGGCCAATCGATGCAGCGCCTACGATAGCGCGCGAGCGGCCCCGGCGCGACTTTTCTCCCGCTTGGACCACAGTGAGCGCGCCGCTGGCCACCCGGCGCGCCGACACCGCAGCTGCTACCACCGCGGCGCTCCGGACGCAACTCACTGCCCTTCCTCGTACTGAAGCCATGATTATTTATTACTTAAAAAAATAACTAGTACTTCCGCTGCATGGTAATAAGTGTTAGATATCTCAACGTGAATTTTACGCAGTATTCATGTTTTTTGATTTTATTTTGTCAATATTTAATTGATGTTTTGTTGCGTCAGTTTTTTTCTGTTTGTCGTTGTCATTGTCAGCTGATTGATAGTTTTTTTTTTTGTTAAAGCATTGGCATGGCAAACACAATACAACATATTCTACACTTCTGTAGTTCTCCATAAACTGATAGAGATTTGTTTACGAAAAATTATGGTAGCGAGAAGCACTGCTGTGTTGATCCTAAGTTGATCCTTGTCGGAATCAAATAAATTGCAAATAAAGCATAACATTAGGTTATTACACAGTACACTCGCACTTAAATACATTAAATAAAAATAAAATCGAAAAAGGGACACGCCACCTTTACCTACACGAGTTTCCGTCAGCGTGAATGTAGAGCTCCTTGCAACACAACACTTCATTCATTTTACAGTTGGCTAATGAGTGGCCAAGCCAAAAATGCATAGAGTAACTTATCAAAAATGGTTTAAAAAAACCACTATTGTCAATGTCATCATTGTCATAGTTTGTGGTTTGTAGCTGCTCTCTGTGTGGTCAGATGGTGGTCAGATTTTTGTGGATAGTTTTCCGAATTTTCATCGGTTTTTTCTAATTTTTCGAAACAGTTAATTCTTTGATAGTAGATAAATGGCAAAAGTTTTTACTCTGTTCTTAGATTTTCAGTTGTAGGACAATCTATTGCCATAATAAAAGCTTTTTAAGTGAAGTAATATGACTTTACATTGTCGAAGTTATTGAAAATGGTGGGTTTTTTAAAATGTTCAGTAGTTTTTGAAATTATAGGATACTTAATTTGAGCGTAGTATGGGCTGGAAAAGTGTGGAAGAAAAGAAATGGCGCAGTGAAGGTGGAGTTTGATAGATCGTGGGCGGGCAACGGTCGGGTGCGACAGGAACATGGCCCTGGGCGGATCTGCGCGTCTGAAGACCACTACTCTGCTTGAGCAGTTGCTAGAGGAAATCAACTTTCAGCGTACCAAGGAGATGCGACAATTGCTCAAGGATGGTAAATATATACCCTTTATCTATAATTTATATGCATTGCTGCAAAACCTTTATTTTGTTTATTTATCTCTGCTCATTCTACTCTACATGAATTTGTAAAAGTAGTCAGTCCCTTAGCACAGACAAACCCAGACTAAGCCCCCGAAAATGACCCACTGATTGACCGATTATTAAAAAAAAATGCATGATCTTTTTTTATTATAAGTCGGGTTAACTCTTGTAATTCAAATATGGGTCAAATTTTTCTTAAATAATCTTTAGACTTCACAATTATGTCTATTTGAACATTTTTGATTTTAACCTATTTTTTAATTGAGAAATTAATATTTAAAAAGTGCAGAAAATTCAAATATCCGAAAGGCGAACTGCTGTCAGAGTGTATAATGACGTCAGAGTTCAAGACAACAAAATGACTCAAATGAATTACTATTAGTATATTATTTATTTACTGTTTATTGTACACAATATTCAATAAAAGAAAGAAACATACAAAGAAAGAGACTAGACTGATTAGCTTATTGAAGAGAGATAAGTTTTTTAGACTGTTCTATAGATGAAGAATGTTGTTCCATGATGAATTAGTTGCAACTTTCAGTCAAAATACATTAAAAAACAGTGAAGTTTAATCAAAATCTGTGACGAAAAAGTGTAATGTGATGTCACGCTAAGTGTGCAAAAATGGTGGCCGTTTAAAGTTCTCGTTTCAGTTAGCTACTTTTAACTTTCTAGTAGATTTTTGTTTAACGATTATTTAGCGATGTAAGCTATTTAATTAATACATTAAAAAAGTATGTGCATATTTGTAAAATTAAGTTTTCAATAAAATAAAATATTTTTGTCTGTAGGTAGTTCCTTTTGTTGTTTGAAATGGGCAAAGTCCTCTTTCACTTACCTTAATAATGCCATAATAAAATACAGTGTAAACATCATATAACATCACTGGATGATTGACTCTCTAAAACAACAAAACTTGAGTTTGTTTTGTTTACCATGTTATCCATACAATGAGAGATACTAAGTAGCATGACACCTACAAATAGTAACAACAATATGCCAATGTCAAGAAATAAAAAGTGCTTTTTTAGTTGTCAAATTAATTACAACTGCAGCTTTGTATCTCTTTTTTTGTTACTTTATTGCTTAGTAGGTGTTCACCTTGACAACTCTCTACATCATAGGTACTGACGGTACTGACATTCTAAGAATTTAATTCTTTTGTTTGTTTTGCATGTTTACCTCAGCTACTAATCTGCCGTTGAGTTGTAATTTTATACTTTATTAGTAAATACATTTTGTAAAAGAAAATAATATAGATTTTTCTTCTTTCTATGTAAACAATATCTCAATAATGTCATAACTTGTGCAGTCCTTCAAGTGGTAGAGATGGGATTGGAAAACTTTCATTTTAATCATCAATTCATCATTTGTATATTGAAAGAGGCAAGTGTAACAGTGTTTAACCAAAAATAAGCATTGGAGTTGGTAACACATGAAACAAGCCGAGTTTGAGCCTTGTCATTAGTAAATAAATCTGAAAATTTATTAATAAAATATGAAAATGCACCTAGTTTTGAATTGTAAAACAATTTTAGATAGAAGGAAATAAGGAAATCAGATAGAGTTTTATTTATCCTCATTGTTATTTGTATTTTACCATAAATTCAGGTATTTTAAAAGGGAAACTTGTAAGTGAAAGAATAATCTAAGTAAATCTGTAGGTATTTGGTACAAAATTGAAAGAAAAACATTTTTAAAACTTTTAGTAAAAATGCAACTTTTAGTAAAGTTTTTTTCTTTTAGTAAAACTGTCATACGAAAACCACTATACATACGAGGAGTGATCAAAAAGTAGTGATAATGAAACAGAAAATAATATATTTTTTAAATAACAAAAATTTGTTTTTCAACATAGTCTCCTTCCTTATCTACACACCGAGTCCAGCGTTTCTTCAACATTTTTAACCCATTAAAAAAAAAAGATTTCTCTTGGCATTCCAAAAACCCTTCCACGGCCTCTATCACTTCATTATCATCGGCATATCTATTACCACGCAAGTATTCTATTAGTTTTGGAAAGAGATAAAAATCACTGGGGGCCAGGTCCAGCGAATAAGGTGGGTGATCCACGAATTCGAACCCAGCTTGTTGAATGGCACCCAGTCCAACAGCAGAAGTGTGAACCGGCGCGTTGTCCTGATGAAACAAAATGCCTTTTCTGAGTTTGACATGTCTTTTCTCTTTTATAGTCTCTCTCAATTTAGCTATTGAAGATGCATAGTAAACGCCTGTTATTGTATGTCCCTTCTCAAGATAATTAACTAATAATATTTCTTCGGAATCCCAAAAAATTGAGGCCATGACTTTGCCTGCCGATGCTGTGGTTCGAAATTTCCTTGGAGTGGGCGACGACGGTCTTTTCCACTGTAAAGATTATTGTTTTGTTTCTGGATCAAAATGGTGAATCCATGTTTCATCCATAGTGACAAATCGAGCCAAAAAATTGTTAGGATCCACATGAAATCTGTCCAACCAGATTAAAAGATTGAGTCAGATTTTCTTCCGATCTTCTGTTAACATTCTGGGTACCCAACGCGCCGAGGCTTTTCTCATACTCAGATAATCTTTTAATTTTGATTGAACACTGCCATATGAAATGCCAGTTTCCCGGACTAAATAACGCACTGTAACACGACGATCATCTAGAACAATCTTTTCGACTTTTTCAATGTTTTCCTGCGTAACTGACGTCGATGGCCAGCCCGAGCGGTGCTCATCTTCTGTCGATGTTCTTCCAGTCTTGAATTGAGGTGACCATCTTGCCACAGTAGAATATGATGGAGCAGACTCACCTAAAGTCTCCACCAAATCACGATGGATCTCTTGCGTCGTTAACTTTTTTAAACTGAGGTAATAATAACGGCTCGCACTTCGTTTTTCTCCATAATGATATTTTACGTCGGAATTCGTCAAACAACTAGACACGGTTTCTATGTCTCTTAAAATTAAGACCTAATTTTTTGTATCTAACCTCGTAATTAAATAATGAAATTATGAATTGTACAAGTGAGTCATTATCACTACTTTTTGATCACTCCTCGTATAGCTCCTACATATAATATACCTATCAGACCATAACCCATAATCCAAAGTTTCTTGAAACACATCAAAATAATAATCCAATTGAGTCCAACTACCCAACATCCCCTACCGCCACCCTATTCTAGACGAGGTCAACACACCCTACATTGGGGTTGACTCGTGATTGTAATTATGTATGAATCATATTTTCTTAAACTGTACAGACATACATTTTGTACATTTTACATTATTTTTCACAAAACTCACATAGTTTTGTTTTCATTTTGTGTTTGGTGGATGTACTTCTAACTTTAAAATATATTTTTAGCTAACATATGTATTAAGACATCCTGTATTAACCAGGATAGGTACCTTATACCTGTTTCAGTAGGAATTTTGGTATAAGAAGTAGCATATGTTCATCCTATTGGTCTATTTTTACTATTATGAAATGTTTTCTTTAAATCCTTCAACAATTAGTTTCTTGGTATCAGATTAAGTATTATGGGACAGAAGTTCTGCCAAACTTATTAAAACATTATGTATCACTTGCCTCTTCTAAAATATTAGTCTAATAAAGTTACTTTTACAACATAGTAAAAAACAAAAATATGTACTACATCGAAAAGTTTAAAGCGTATAGGATTTCCTTTTTAACCGACTTCAAAACAAAATTATTATTTTTTTCGAAAGTGTATACTCCAGAGGTGGTCCCATTGTCACCAAGTCAGGATCTAATGATGGGATCCCAGGGATATCGAGAGAAACCCTCGAATTTAATAGGGATTTACATTGTTTCTCACGTACTTTCTGTTATAAACTTTTTATAAAAAAATTAAACCGACTTCAAAAAGCAAAAAATAAAGACGTACTTAGCATTTAATGTGCTTCGTACCTTCTGATCTGTTTCCTTCTGAACAATTATTACACTATTACATGTGTATAAAAGTCATACAACTTACTTACTAAGTGCACAATTTATCCTTTCGGACCGTTGGTTCCACTGCTTGGTTCCACTAATGGGTCCAGCAGGATTTCAAAATACTCATGTCTCCACTGATGCACAAGGGTGGAACTAGGAGTATTTTGGAATACTGTTGTTTCCATTTGTGTCATGGGAATACTGGCCGATTAACTTTGATGGCACTGACACTTGAAATGAAGATCATTGTCATTTTGATATCAAATACATTATTGTCATAATAATAAAATAGGACAGAATTTGAGTGTAATTGTGCGAAAATATGGAGGACGAATTGCTTTTTATAGAAAGAAAAGGTGGAACTGTTTTAATATACAAAGGTCACCAATATTATAAACATAGGGTTTATAAAAACACCAGTATAAGGTGGATTTGCAGCCGGAAGAAGAAAGAAAAATGTACTGGTGCAATAACAATACATGTAAGTGCAAAATGTTGTTTTGTTTTCCCTGTTATGTGCATTCAACGACGAAAAAATAGCTCAGATTGCTGGCGACTGTACCTTCTGAGCAGAGATCACGGGTTCGACTCCCACAGCGAACAAACATTTCTTTATTATGATATTTGTGTTTATTCGAGCTATGTGACAGCTATGCAACCTGAAGTGGCAGTGGACTGGTCACATTTGTCGCAGAACCGTCAAACGCTGGAGCAAACGAATTCTGCAGTAGAGACCACGTATGGGTAGAACAGAGGGACAAAGTGCCGGACGCCTCCCGGCTAGACGGAGCGACATTCTACGTTCTACGGCTATAGACGAAGCTACTGGTTGTGTGCAGCCGAGGATAGGGCCGAGTAGTGCTGCATAGGCTTTTAGCCCTAAATTTCAGCCTATCGAGTCCTTTTTGGGACTAGACCAGTAAAATAGGGCTTTAAAAGCTTCGTCATTTTAAAAAACTTGTAGCCTATAGAACTTTTTTTAGTAAAAGCCTTTTTACCGACTTCTAAAAAGGAGGTTATCAATTCGATACGTATGTATGTAATATTAACTGAAATACATAAAATTCACATATGATATCGCCCATAAAAAACGGTTGTTTTCGCCTCGGTTGACAAATATTGAGGGACTGTCTGAAATTATGCATACTGTCTAAAATTTTGCATTACTGTAGTAGTTAGTCGCCTCTTACAACACCCACGGGAAGGGAATGGGGCTTTTAAGCGTCTTATTTTATTAAATTAGTCTTAAACAAGGTAAGGCCTTTTTAAGGCCTTTAAGCTTATAACCAAAAGGCTTGAATAGGCTTAACCCTAGCCTAGCCGCAAGTACTAAATGGGTTTATAGGTTTTGAGCCTACTAGGCTTTTTCTTTAACAGTCTAGTCCTAAAATAAGGGCTAAAAGCCTAAAGTCCTTTGCAGCACTAGGGCCGAGTAGCACGCCTTAGAACGTCCAGCAGTGGACTGCCACAGGCTGATAATAATAATGATGATGATTTATATCCGTTGTCTATAGGTAGAAGGTCTAATTATATATTTTGTTCAAAAGAATAGTTTTCCGGCATGTGGTTGGATAAATAAATACTCACTACCCATTATTAATTTGTTTTAGGATGGCAAAATTGAAAAAAGCAGTAAGCATGCGGTTAATTGTTTGCCGGATGACGCCAAAAACACTGTTGATTTGACTGTTGAAGAAATAAAAGCTAAAGCTTGCTGTTCCACTGATCCAATCCCAAAAATTTTTCGCGAAGCTATGGCGCCATTGTACGATTTAGGTCTAGATAAAGTCACAAAAATATCTTATGATAGAACTAAAACGTCGATATATGCCAAAAGAAAACAAGCATTTGAAGTAAAAAAATTAACTTACAATAACGTTGAAGAAGTGGAAATACCCATACAATTTAAATCGTTTCAAATAGTGGATTATAACGATAATGGAATCAGAATTATAGTTTTTTGCTCCAATGATTTTAAGCTTTTGTTGGATGATCTTGATGAATATTATGGAGATGGTACTTTCCAGAGTACGCCAATTCCATTTTCGCAACTACTAACAATACATGGCAACTTTGGAAGTTCTACAAATACGACAAATGTAGTACCCCTAATGTACTGTCTGATGAGTGACAAAACTGAAAGGTCTTACGACATTTTATTTGAAAAAATAAAAGCACAGTGCCCAAATTGGGAGCCAAAGGTTTTCCACTGCGATTTCGAAACAGCGATGTCGAACTCTCTAAAAAAAGTGTTTCCGACAATCGCGATCAAACGGTGCTATTATCATTTCTCAAATGCTTTATGGAGAAAAGCAAAGTCTCTGGGCTTGAAATCAAAATTGTATCGTCGCATAGTGGGATTGTGTACAGCGCTTCCATTACTGCCAGAAGAGTACATACGTGACGGATGGAGTTATATTCAAACCGAATGTCAAGAGTTCCAAAACATTAAACCATTTGTAAATTACATGAAAAGATATTGGCTTAAATCAGACGAATTTATTAAAGAATGGTGCATCTACAATCAACTGCACAGAACCAATAATTTTGCAGAGGGATGGCACGCTCGTTTAAATCGTGCTGTAAATAAAAATTATGTAACAGTCGCAAAATTGGTTAACGAATTGGAAAAAGACGTTTCCGTTAACAAAATGACAGTAGCTAATGCAAAAAGCGGACATTCCCAAAATAAGCGGCGTAAAATACAGAAAGAAAGAGATACATTCATATTAAATGTCCAAATGAAATTAATCCATAAAGAGATAACAGTTGGTCATTGTCTGGAACAACTTAGATAAAAATACTTAGACCGAAAAAGCACGTTAATATTTTTATATATTTATCAGGCAGTAATGGAAGCGCTGTACACAATCCCACTAGGCGACGATATAATTTTGATTTCAAGCCCAGACTTTTCATTCGAGTCATCTTTGCTGAGGCAAAAAACTAAAAGTCGATATTTTTTTTTAAATTAAAATAATTTGTTTTGTTGTGACTGTAATTCTACTTATTTAACTAAAATCTTGGTTGATTCTCATTGTATTTTTTTGATATAACACTTTAAACTTTCGCGATTTGAACACATAATTAAATTCTAAAACGGGACCCCCGTGACCACGGCGCGTGCAACCTCGTCGAAACGTCGGGAATAGGTAAATAAATATATAATTGTCACCGGAAAATAATAAGAATCGTAAGTTGATCAACTTTCGAGGTGTTTTATCAACTATCGGAAAATCATAGACGGCAGTTGAAATTATTATTTAACGTATACATTTCCGGTAATTGATCAATTTACGGCGTCTCGCGGTAAAATGATCCGACGAACGCGATGTGTACGCTCATTGGTTGAAAACTCGAGGTTTTCGCTGATTGGTTGAATGTCTCACATAGAACTGCAACAAGTAGGTTTGTTAGTAGCCGAACCCAACCAACCCGTCACCCTCAACGCACGAGCCGAGCAAGCGTAGCGAGCGTGCTGCGGCAGCGGCCGGCGAAGTGCCAGAAACGACTCGACTGTGGTTGCCTTAAGAGATTGTCGCATCGACCAATCAGAGAACAGTGTATTATATTACGGATGTCAGTATAACGTAAAAATGTATACTGAGCAGCGATTGGTCCATTCATGTATGATACTAGTGGCTCTCTGAGCTTTAACTTAATTTTAAGTATACGGTAAGTAATAAATCAGTAAAGTTTTATTTTGCAGTCGTTTGGTAGTGCAATAATACAAATTATATTTGTTTTCTTTAAAACTACGACTGTACTTGTTACAAAAATTCCGAATTCATACTATCTATAATAAGGAACATGAGGCATTCGGAAAAATAAGAATTGATAAAATGAAGTTTTTTTAATAAATAAGAATTCGTCCTGTTGCTAATTTGCAAATCTACACATGTGAAAAATCAAGAATTAGGAACTGGTTGCCGGTTAAAAGCATAACAAAAATTAAATTAGCATTAGAACATGTTGTGGGATCATTACTCCAAACTCCAAAAATGGGCTTCCTAGTAAAAACTGAAAGCGTACGCCCGAACCAGTAAATAGAACCTACAGTAACCAGAAAGAAAATGCGTATAAGTTTTCAAATAACACTTTTGTAATTTATAGTACATAACATAAACAAAAACAGAGCCGCTTGTCACATTAACTTTTATTTTTTCAATATTATTTTAAACCACAGAGGTTTAAGTAAAATATGGTCAGTGGGGCAACTAGTCCAAAATCTTACTTGTTAAAACTAATATTGTTGGTTCCACCACCAAAATGGGTCCATTAGTACATAAAAATCCTGCTGGACCCATCAGTGGAGCCAAGCAGTGGAACCAACGGTCCGAAAGGCAATTTATTACAGGCTGGTTCCACATGCACTAATTCGCGACGGGGGTCTACGTTTGCGTGACAAAAAATGGGGTTCACAATTCGTAAGCGGGGGTCCACGTTTATCTGAGAGTAAAATGTACATATGTTACCGGATATGTATGAAATTTAGGAATTGTATACAATCCGAGGCTATCTAGGAAATGTATAAAATATTGTTTCAAAGATTTTTTAATACACACATATCCTAGGAAATGTATACAAATGTATAAAATTCCGAAATTGCTCTAGGAAATGTATAAAACTAATGTTTTCTGTAAATAAAATTAAGAAAACAACCTAACCTAACCTGAACAAGCGACGTGAATTTGTCTTGGCCATATTGTAGATTTGCTCAATTCGTGAAATGTTCGAAAATTTCATGAAATGGTCACATTTCATGATTTTTTTTACTGTCTATTGCCTACATGCGACAACCGCTTAACGCAAACACAGTCGTTTCTGGCACTTTGCCGGCCGCTGCCGCAGCACGCTCGCTTCGCTCGCTCGGCTCGTGCGTTGGGTTTCGTTGGCAGTTCTAACCAAACCTAACTTAACCCCTAATAAACCTACTTGTCGCAGTTCCGTCTATCACAATCGACCAAAGAAGTCGAATGACTTATAAACAGAAAAAATAACAACATTTTATACATTTCCGATTGTTATATTTTAGGAAATGTGTATATTTCCTAGGAAATTTATCAAATATAATTCATTTCACACATTTCCGGACGATTTTAGGAATTTTATACATTTCCTAGGAATTGTATACGATGATGGATTTCACACATATTTCCGTTAACACATACACAATGAAACTTATCAAGTTATCATATACTAACGCTTTTAGGTATTTTTTTTTATTTTTTTTCACTAGCGTCATGCACCTATTTATTTAAGACTAGCAATCCACCCGCGACTTCGTTACCGTGGGAATCCGGGAAAATAATGTAGCCTATGTCCATCGGGGATAATGTAGCTTTCTAATGGTAAAAGAATTGTTGAAATCGGTCCAGTAGTTTCGGAGCCTATTCAAAGCAAACAAACAAACAATCAAATCTTTCCTCTTTATATATTAGTATAGACTAGCTTTCTGCCCGGGACTTAGTTCCCCCTATGTTCATCACGGATAATGTAACAACCAGGGCCTGGTCAAAAAGTAAAAAAATTAAAAAATAAGAACTCACGTCTCAAGTGAGCTGTTATTTAGGCTTTTTTTAACCGACTTTAAAAAAAAAGGAGGAGGTTATCAATTCGGGTGATTTTTTTTTTTATGTTTGTTACCTCAAAACTCCGTCATTTGTAAACCGATTTCAAAAATTTTTTTTTAGTTCGGAAGCATCTACTTCCAGATTGGTCCCATAAATTTTTTATCAAAATCGCTTCAGTAGTTTAGGTCATAAATAAAAAAAAATGAAATTAACGGTCATATATGTATGTGGATGATAATAGGTCATCAATGTAAACGAAGCAAAAACTAAGTAGTTCCCTGAGACTTTTAAGTTGTTTTTGGGGCTCCTTTGTGGGGATCTACCGTTTAGTGACCGGTAGCGTATATTACCACCACACATCTTCCCTGCTGTCTGGTAATCGGTTGATAATATCACCCACCACCCCATACATTTCATGCCATCTGGCGATCGGTTTGAGAATTGTACTACCCCGTATCTTTCTTGCCATCTTGCGACTGGTTATGAATATCACCACCTCATATCTTTCCGTGGGGTGAAAGTAATTGATCACTATATCGCTCTTTAATTTCGAGTGATTTAGTGCTTTATAATAAACTAGCTTTCCGCCCACGGCTCCGCCCGCGTGGACTACAGGTTATATCGTGCCTGTGGTATAAAATGTAGCCTGTGTCCTTTTCCAGGCTCTAATCTGTCTCTGTACCAAATTTCATCAAAATCGGTTCAGTAGTTTAGGCGTGAAAGACGGACAGACAGACAGACAGAGTTACTTTCGCATTTATAATGGATCTACGAGGGAGTTATATGAATGATAAATGATAACCTTTAAAAAGAATAAAATAAAACATTTTTAACAAAAAATTGACCCGCCTTCAAAAAGGGTGAAATAATTTTTTAAAGCTATTTTTCGAGTAAGTAGTGGTTACGGGTAAAACAGCAAATAGGTGAATTCATAGCGGAATATGGTAAATAGAGAGGATTTTTTTTTGACGTCGGCGCCGGTTTGAACAGGACCAGGAGACGTAGTTTTGAAACGATAGAATTCCAATTCGCATGCGAATTGACAAGATTCAATACAAATCTTGTCAATTTGTCAATTTTTTGTTAAAAATGGTTTATTTTCACAAATAATTTTTAAGGAAATAATACATTTCGGCGCGTATTTGAACTCACGACATCTATCTTGGAGATCTAACCAATTGAGCTATTGTGCCTTCAAGTGAAGCGGCGACATTTCTTATTTCCTGTTACTTAGGTCATACTGAAAGTTTCTGGATTCTGATAAATAAAGCTAGATAAGATGTTATGATTAATTTATTGTTTTTTCATTCGTTTTCATATTACTTTTCAATTTACGAGACTGTCATTTGTTTTTTTCAATTTGGCGGAGTTCAGAGTATTGTGTGTGAAAATTTTCGCTCAATGATTTTTACGATTTTCGCTACGGCTTAAGTCAACAAGAGAGTTGCCAGAAACTTAACTGGCGTTTAATGATGAAGCCCCATCTCGGAGCTCTGTGTATTCGTGGTTTGGAGCATTTAGACGTGGACGAGATCATTCCCATGACGATGTACTTACGTGAAGATCGGCCGGTGACTGCGGTTACTGAAACTAATGTCGATACCGTACCGTAGACAACCAATTGAGACAGACAAGAAAATTACCTGTCAGAAAATTCGTACTGAGTTAAGCATAGGAATGAGTCAAGTGCAAAACATTTTGCATGAGCATCTGAAGGTTCGGAAACTTTGCACTCCATGGATACCGCATGATTTAACGGAAGACCAGAAACGACAGCGTGTAGAGTGGTGCCGAAAAATTATACATAAGTTTAATGGAGGAGAGTCATTGGCTGTCTATAATATTGTAACAGGTGACGAAACCTGGGTGTATTGTTTCGAACCGGAAAGAAAAAACCAGTCAGCAGAATGGGTCTTCCCTTTTGAAGAGTTGCCAAAAAAAGTTAAGAAGAGTCGGAGCACTGGCAAAAACATGGTTGCGTCTTTATTCTGAAAAACTGGACATTATGTAACAGTGTCCCTTGAAAATAAAAGAACAGTCACTGCAGATTAGTATGTAAACAATTACTTGTCCAGCGTCTTAGAAAAAGTTCGTGAAAAGCGTCCTCGCAGTCATGTCATCCTTCACTACAATAATAACACATTCCGCTAAGAGAACGAATGCGTATTTGAAGGCTTTAAATGTGAAAAGGATGACGCATCCGCCGTACAGTCCAGACCTCGCAGCTTGCGACTTCTTTTTCTTTATAACTTTCTTTATTCTTTATTGTACACACAAATACATATAAAAAAATTACACAAAGAAAGGACATGTACAACGGCGAGCTTAACTCAAGCAATGAGTTTTCTTCCAGCTAACCTATGTGAGAGGGAGAGGCAGTTGAAGTGGGCAAGGGTGTACCAAGATAAAGTGAGATATTAAATTTATAATACAAACATAATAATTAATAAATATATAAGCACATACAATTAGCTAAATAAATAAATAATATATACCTACATATATAAAATACCTATAATATATACATACATACAATATATGGATAATACTTAGATAGATAAATAATGCTCTTTCAGCTCTCTCTTGAACGCATCCAATGAACAACTCGCTCGAATGGCTCTTTTTATTCCCAAAAATAAAAGATAAACTTTAGAGGTCTACGATTCTCAAGCCCAGAAGCGGCGGTGAATGCATTCCAAGAAGCCGTTGAAGAGGTCCCTACAGAAGATTGAACTCACTGCTTCACACAATGGTTCCAACGAATGAAAAAATGTGTAAATTGTGAGGAAATATACTTTGAAAAACAATAATTAATCATAACATCTTATCTAGTTATTTATCAGAATCCAGAAACTTTCAGTATGACCTAAGTACACTGTGTTTTTTATTCTCAGAGACCTAATTGACACAAGCAAATGTAAAATTCACAAATATTTTTTACAATATTTGCAAATTTGACACTTGCCAATCCAGTCTCTAAGACAATCCAGTCTCTAAGAATAAAAAATCCAAGTTTTTAAGTCTCGTAATTTTGCGGAATATTTGTAAATTTGACATTTGCATATGTCAATTTAGTCTCTGAGAATAAAAAACATAGTATAACAGGAAATAAGAAATGTCGCCGCTTCACTTGAAGGCACAATAGCTCAATTGGTTAGAGCTCCAAGATAGATGTCGTGAGTTCAAATACGCGCCGAAATGTTCCTTAAAAATTATTTGTGAAAAAAAAGCCTAAATAACAGCTCATTTGAGACGTGAGTTCTTATTTTTTAATTTATTTACTTTTTGACTGGGCCCTGGTTGTTATTAGGTTGAACTAAAAACTGTGTTTTAAAACTTATTCACGCGGATAGCTTGTAGCTTTGATGTACGTGCCCCGTTATTTAGTTCGAGTATTGTAAATCGAAGGCTAGCGCCATCTGTATCGCGTATTAAGAACTACATACTACAGACTCATACCAGCAGCGGGTCTTAGGGTCGGATTCGTAAGCGAGAGGTGCCGAGTTCGATTCCCAGTATCGCCGTGCACCAATGACTCTTCTGAGTTATGTACATTACCCTTTGCTCTTATGGTGAGGGTAATCATCGTGATGAAACCTGCACGTTCAGGAGTCTGAATGTGTAACCATGATCCAATCTCGTTCCCTTGTTAACAGGGTTACGGGCTTCAGATAGCAATCGTTCTACTGCTCTGTAATGACCAGACCTACCATTTCTCAGGTCTAAGCACTAGGAAGAAGACAGACTCATACCACTTATTTCAAGTAGGTTATAAGACAAGGGCGAATCCGTTTTACAACGGATGTCGGCTATTCATTACCCATTTAGGGGAGGTATTTCCAAGATTTGAAATTGGCGAATCCAAAAATTTCATTTTTCTTCAAGCACTATCGTGAGTGTAAGTAAATTAAAGCTCAACTTTAGATAAGTTTTACGCTCGAGACACAGTGGTTCATAGCCTTGGGTTTCGAAGTGCTCCTGAAACCAGCCCTTTGCTACGACCCACTTTGTGTTTACTTAATAGGGGCGATTTACATAACTTATCAGTATCACAATAATTTCTCAACTGTTACAACTATCTGCAAAGTGGTTGGCGTACGCTCACGCCTAAAATCCCTATCGGGGAAGGGAGAGCATTTTTTTTAATTCTATTTTTTTTATTTTATGATAGGTTAACTCTTGACCTCAATCTTGACCATAAGGTCAAAGATGAGGTCGACGATGGAGCGAGTTAACCCAGAAAATGCCTATAAAGGCACTGGTACTCCCACGCACCGACGGAACACAGCAAGCTGTTTGGCGTTGGACTTCGGTAGGAGGGTGGTCGCGAACCAGACGGCCCTTTACAGAGCCTACCACACCGCATGAGACCATAGGACGACACTCAGATTCAGAAAAAAAAGTGTCGTTGCCTGGGATGGATTACTAGGAGGCAGGTCTCATTCGAGTTTCCTTAGTCGCATTGATCGTTAGTTCTAAAACCACTTCACGCCACATCGTACACAAATTCAGAGGGTTATAAGATGAAACATGATGTAATTGGTGGGAGGTTGTCAGCCTTTCGCCCACAATACAGCAAAACCCTCGCGTCCCACTTACTGACTTTTACAATATGCCTGGGAATTTCTTTTACTCCCAGTCCAGCATGGAAGTAATTAGGAATCACTCAAGTTTTTTGCTGGTGAAAAAGTTCAAATTAGAAAGAAGATAGAAACCAGCTGAGTCTACCTTTCTATTATCAAAGCCACGTCATCACGCGTTAGGTTTAATAAATAAAACATTGCATATTTACTAAGAAAACATTTAATGAACCTTAATGTAGAACTGTATCCACCTAAACATTTATTTTTTCGTTTAGCAGTTTAGTTACATTATTCATATTTTAGTTTTTTTTTTATAAAAAAGAATGTGTCACAAACTCGGAATGTGGCTTTTTATTAACTTTAAACTTTCATCCATTTTAACAAGCCTTTTTAAACCATAATTTTACAATTTTGTTTGCTGTATAGATAACAGTAATTTTGAGCATTATTATTATTATAAATGGCAGGTAACTAATAGTAACTGAAGTATTGTAGTTTTATAATTCAAAATTTGATTCAATATATTTTGTATGTACTATCAGACGTACATAATTGGGTATAGTGTGGTTCTATCTTAAGAAACACGTCAGGACAAGCGATATTTGCCCTTATTTTATGTAAGGGATCACTCAATTTCAAGCTTTTATGGTATGTTAATGCAAAGTACATTTATGTTATCGAATTAATCTTAAAGTGGAACCGGACGTTTGGGTCTGACAGTACAGTCTTGACAAAGAAAGCGGTTTGCAAGCCACCCCACTAGGTATAACGTAATTGTATGTGCGCCTGCAAGCCGCATTATTTTTCTGCGTGTACAAGAGCAAACACAGGTGTCGGCATTCTAATAAATAATCTTATTTAATAACATTTGGACATATAAAAGTCTATTCAGGCAACTCCCTTTGCCATTATAAGGCTGTCGGCACATAAAGCTTCCGAATATATACAGCTGGTAATACTCTTGAGATTCTGTAAAATTGAAATTAATGATAATAAATGATAAATTTTATCAAGAATATAATGTAAATACTGTGACAAAATCACAGTCACAATTATAAAATAACTTAAATAACCAGGCCCTTATTATGCTGCCAACCATAACATATAGCAAACATCATTCGTTTACTATGTGTTATGGTCATATTAAATGATGTAATTTAAATACTTCATAGTAATTAAGTAAGATATCATTCAAACGAAAATGCCGTTAAGCTAAAGTTACTTAGACATACATTATACAAGTTTGGCATACAAATTTAGTTTAGTTTACAAAGTACACACAAAAGGCTTGGCCAGTTGACAATGATAACAACTCACACGAAAGAAAAAAAGATTTTTTTTTACAACTTGAAACTAATTTTGCTCATTTATTTATGTGCCCAGTCTTGCACATCATTATAATACAACCAATAATAAAATGATTTGTTCAATCTATAATATTAGTTTAGAAAATAATTTCTAAAAGGAGCTGTTATTCAGAGGAGTGTATGAAGGCACTTTACAATTTTAATGTACCTTATAAGTTTAGTAACAGATACTTGATATTATGAACTTTATAATTTTAATGGCCTCCAAAGCAAATAATAAGGACATTTAGTTTAGTAAAAATATTGTTATTTTCATTCACGAAACTATTTTAAAACAAACACTTTATTTAAACACTTCATTTTTATATCTAGTACTGGACGACATAGGGGATGCGGTTATGTGTAGTCTGATGTGCTGTCGTGTGTACTTACAGTATAGCAGTTTGTAGTATGTATCATAACAACACGAACAATACTTTTCATAATTTGATTCTTGTATCTTTGTCTTCTATGAGTGAACATTATTTTTCCATGAGAATAAAAAAAACTATAAATAAACCTAGCCTAACGATAGTAGTATTACAAAAATACAAGTTAACCCTGAATTCCAACTCGGCTTACTAAAAAGTTGAATATCAATTCAATTGTTTTTACTGCTCTTCATTAAGTATACCAATTTATCATTATACTAAAAAAAATTAAAACTCCACAGAATCTGGCTTCGTAGTGCTGCAAGGGACAACATATTGGACAGATCTGTTTGTGCGACACTTCCTATTCCAAGAGGAGCAGAACATAGACTGTGATGACTTGCTGTTCTTCGTTAGAAAGCGCCATGTCAAAGGATCCTCGCGGTACCTACCAAAGTACGAGGTGAGTCAATAAAATATTGTAAATCTAAGCTTTTAAGTTACTTTTTAACCCTCGATAAAAAAGAGGGGTGTTATAATTTTTTCGTGTGTATCTGTATGTCTGTGCATCTGTCTGTGGCATCGTAGCTCCTAAACCAATGATTTCTATGCGTTTTTTAAAATTTAAAAGCTGATGTAATTGAGATGGTTTTTAGCTACGTTTAATCACAATTGGTTTAGCCTTTTAAAAGTTATAAGCAATCCTGTGAGCAATTATACTTCAGACTAATGAAAGTCGGCCCAAACAAGGGCTCCGTACTACCATTTCTTAATGCCGAACTCTTAACTACACTTTACAGCGCTATCCCTTTTTCAAAACTGCTTTCTCGTTTTCTCTTAAACAAAGATTATTTTAGTAATTTATTAGGATTATGACAATGTTACTGTAAATAATCAATTGCAGAATTAAACGGTTTATAAGAAATTAAAATTTTATAAGAAATTTTATAATGCAGCCTATTTTATACGTTACTTATTTTAGTGTATTAGTAATTAATTATGGATAAATGAAAAAAAATGAACCTAATATTGTTTAAAAAACTGTGTACTACTAACAGATATAACTGCTTAGGATTATGTAGATACAAAATTTTGATACCAATGTGTAAGATATGATATCAGCTTACTAGCTATTTATTTAACGTGTTTGTTACAAAAGCTGATTTATAAAATCCGTTGCTCGTGGGAATGGCAATTGAAAATAATATATATTTTTTAAATTATGTCCTTATGTATTTGCTTTGATATTATTTTTATGATAGTTACAAAAAAAAATACATAATTTTCGTTTTTTATGTAGTATGTGGTTACCTGCTCGTTAAATTTTTATAAACTTTCTGTATAAAAATATTACCTAGACGTTTATTTACAATGTTTTGTGCATAAATTGCTTTATATCCCCAGAATGCTTATGTATTGAATCATCACTATAATAACAATTTGTGACTGCGCAGATTGCTACACTGAAGTATTCCCGGTGCATTTAAGATCAGAATAATAATAATCCACTAGTACGTCTCGATTTAAATTTCTAGTTTAGCACCATTTGGATGAATGTTACAAACCTCAGACATAATTATCTTTGGAAATACAAAATTATGCAAATAACAACAGTATGTACTTTGTTCTTTAAAATATAAAAATATTATTTCTTAATACAATAGGCTGCTATTACAACAACTACCTATAAAGTACATTATTATGATGAACTAGTTCGACGCAGGCGCGCCGTTCTTTCACACACGCACCTCGCACCTATACTCTCACACATTTAATTACACCTCATACTTGATCACAGTACATTTGTAAATAAATACCTAGAATGCATTCTTAGATTCGACATTGTTCAATAACCAGTTATAAAATATACAATTTACAAAAAACAGAAATTCAATCAACAGTCGATTCCAATTGATAACAGTCGATCCTTGAAAATCAAATCTTTAAAATTTATACAACAGTAAAAGCATACGAGGTCTTCTAAATAAGTAGTAGAATAGTTTAGAAGCGAGATTGCTCGCCCTGAGTTTTATCACATTTTTTCGCACGCTCACTGTCTCGCGCGTCTGTTCGATCGTACTAGCACAGCCAAATATCACGTCTCCACACGAGATTTCAGAGTTCACTTGTTCGCAGACCGACGTGGAAGTGTTCCGCAAGGATTCGAAGAAGCTGCCCATCGGCGACCCCGAGATCGACTGGGAGGAGACCGTGTACCTGAACCTCATCGTGCACCAGTTCGACTACACGCTCACGCTGGCCATCTGCACGCGCACCAGCCCCAAGGAGCTGCAGGTGCTGAAGCGGCACTCGCAGAAGGTGAGCGTCACACGCGCTGCGGCGGCGGCGGCGGCGGCCGTCACTAGCTCAGTCGGCTGAACAACTTGGTGCGCGGCCACGGCAGCGGCCAGTCGTAGCGCCGCGGCACCGGCCCGCGCACGTTGCGCTCTAGGTACGTGAACAGCCAGTACCACCACTCGCGCTGGATCATGTACTGGTTGTACCCGTTGCCGTTGCGGTGCGGCGTCACCAGCAGCGAGTGGAACGTCCAGAAGAGGCGCGTCGTGACGTAGTACGCGATCACCACGTCCACCGTGTAGTGGCCGTGCGCCAGCAGCACGAAGGCCACGCCCAGCAGCGCCGAGCCCCACATCGCCCAGTGCACCGGCCACAGCTTGCGCGGGGAGTACTCCGCCACCACCAGGTAGCTCAGCACCAGCACCATCGTGTGCCCCGAGTAGATGTAGTCCCCGCAGTACGTGTGCTTCCCGTTGATCGACAGCCCAAAGCCCGAGATGAGATAGAACATCCGCTGGATGATGAGCAGCGGCGTCGTGTTGTTGCTCTTAGGACTGCAGTAGTAGGTGGTGCTGGAGACCGGCAACACCGTCACGAACATGGTGACGGAGCGGTACAGGTACAGCAGGCCGATGATGAAGAACATACGGCGCGACACGATGAACCGGTGCTTGTGGAAGATGACCACTAGCATCGCCACCGTAGTCGAAATCATAATGAGGTATTCGGACACCGCGAGCCCCCAGTCCCGTGCCGTCACGTTGTCCAGCACTATGTCGTTCAGCGGCGGCGTAGTATTGCGATCGGGCAATCGTTCGTGCACTAACGATAACGACATCATGTTTATGCATACACATATAAAGAGGAAGAAGAAGGAGATGATAGTCTTCCATATTTCTTTGGGGTAACGTTCTTCGCGTACTGCTCCCGGGGGGATCTCGACTATGAAGTCGCCGGCGTGCGTGCGCTGCGGGGAGTGGTCCTGGTCGGGGTCGGACTCGTCGGTGGTGGGCTGCGGCGCGTCGGGCTTGGCGGCGCGCGCCAGCAGCGGCTGACGCTGCATCAGTTCGGCCTGGCTGGGCATGTCACCGGCGCGGGGCTCTCCGGGCTGCGGGCGGGACGCGTTGTTGTTTAGGTCATTCCGTTTGAGGCGTGCTTCGAAATTGATTCCTTTGATCTCTTCTCTTGCTGTCTGATTGTCTATGTCGACATCACAGCGGGGCGGGGCCTCGGTGTCAGTTGGGTGTGGGCTCGGAGGGCTCGGGAGCGCGAGCTGTTTGGTCGGTAGCTCGTGCGCGAGGTACAGGCGCACGGAGGCCACCAACGGCTCCGCGAAGTTGATTTGTTTGGGGGGCGAAGGCTCCTTGTCGGGGGAGCGGGCCGAAATCGTCATCCAATCACCATTGGGCTGAATCGATCCTGAAATTAAGAGAAAAGAAAGTCGATTACTGACGTGTTACTTAATGTTTATCATCATTTAATGGGCCGTGAAAAACATTTATTTTTAACGTATTTTTACCCGACTGCCAAAGAAGGAGGGTAATGTTTTTCGAGTGTATGTAAGTATGTATGTATGTCTGTTCCTTTGTGACCTCCTGTAGCCTAAACGGCTTGATGGATTTTGATGTATGAGGTATCGTTAGATTTGTCTTGATTACGGGAGTGTCATAGGATACATTTTATTTTAGTGTGCAGTCGGGTATTTTGTTTTTTTAATAATTAGAGTTATATTAAACGTGTTTTTACACTAAACAGAACTATTAATTTTTACACAATGTATATCAACGTTTATTTTGTCGAAACCGTGTTTTCGTTTTTCAACCGAATACGTTCCTTAGGGAAAGTTCTGCAAAATATCTCTGTTAATTAAAATTTTACGGTTTATGCTACTAAGTCATGTTTACATTAACATTTTATCGTTTCACACTATGAAATTGAGAGTCTCATTGGTTATTCGTCTAAAATCTAATCAAAATTGAAAATTTTATACTTAAATCTGCTGTAATAAATATCTGTTGTTATAGCTAAGCAATGATTGGTTAACAAAAATTGAATCTGATTATTTAACGCAATTCGGAGCGGTCCATGCCTAGTCAGTAACGTAAATACAGTAACCGGTTTTCGTCATAAACATTCCATTATGTGTTAAGGAAAACGAACATTCCTTAGTTCTAATTTATTTTATGGGCGGTCATCTGCTTTTAGATACTTGTTAAACTGGTTCTTATGCATTTAGATTAATCGGCGGTGATGCAAATGTAACGATTCATGTTTTCCAGAAAATTCAACGTAGTAAACAAATACACATGACGATGCAGCGGAGACGCGGTTCAAAGACCCGAGGCTAGGGCTGAGTGCAAGCGACAATTAGCCCGCTGCAGCCGTCGCCCGTCGCCGCGGCCTCCCAGACTGCAACGTCTAGTCGCCCCGATAAATATAGATCATCGTCACAACAAATTTCTCCTCGAGCGCTCACCGTGCGGCCGTGTGTTTGCACGCCGAGGCTTAGAAAGTAGGGAACCGTGTAATAAGGGCTCGTTCCCACTCACCCGATCAATGTGCGAGTTGTAATCGGGTGCGAGCGCGGGGTGTCATCGATTCTGCGTGTGGCTGCGAGTTCACGATGCGAGAAGCGGCGGCTCGTGGCCAGCTCGAGCGCGATGTCGCGGAAACGGGGTCGGAATGGAAAACTATCTGCGCGTCCACTTTACAGCACTAACGGTTCTCGGCATACACTTGACGCGGGGCGCTCTAGGGAGCTTCACATGAACACTCTCACATACACTCACGACTCGGGACACCGGGACGCGGCAGTCAATTACGATGCTTTCAATTTCAATGCGAGCTTCACCACAACGAACGAACGTGTTAAGCGGCGGTTGCGGACTAGAAAATGATAGCCGAGGCACTGGTTGGCTTCGGGCCGGCGCACGGCGCTCGGTTCATTCCGACACTGATCGGGCGAGCTCGGCGGTGAGGAGGAATTACGTTGTATGACGTCACGCCAGACGGGCGCTTCTCGCCCCGCGCCCCGCAGCGGAGTCTCGGTGCGAGTGCACTCGGCGCGGAGCCCTACGTTTATTAACGTCAAAAGACGACCGACCGTTCTCGTCGTTGACTCAAATACCGAGTTACGGACAATTTGACCGAACACCCGTTTGTCGAGGACACATTCTCTAACAGATTCAGATTCATATTCGGTTACTTAACTTGGTAACTTCGATTAATAAAAACAACCTTTATTTACCTACTTAAACGAAAGATTGCTTCGTTTTATTTACAATCGCTGCCTTCGTTTAACATTTTATAACCGGTTTCATTGTAGGCTGAATACCTACTGGCGACAGATTGTATTTACATACTTTTGGATTGGAACTGCCCACGCTTGAATCAAAAAAGTGTTCATATCGGGTTTAGCGGTAGACGTTTTTATTACTTACCTAATTTGTTTTAGCTTTTAATATCTACAACGTAAATTGTGTACAAAATTGACAGATTATTTCTATTTAATAAGCAGCACTTAATGATAAGAATTTACCGTGTTTCATAGTAGTTACAAAAGTAACCATCAACTTTATGTTAGTTAAAGACTAATTCTATGAATCATTAAGATATGACATGGACTCATTACCAGCTTTTCTTTGTGTTAAAATCTATCTTAGGAATTGATTTGTAAAATAATTAACATTTAATAGCAATTTAGAAAACGGTTTTAATTCTAATAATGATCATTAGTTTGCTCAGTAAGTTGGAAATTCCTGCAGTTATAAGGTTATAATAAGACTATATCATGTTCGTTTTAATATAGCTAGGTACTTGCCGCTATAAATGGATTTCTCGGCTAGTTTATAAAACAAATCTCTACTTTAAAGCACTCAAAAAAAGAGTTGATTGGCTTAAATAAAATAATAACTTACAGATTTCTTTTTTGTGTTTGGATTAGAGTTTATTTTAAAGCGAATTATTTTGACAATGTCGTTATTTAATCGGTCTTTTCTCCTTGTTCAATTTAAATGATGCACTTAAGTTATTGACAAGCTAGTCCATATATAATAGGTCTACGAAATAGCCGATTTTTTCTCAAGCTTATTTGATTGATATTCATAATTTATTTGATTGAACAGCTATTACTAAAATAGATTTTTATTTAAAATCTGGACCATATAACTGAGATATTGGGTCAAATTAATACATATTTATTTGCTGAAAAAGAAACTCAAATATAGCTCGTTTCATCCGTTGCCCGTTTCATTGCTTATTTTTGCTGTACCGTTGTTACAGTTACAACTTTCAATAAAGTAAGTATGATGAAAATTAACTTAATGTTGTCCAAACCTTCGCACAAAATTTTACTAAATTTCAATTCAGTTTTCCAAAAATATTGTATGGAAAACAGCAATTTCATAGGTAAAGACCTATTATTATTTTTCTGTTTTTAATTCAGATCTGTTGAACACCAATGAAACTAGAAATAATCAACTGTATTGCGATTTTAAGAATCCAAGATTTTCAAGATTTTAACTGGTACAGTCAAAAAAACGTAGAAATTATTAATCTAGTTAGATTATTGTTCAGATCCAGGAGGGAGCGTCGTGCCTGAAAACTAGGTCAAGGAGATTTGAACTGGGAGATTCGCATTGTATTATTTAATATACATGACAGTGCCTTTTGACAGTGCATGAATTTAACTTAACTTGCCACGCTCCGCGTTTCTATATATTAAATGTAAAGTTTTATCAAAATCTGTTTAGTCATTTTTGCGTAAAATAATAACAAATATCCATGGGTCCATTCTTATTAAAATACTTTCATGTTTATGGCCGTATTAAGATTTATTAATTGCCAATCAACTCGGTTGTTCTAAATCTAAAGGTAGGGAGTAAATAAATAATAATTAAAAAATTTTTTGCAAAATGGTTTGTGTCATTCCTCAGTTCTGAAAATTACACTACATGAGGTTATCTTAATTCCATAAACTGTGATTTGTCTACTAGGACACATACCTACGTGTGTTTTATGTCTTTATCGTATGCCCTTACAACATGTTGATTATATGGAAGTAGCCTACAGCCCTTTAGTAACGAGGTTGAAGAAATACGGTCAGGTCAGATACCTTTATTGATGCCCTTCGTCATATTCAGGGCAGCACAATCTTCCCCACAAATTGGATCAAATGTATATTTTTTAAATTGTTTTTATGTTCATCTGAATAGTCTGAGGAAATAAGACAGTTGAATGGGGGAGGGAGGCTTATATCTATGGATGACTGCAGGATGAATAGGATACATAATAACGATTTTTTTAAATACTTTTGTTCTTTCGTTATTTAAAAAAAATATTGCATTTTGTATTTATAACAATTACTACGTTATCCACGCTTGTCAAGCAGATTGGCGGCGTTTTCTTGGCTAGTGATGTGCAAAGTTATGTTCAAAAGTGTTGCCTGTAAGTAAGTATCGATTTCTGGCAATTGGTGCCAAAGTTTCGCTACCCTACGCTGGCACGGACGGCCCTCGCCCTTCGGTCTCGTAGCAGGTAAAGATAATTAGGGTTAGAAACGACCCGACCCAAGAGGCCTTACGCCTACGAGCTACGTGACAGCTGGTGGGCTAAAAATAAGAAAGGATGTGATCGTTTTAACAAAACTTCAGTATAACTTTTTACAGTTTAGTCTTTTTTTATTCTCTCATTGGTTTGGTCATTAGGGCAAAACCTCTAAGACTGAGCAAAGTTTATACGTTGTTCTAACCTGTGCTGTGGCCCTTCATCTAAAAAAAAAAATACTTTTTTAAGCTAGCTTTCCGGACTTCATTTCCGTGAGAATTTGGGAAAATTTCTATAGCCTATATGTTATTCTGATATAGTTTTTGCGTGAAGTAGTAACAACATACAAACACAGACACACACACAAACTTGTCCGTAACTCGGTATTGTGAGTGTGATACTTATTTATTATTTCTTTTGGTATCCGTGTAATAGTATTTAAGCGTTGTCGTATTAGCTACACACAACACAATTGAGTGGCAGGTAAAAATGCGTTATTTTAAGGCCTCGTTGTCTCGGCCTACCAAGGTTCCGATTCCGTGGGAATATTTGCTCTCGAATATTCGCACGATAACAATGTCTTGCGTTTTATTCAGTATTGTCACGTAATAATTATCCTCAATCACTTGTTTCATTAATCTTTGTGTAGGGAGGGAAAGAAATGCCAAAATTATATTTTAATTTGATAATGTGTCAGTATTCTGACTTGATAACTTTAAATTTTATAACAAAACATTTCTGGTTCATTCGAAAACAATCATTATTAATGTTATGTGATAAAGGAGCTCCCTTTACATGCAATCACGATACTTGCTACTGATTTGTACTGAAACCTGAAATCTTACAAAGAGATTCCCTATAAGTGATGGACATGGAAGAAGGTTGGACTTTTCGTATACCATAACTAAGTTCCGGGCGCCCTTTAGTAATAAAATATAACCTTTCTCCTACACAATGTGGACAAATTGTATTCTTCTAAACATTGTAGTGTTTGCATATTTACAGCGCAAGCCATCTGAGTGTGAAATAAGTTGGCAGAATTTAAAACTGACTTGGCATTGGCAGTCGCTTGCAGCTATAGGACGATGAGATTTACTTTTTTGACACACGGGCAACGCACTCGCTATTTGAATCTCTCATTAAGTCGTAATCAAAGTATTACGTTACTTTTTAACCGACTTCCAAAAAGGAGGAGGTTCTATGTTTGACTGTATGTATCTTTTTTTATGTATGTTCACCGATTGTAACCAGGTCAGGATTTGATGATGGTATACCAGGGAAATCGAAGAAAACCCTCAAATTAATTAGGCACTTACATTGTTTCTCACCTACTTTAAATTATAAACACTAAAAAAAACCGACTTTAAAAAGCGAAAAATAAACACGTTGCATTTAGCGTGCTAAATCTGTTTAAAGTAGGTGCCAAGCCAAATAAGTTTGATAGGCTATACGTACATCCGCCTTTGCACCGACTTCAAACAGATCAGTAGGTACGTAGCACACTAAATTATCATCGTCATCATCACGTCAGCCGTAAGACGTCCACTGCTGGACATTTAATAATTAATTAATTAATTAACTAATACTAGCGTAAGTCAACATTGTTACTAACACTATGGGCTAATGACCTGAAATAAAGAATTTGAATTGAATTGAATAGACCTCCCCCAGGGATCTCCACCTCGATCGGTCCTGCGCCACCCGCATCCTAAATGCAACTTTTTTATTTTTCGCTTTTTGAAATCGGTTTTCTTTATTTTGTAAAAAGTTAATTATTTGTTTTACAAAGCTGTTCTTTTATAATTGACGTGAGTTCAAGAAATCACCTTGTTATTGTATAAGATACGACAAATCTAAAAGAAACAACCCATTCCGTTTAGCGACAACGTTTTAAATTGTTTGAGAGATGGAGAGACTAATTATTATCAATTTGGGACGTGACATGCGTCTAGTTAATGACCCGGGCTCAATTTCATTGTAACGAATTGCATGATGACAACTACTGAATGGCGGAGTTAAATCATAATACTATGTAGTTTTGCCGTGAAGGTCGTTTCTTTTGAGGCTACATCTATTTATCTGCGGTAGTTTAGCTTAGGTACATACAGCAGCACGTCCAAGTTATCCATTGACACTATTTCTCTATACAAAGCAGCCACTATTGTAAGCGTGATAGCGCGAAGTCAATGTATACCCTGATGTGCTGCCGTGTGTACTAGTTAGTATTCTGTGTTTCAGCTGAAGAATGTTTCTTTTAAACCTTTGTCCACATTACGGTTACCTCCAAAATGGGAAAATAAATCTCCGGCTAAGCGATTCGCGGGCCTCCAAATATCTTTAGCTTTATCGTTTTTCCATGTGTTTATTTATTTAACTTTATTCACTAAATGTACAAAGGTAGACTGAAAAGCGGTGATAGCCCAGTTGGTGATGAGCCGGACTTGTAATCGGAAGGTCGCGGGTTCAAATCCTGGTGCGGGCCTGTACCACTGAATTCGTCTTTTCGGATTTATATACGGATTTCTAATTATCACTTGCTCAACGGTGAAGGAAAACATCGTGATGAAACCCACCCGTCCAAGAAAATTCGTTTTCGAAGGACGAGCGATCTACCAACCCGCATTGGGCCAGCGTGGTGGACTATGGCCTAAATCCCCTTCGTGTTTCGAAGGGAGGCCCGTGCCCCTCGGTGGGGACGTATATGGGCTGTTAAAAAAAAACACTGAATATACCTATTTATACCACATAAAGTAATAAATAAATATGAATGCCCAATGGCATTATCATCCAGTCTACCTCAGTGTGTTCGTAGGTAAGACAAATGAGCGCAAGACAAATTGATAAGGTTGAAGACTTTTCCGTAATTATTTTTTATGAGTCTTTCTAGAACCACTGATGCTCTGCCTACCCCGTTAGGGATTACAGGCGTGAGCGTATTATGTAACTTTGAAATGACTGAACCGATTTTGATACAACAATTCTAACAACCACCGCTAGAAACCCGCATCTAAATCGGTTCATCCGTATAAGAGCTACAATGCCACAGACATACACTCACTTATAACACCCCTCTTTTTGAGTCGGGGATTAAAATCCAATTACTTTATTACTACCTATTCTGTAGACTATCCATGTCATTATGTATGGATGGACTTACAACCGCTTTGATTCAATATTTACGGCTTGGCTGACTACAGAGTAGGTAATCTGCCCATTTAAAATTTATTTCGCGTAGCCAAGCTATTTTTAACCGACTACGGTGAAGGAGAAAGCAGAGCAATATTTTATACAACCCATTTAGGTATATTAGACAACTTCCAGTAGCGTTCTTAAATTTTTGATGTCGCACTTTGAAGCGTTAAAATTATTTATTTGCCAGTTCAACAGGGAAATGGGTTATTCTATCTACTCTGCCATAATTATCGTTCTCCATCTCTTTTTAAAGTTTTTTTTTTAATATGGGGTAACTTTAAATTGTTTAGAGAAACAAGCAGAAACAACTGAACAGTTATATTTAAGAAACTCTTATTAAATTCGTTAAAAAAATGGTGGCTTTCTCAAACTAAGGCAATCGCGCAATTTGCATGGAGAGGCGAACTTATTTTTTTCAGATTACGACTTAAGTTGCTTCAGAGAAGCTGTTCAGTTGATACACATCCTTAATTTTCTTAATTTTAAAGATTGGAACTGATTTGACATCCAAATTACAGGTTTACGCGTCACCGAGTCGACGTAAGATGGATACGAAAGGTGAAGGCGAGGAGATGACCTATCCACACATTTGCTTCATGGTGGATAACTTCGATGAGGTGAGCATAACAACTACATATTTATGTCATTTACCTATATCGTTTGTAAATATTGACGTTATCGTTATGTGTGGAAAAAATCACTTAAAACACGATATTAAAACTTTATTACTTACCTACTCGGTCAGACCGATATTTTATGTGCAAACATCGTAATTCGTGTATAAGTACAGTTCACAGGTTTCGGTTTAGCTGATCTTTTCTTATTAGGCCATTTCTTTGGTATCTTTATTTAAAGACGTAATTTGTTGTTAAATTCGATGCGACTATCCGATTATAGAGAATCAATATTTAAGTCATGAGTGGGGCGAGGAGGCTTCAATGCGTTTCGCTTTCAGAAGACCTTCTTTTGCGTTTTCAGGTTCGGACTCTTTCATTCAAATTAAAAAATCTCACCAATTAACCTGTAACAGTCAGGCGTCACTGAAGCATTATGATGTTTTATTCAGTCTTAATCTTTTTTCTTAGTATTTTAAGAATGAAGTTTTTAATATGTTTTAAATTAACTCTTTTCTTGGGCTAAGCACAAAGCGAACACTTTAATACGTTTCTGTGTATGGTACAGACGCCATACTCTCGCCAATTGATATTGATTGTTGCCAATTTAAATTGTGGCTCTAATAGACAAGACTCGGTGAATTAACACGTCTTACTTCTTTATTTTTAAGAGGTATGTTTAAAACAATAAAAATTTAACAAAAAACAACGTAAATAAATTGGATTATTTATTTATTGCGTAAATATGTTTAAAGGTTGGTATATGTGTGTGTTGTGTACTTTGAATTAAATATATCTACTTTATTGCAACTATATGCAACAAAACAAATCAAGTAAGTATATAAATAGTACAACAAATGCACTATTTTTCGATGTAAATGTAGTTAAGCCACGATCCTTGGTACGTAGTAAAATGAATAAAGTAATGTTATCGGTTGGTTTAGCTGTGATCAAAGATTGTAAGTTTATAAAGAACTAGCTTTCTGCCCGGTCTTCGTTCCGACGGGAAAGTAGTCTTGTCACTCTTAACTCTTTTATCTATCTCTGTGCAAAATTAATCACGTCGATCCAGTGTTTCATTACAATGCGAAGGAAGGACAAATAAATAAATAAACATAGTTTCTTATTTTTAATATTAATAAAGAAGTAAGGCTATATGCACTGTTACATCATTTGTTTTCTTAGTCATTATTAATCCACTGCTAAGCAAAGTCCCTCTTATCTCTCGATTTGTGTGAAGTCCTTTTTGTAAGCAGCTAAGTCATCCTGTCATCGTTTTTTGGGTCTGCCTCTATGAAATAATGGTTTTTAAAGTAAACTGCACTTGACCGAGATTCAGAGATCGCTGCGTAGGCGCAGAGGCGACCACAAATACTTCGTGATCGACCGCGACCTTCCCGATCAGTGACGCCGCAGAAAACTATTTTTAAACCCTGCTTGATAAACAAATACAGCGAAAGTATCAGCTGTTTTTATGTTTACTTCTGTGGCTACTGTATTTGCTTATACTTAAGAATAAGTAACCTATACCTAATAATGAATTAACAGACTGGACTGGAATAGTGGACTCTGTTTAATTTTTTTATTTATTTTATTTATTCTATATGAAACATTAGAAGGGTGTCAAATATCAATCAAGTGAAGATAGCTCCATTCCTTTCGGATAGGTAGATAAGTGGCTTAACTAATCGTAATTATACATATATAAGTAGCTGAACATTTTTGTTTTCTTTTATTGATATGTTTCAAATTGACATCACTACCTTACTATGAATGGATGTTCATATGATGTATCGTAGTCTGTACACAGATCAGAGTATCGTTAAAAACATGTTTATCGAAATGAACCATGCTCGAAATTATCATCATCACATTACACACAATACCTGTCAAGCGTGAATAGCAATGTAGCATGCCGTTAAAAACAAATATAACTATCTTCATTTGCAAATTGAACAATTTGTTACTGACAATAGAGTCCTTAGTGCCAATCAGTGGAGAGTAACTACACTGTTCACAAGTTAGCATGATTTATGCCACGAGCAATATCGAACCGTATACCCACAAATCTAGATCACATTTACCTTAACGAGCGAATGTTGCAAGTCGAGTCACACGTTCTGAAACTGCGACCATACTATGTATATTGAGTTTCCATTGTGAGCAATAGCATAGTCCTCGTAAATTTATAGCCGTGTGGTGATGCGATGACTAATTGTTATTACAAACTCTTATTATTACAAAAAAAAACTTTGCACTAGTAAATCTAAAAACGTAATTTAAATGTTACAGTGTGATGTCAATGCCAGGTTATTACAACACTGTCTAGGGATATTGCACCGTTTTTCATTCAAACTAGGTCTGTTTGAGAAGCTATAGAAGTATACTCGAGACACCTGGAGGGATGCAATTTTCACCAAGTGTCTCGAGTATGCTTCTATAGCTTCTCAAACACACTTATGAAAAACGGTGCAATATCCCTTACGAGTAGTGTTGATGTGTGTATTATGTCTGTCGGGTTGTATCAATAGCTAAAATGTTTGCAAAATTATTGCATACACTTAAAACTCGCTACACAATATTACATCTAAAACAAACCAGTATTCTTTATTTTAATCAGTATCTTTAATTAACACCAGGCTTGCCAATGACTGAGTCGGCTGCATGTAATTTACAGGAATTGAAAGTCAAAGGTCTACAATTACACGATAATTTTATTAAGACGTTTTCTATGACATTGCTTTGACATGAATGAACACCGCATTATTTTGTACTGAATTTTTGATCAGTAAAGGTAAACGACAGTTTTTCAGACTGTTATTTAAGGTTTTACGGTCATATTGTTACATACTCAATCACAGAATGATAATAGTACAATAAGCTACAAGTTTGCTAAGTTGGATATGGCGAGGGCTCAACGGAGCCGAGAATGTAATATCCAATGCACACGCGTGTCATACGACGTTTTTCAACACATTTGCGAGGAAAGAAAGAAATAAAAACTTTCCTTTGATATTGACGGCAACAAGCTATCACATGCATGTTGCGCCTCTGAAAAAATTTTTGGCGGTGTACCCACGTAGGTTTCCAGTTCTGCACTTGATAAAGACATTTTTTGTGTTGTATTTCTGACAATAATAACAATCCGATTAATACAAATGCTGTTTGTGAAAACCAAGTGAAAATATCTGAAAAGAGGCGCGATTATTTTTTCTTTTTTCGCTCGCAAAATGAGATTCACATTGACAAGTATGTCATACAGCCAAATAATAAAAAGATACTTAACTATATATTTTCACGTTTTAGCATAAATAAATGATAACTTTATGTTAAATTTAAATGATTTGATGTTGAATTATATTTCTATTTACAAATAGTTTAATATTTACACTTTATTTTAAATATAAAATAAGATTCGATCTCTTTGCTGAAATTTAGAAAAAAAACCATTACGTACTTGTGCTTTATTTTTATTACTCATGGGCTGGGTAATACATATCATTATGAACTTTAAAACAATGACATAAGACCCACTTTATGAGCAAATGTGTTGAAAACAGATTTAGAGAAGAGCTGTTTATCCAACGCCCTTTTTGTTAATCTCATATGTCCATACGATGTACATACAGCAGCACGTCAGGTTACACATTTGCACTACTAAAGCCGGCGCTATTACGAGCGAGATAAGGGCGACATCAAGGTCAATATGTATAGCCTGATGTGCTGCCGTGTGTACATACTAGAAGGGAAGATATGGCGTGATAATTTTTAAAACGGTGCGACGTGATGCGGCACGAGTTATTGTAATGAAATGCAAATCTCCTATAAAGGTAAATAAGGTATTAAGTCAGTGCGGCCTTGCTTATTATGTGTATTGTGTATGAGGTCACTACTTTGATTTGGATACCTGCGTAGGTAGGTATGTCTTAGTATTACTATAAGAACACAAAGCGGTTCCACTGCATGCCTAAATGGCTGAACTAATGTGACTGAAACTTGGCATAGCGGTACATCATAAATTAATAACATCTAGAAATAACTCGATAATTACAAAACAATGCGATTCCTTGCAAAAACTGGTATTTCGTTTCTTTCTTCAGCATGGTAGATTTACCCGAGATTTATATGGAGAGCTGAACGTGATATTTGGGAAGAGAATTGGGTTTTGGTGTCAGAGGGGAAGCCGTTACCCTATTACTCCGTATTCCTTTCATAGACATGTGCGGAATGACTTTAGAAGCAAACTACTTTATCCCTTAAACCTTAGATTTTATTTTATTTTAGAGCGAATCCTTCATTAATAAATAAAAAAAGCCTTAAATAAAAAGGCTTTGAAAAACATCTCTTCAAAGAAATAAATCAACTCGCCCTTGAGAACAAGATTAAATATTATTAAAGAACAAACATCATAAGTACTTTAAAACTACCTTAACCCACTCAAATAAACCTTGTTTATCTTGCAGCAACTATAATATGTAATTCGGATCTTAGGTAAGATGTAAGTTGTAAGCTCGTTCAGAATACGTGATTGTGTATATATTTATAATTTTTCTCGTTACATAGAATACTCATAACCAACTACTGTTTTCAAAAAAGATTCTGACTATTTACCGAGTCATAAAAAATATACAATAGGATTTTTTTTATTAAGAATGTCTTCAAAACAAACAGAACAACTCAACAAAGATTGCAATGCAAAACAGCATTCAAATTGATAATACAAATGTTAATGACCTACACCGCTCCGCTTTTATTATTGTTTGGCATTAATTTTGTTATCGTCCCTAGCAGCATTTTAGAGTGCGCATAGTTGAGCATAAATCCCCCAAAAACCTTGGAGCCCAAGCTGTTGTTTATGTCAGCACTAAATTCGTTAAGCAAACAGACGAAATACTTAATCAGACAACAGTACGGTTACTTTTTATTTTGATTTTGATACTTTCTTTTATTACCTTAGCTTCCACTTTACAATGTAAAAATGTAAAAACAGCACCTCGAGCACGATGGCGACAAACTCGCGCGACGCGCCACTCAGCTGACTCTGAAACTTCACTTTGATTTTATTGCGCGAGGGCCATGCGCAAAGGCTTGCTCGTCTTCTGGCGTTGTCAATGTTGACATTTTGACATAGGCCCGCGGCGCATTACGCGCCAAATGTCTTTTGTTTACTCCAACGCGTTTTTTTTGTATAGTTCCAAAAACTAATTTGTTTGCGTGCTATTTATTATTCTGTGACTAAAGTCGATAATTCTGCGGGTTCTTGCAGCCCTTGGCAAGTGTCTCGGATGCGTCATAGCTTGCTAACTCTGATTCATGCGTGACGTTGATAAAATCGTAGACTTTGCCTCTCGGTTTGCCATTAACGGTTACGTCAGCTGATGCTGTGAATAATCCATTGGATCAGTTTTTCCACGATTTAGCTGGATGCTGTCATCATTAGTATTTTCTACAGAAATAAGGCTTATAGAAAAAATAATGCACGAAAACCGAAAAAAAATTGTATTTACTACCTCTGCTACAAATAGAGTAATTTATTTAAACACGTTTTACGAAATTGGTTAACTGTTGTCGTTTGTAATATTGCTATATTACTTATTAAAATATTTTTAAATGTGTATTTTTCAGAACATAGGTTTTTCTAAAAAAAAACTGGATCGGTGGATAATAAGGCTATTAAGACGGAAAAACCAGATTATTAAGATTTCAGTTCTAAAGATATTAGAAAGGCGGATAATATGGTCGCTTACCTATCTTAATGTGAAATTCCTAATTGCTTTAAATATTTTTGATGTTGTATTTTGATTTCTATAACTGTCCACTTTGTTTACTAGTTTTTATTTTATTTTATTAATTTATTAAGAATGGGTTCGCTCTTGACCACAATCTAGCTCAGGGCAAAGATGCGGTCGAGGATGTAGCGAGCTCAAAAGAAGAAGCCTATTCACTCGTACTTTAAAGATATTCGGCGTGTATGAGCTCGGAAATACAGACGCCGGCAGAGAATTCCACTCCTTGGAAGTGCACAATACAAAAGATGAAGAAAAGCGCTCAGTACGTATCCGAGGGATCTCGACAAGATAAGGGTGATACTCCTCAGTGCGTCTGGACGTCCGATGGAAGAAAGGAGCAGGCGGAATGAGCTCATGCAGCTCCTGAGCACACTCCCCGAAGTACATCTTATAAAAAACACATAGGCAAGCTACTTTACGTCTATGAGCTAGGCTCTGAAGTGCGCATAGTTGTTTGTCATAACATAAAGCATAATTCGATAGACTTTGTTTCGAGAAAAGAATTTATTGTTGGTATTTTGCATCAAGTGCAAATGTAATTTTTTTTAAGTTTTTTATTTTTTAGATTTAAAAGATATTTAATTTTTATAACCTAATTAGGAAGGCGAGAACGCGTCCTCCTTTAAGAATGCTATTTATAACATTAATAGGAGTCTTAAGATAAAATCTCGTTCATTTCATTAATAAGTATCAGCTTTGTTTACTGATGGCTGTACATTAGAGATAATGGAACGTTGCCAGCCGTACTTCTTAGGTTTATGCCCCCGATCGATGGCGTAGGATGCTGGCGAACAATTAGGTCACTTTATTTGTATAATCTCTTGTTTATCTGATCTAATGATCAGTTTTAAAGTTGCTCTTTAATTAATTACGGACATCCGTTCAGTATTGCTATTAAATTGCCAATTTGCGGCTATCTTTCCTTTGGGTATTTTTCAGGGTAAGCAAGAGAACCACTTGCCATTTTGGGTTAAATTATTTTTTTAAAGTTTTTACTTAAGTGATTTTATGGAAAGGTACAACTTCGGGGATAGTCGTCAAGGTCTAGAACTATTGTGATGAGCTATTGTAAATTGCTCTTACCTCCAAAGTTGTACCTTTCATTCACTATACACAGTCACATAAAGTTTGTAGTATTTAAGTCATTTTTAAATAATAGTTGGCTTCTGGTTTTCAAATGCAAGTACACAGTGTCACCCGATCGTTGCGTAAATTATGATTCGTATTTTGTATGCATCACATCATGGGAGTATCGTACTCTCTGAACTCAGGTTCAAACGACTATGTTCATCCCAATCATGAGTAATTATAGGCGATGTAAGTGTATAAAATGAATTTTATAGTCTAATCAAGAAAATATGACAACGAAAGAGCCGAGCTGCTAAATTTTGAATAGACATTGTAACAATTGGAGACAATACATGACAATGACGAGCACAAAATTGCGCCGGCGCACAATGGGTAATGACGGCATCTGTGCAGTCACAACCGGTATCTATATTGTTACTTATACTTAGACTGTCGATGTTGAAGATACCCTAGGCATAGAGTGCTTTATAAGAGTTAACGAATGTATCAAACAACGAACTAAATTGCTCGAAGACGCAATCCCCCAGCTCCGGATCTAAGGGGGGGCAACCGGGGAACTTGCCCCGGTCGGCAGTTTCATGGGGGCGCCAAGTCCTTGAGACAAGAATTCGAAATATCGAACAAGTGAAGCCCCTTTTCCTACAATCTCATAGGTTTTTGTCAAGTAATCGAATCTTAGTATAATATGGTTGAAAAACAAACTTTTGTATTTCCATACGCCCACGGTTAGTATTTGAACACATGCTAAGTGATTTATGAACGCATCTTAACAGATCAAGTACATTTTTTTTGAACGCGTGCGTTGTGTGCGTGATCTCTGCCAGGGGAATGCCCTCGCATTCTTAGACCATACACACTATAGACGGAGCCAGGAGCGTGCCCCTTTAAGACAGCAATAGTTTACCCCTTCCCTGCATCCAACCCTACTTCACTATACAAAAGCTGTACAACAACTTAACTAATGAAGTCTCTTTTCTCACAAATTCACCACAAAAACGAATAAACTTTATGCGCAAAACCTTAAAAACCGTAATGACTGACAGAAGCTGCAGATCAAACGCTTTGTTTGTCACACTTTGAAAAGTGTGACATCAAAAAATGGGTTACGCAGAAAGAGATGCCTTTAAAGTAACCTTTCTCTTACTATCTTGTATGAACTCACATGTTTGCATCTCTTTCAAAAGTGCTGTGACGTCATAAGTACTCCGTCTTTAGTGTGTATGGTCTAAGGTCGTATTATTTTCAATAAAGCTCACAAAAATGGTACTCATTTGTCAGTTTTAAAGCCCCGGTTCGAAAAAATCATAGATCCGGGGCTGCAATCCCCAAAAAATCCCTAAAACCAAAAAAGGTAATATTTAATCATAGCAGTACTTACTGCCTTACTCAGAGACGTCAATTAAAGTTAAGTACTGTTAAACTCTGATGTTGTCTCTTTCACTCTTGTTGATATAAACAAGGATAGCATGACATTTAATTACTTCTTAACTTTAATTGACGTCTCTGAGTTCGGCAGTTAGACACCAAATCACATTGTACTAGCTTAAATTTCTTATCTTCAAACACATTTTGAAACAAATATATCCGCAATGTATTTAAATAATGGCATAAACTATGTTACTATTCTATTCTTGTCGATACGTGTTAGAAAACCTCATCGTATTGAGCATTACAATACAAATATCCTTTATGTTGTAAAAACAGGAAGATAGAATACCTAAAAATTAGGATAAATAAAAGTAAAATTTATTAAACAACGCTCTCATCTTGAATATTCTATGGTTGTGTGTGCATCCACCGTGCAATGCGCATTGTGCAACGCGCGGAGTTTGCGCAAACTTTGTTGGTATACTCATATAACTTTTCAAAACATAAAGGAAATATAAATAAACGAGATGCTTTAATAGTAACGTATTTACGAAGAGTAGTATAGTAGATCTGTAGCCCGAGGAACATTTATATTACTAAAAAGGTTACCGTTTGTCTTTGTGAAATTATTATAGATTTCGCCATTTTATATGTATACTAAAAGTGAGGTCTTAATGACCGTAACCCGCCTCATACAATTACCAATGCAGGGGATCGTTTATGCCGGCGCACAATCAACGAGTACATTTTTATTAATTACTTAATTGTCGCCTCAATTGATCCGACTGAGGGGGACAATGGGATTGGAAACGGTTGATTGAACGGATACGAATGTCAGCGGGTCAGTGAGGATTGTTAATTGAATTTGTAATGTGTTTCAGAATATATTTTATACATCATTATCAAAGAAAGTACCTAAAAGGGTGCTTGTATCTAATACTCATATACTTATTTAGAACTGAAACTGTTTTTGTTTGGCTTTTGGCCTAATGTTTTTTTGGACATCTTAAAAATAAAATCGGCCTCATAATAACATTTGGCCTATGACTCACTTGTTTATTACTCGTACATTTATTTAAAATAATGTTAAGAGGCTGATTCATTACTTCATAAATTAACCGTCCGTCATTAGCTTATCAAACTTGGGGGCTAGCAGCTATGCTGTTGATTTCAATTGAACGAAGTCGATTGGTTGTATGTACATTAATGTGTTTGATTGACACCTTCAGTTAGATTTACTTTTTCAGTAGGGATGTATGACGAAATTTGCGATAAAGTGCTAGTCCAAAAGTTAAAAATGTAAGTTGACCCTACCAGAATCTTTATTACTACCTGATCAAGATTCTGGTTGCTGTACTGTTCTCAGACTCCTCGATTATTCGCGTTACAAAGATGAACTCAGCAGAATTAATGACTTTTCTTTAATACCTTTGCAATGTTACTTTTTAAAACAAAGCAAAGGGAGATAGATAGGGCAATGTCCTCATAATGTGAATACTTATCACCACAATAAGAGTTCTCGAATCTCGAATATCTTTAGAGGACAAACTGTATCTACGTGGATAACGCGATGAGCACTTATGATAAAAATAATGATAAAAAATATCATGTTCTACATACCATCGCGCCTACCCACGATTAGATATACTTTGTACGAGTATACCGTTGGCTAAATAATAAATTTACAATTATTGTTACAAATCTCACTGCATGCTGGCCAAAGACCTCTTCACCATAAATTGGTGGTGAATGGAAAAAGAAAAGTAAATAGAAAATATCTATTATTAACTCCGATGCGCAATGTGGTTATTTAATGTATTTTTCAAATGATTTCCTAATATACAGAACATTGTCTAAAATACCAGAAAATGAGCTTTTTAATGTTCACCATATCAGCCAGTAAAACTGACGTGGACCCGATAAATCGGGAATGTCAAACAACGCACAAACAAGGGACCGTTGTCTGGCTTATCTGGGCCGTTTCAATGTTATTTGGAACGATATTGTGACCATCGGTTATCCAGTGACTAATAGGAGTATTAATGTATGTACGATTCCAGCACATCAGGTTATTCCATTTTCGTTGCAAAACCACTCTTCTTGCAACAGCACAGAGTGCACGCGTGTGGTAACCTAACGTGCGGCCCTGATTTGCTTTTGTGTGGGAATGGGAAGTCGAATTATTTTTAATAATTTCCTACAGTTTTTCAGGTTTATGGGGGAATCACCCCCTAAAATTTAGTTAACTAATTTAAAGTGAAGTTCATATTCTTGTCAAATTTCCGATTCTTCGAAACATACTGAATAAGTATATGCTCAGCATTCTTTCATTGGGTATAATTTATGGATATCGTGTAATCGAAAAAAAACTATAGGACTCAAATTAAATAACAGAACGATAAATTTATAAATTATGTAATTTTCTATATGATGTAGCGCTGGATTGTTGCTGAATATTTGCTAACGTTTATCGTAATCGGAGAAGGCAATATCGGGTATTAATTCGATTGGATATCGTCCGACTTATATCGATTCCAGCATACCAAAATTAAGATATTGTGGGTTAGGTTAGCTAATATTTAAGTACACAAGCTATTATGTTCCATACGAAGAAAACATTGAGCTCAGCCCTTGTAAAAATCCTCTTGAAACAACATTACTGCGACGCTTAACTGGTAGTGAAAGAAAAATAGAATTTTCCAGCTGCCAATTTTTACAGGCACACTATAGAAGCTAGTAAGTGGGACGCGATACTGTGCCGTGGTCGAAAAGCTTATTACCTATCACGACTATATAATTCATGTTTTAGCTAATCCGAAAAATGAAGCTTATAATACCAAGATTACCTATACGTCAAATGTGGCGTCGAGTGGTTCTAGAAACACGCACGAAACCCTGCCTACCCCCCGACAGAGATATAATGTATGGATGGATGGAGTTGTTATATTGTCTACTAAAAGTCTTATCATTTGTTGTCAGGTATTCTGCGATATAGTAGTTCGAGATGGCGAGATGGTGTGTGTGGAGCTGGTGGCTCGAGGTCGAGGCGGAGGCACGCAGGCTGTCATATTCCTGGGCTCCATCCGATACGACGCTCTCACCAGGGTTTATGATTCTAGGGTAAGTCGTGTTTCATAGCCAGATCTTTTGTTGTGCTTGCCATGATACAATGAAACAGTTGGCGGCTTTAGGCGATGTGAAAGAGACGGAACACGTCACAAATGAAGTAAAAGTATTCTTAGTAGGTTCTCACATAAATTGAGAAGGCTTACGGCCTGGCCTCAGCCCATCCTCAGTCAGCTTTTTACAACAGACTTACATGTTAGTCCATTTACACACTGAATACCTATAAAGAACTAGTATACATATCTATATCTATACATATTATAAAGAGGAAATATTTAATTGTTTGTTTGTATTGAATAGGCTCCGAAACTACTGGACCGATTTGAAAAATTCTTTCACCATTAGAATCCTACGTTATCTGGGATGGACATAGGGTACATGATTTTCCCGAATTCCCACGGGAACGAAGTCCCGAGCGGAATGCTAGTACATTATAAAGTACATAACAGTTATCTATCAAGGCGATAGATGTGCTGCCTTTCGCTGTCTAGACTAGACACACCAAAATAATATTATCGTCTTAAATTGATTGATTGTACTATACTACATAAATAAGGATATACATACATAAACGCTAGACACTCAAAGGCCCACACTAAGGTTTTCCCTTGTGTCGTGGGTCCCTTGGAACACACATAAAGACAAACACAAACACCCATGACCCGAGAACAAACATCTGCTTTTTACACAAATGTTTGCCCGACTGGGGATCGAACCCAGGACCCGCCGATCAAGAGGCAGCGTCACTACCACTCGACCAAACCGGCAGTCAAATAAGTATATCCTAATTGGCATACTCTATCGGGTGACTTTAAATAAGTTAGCAAAAATCAAGGAAGTGAAGTGGAGGAACCCACGAAACTGAACAACTTTCCCCAAACAACGTAAGTAGAGATATGAAAAAAATAAATGTATACAACTTGTGCGATCAGCTGATTTTCTTTTGTATGGGAAGTCGAAATCCCTACTATTAATATTATAAATGCGAAAGTAACTCTGTCTGTCTGTCTGTCTGTCTGTTACCTTTTCACGCCTAAACCGCTGAACCGATTTTGATGAATTTTGGTACAGAGATAGATTAGAGCCTGGGAAAGGACATAGGCTACATTTTATCCCACAGTTGGGCACGATATAACCTGTAGTCCACGCGGGCGGAGCCGCGGGCGGAAAGCTAGTATTTTTTAATTTTTTTATTGGTTCCTTGGGCAAAGTTATTCAGTTTCATGGGGCGGATCACCCCCTAAAGTTTCGCTGTCTCATTTGAAGTCACCTCAGTACGCTGTCTTTTCTTATTCCTCTTATTGCTTCCATGCATGTCTGGAAGATGCTGTCACTATGGTATTCTAAGAGCGCGCAACCTACATCGGTCGTCTTGATAACTCCCAAAATATTTATTCATTCTTGCGTCAAGTTGATTTTGATTTCTACCAACGTCAATATGAACCATAAACCCGTGTCGTAAACGTTGAAATATTTGAGTTGATTTATTGCAAGTTTTAATGTATTTACTACTTATAGTGAAATTCCTGTGGCACATAAAAATATTTTTATGGTGTTATTTATTTTATACCAAACAATTTCACTTTTATATCAGATTTATATTTTTATTGCCAATAATAGTGTTTTATAGAATCTGTTTATTAAACTTATACGAAATTTGGATTTTTCCTTTATTTTTCATACTCAGTTTTGATTTTAAACACTTAGTAACTTTTCCACGTTTCGTAGTAAGTCTGAGTATTGAGTTATGTTTGCGTTGTGGGGACAGTGAACTGAGTAAGTAAATCGTGTTAGCTGTAGCAACAGGTGTTAGATGTCACTGTAGGTAGCCTCGACCGAATGGTGTCCATTACCACGGTATAATGCACTCTGCGACATGTACAGACAGCAGCAGGTCAGGTTACCCATTTGCACTACAAAAGCCGGCGCGGCGCTATTACGAGCGAGATAAGGGCGACGTCAAAGTCAACATGCATAGCCTGATGTACTGCTGTGTGTTCTACGTTTTTATAAAGCAGACATGCGAAACAAACATTAGTGTTAAATCCAAATCCTAGGTGCTAGGCATTAGGCTATTTAGCTTCATTTTCACGCCTCAGTAAAAAAATCGTAGTCACCTAACGTTCACATTAATACAGATTACTAAATAAGTGCTTGATAAAACTATGCCATATTTCAATATTAATAGCTTAGTGACCTAGCTTTAATAAAAATAAAGATAAATAAATGCATGCATCTGCATTGTAATTGATAGGAATGATAACATTATCAATGAGTTATCGTTATCATATCATCCACTGTCGTAGATAACGATAAGGTATTATTTTTGGGGAAAATTACGATTGGAGAATAGGATGGATGTGTTGGTATCATTATCAAGAATTAAATTTAAAAAATGTAGATAAGGTGTAATATAAGAACTGGTTGGCGTTAGCACAGGACAGGAGTTAGCGGAGTTAAGGTGCTCCTACACGGGCAATTTTTTGAGCAATAATTGCCTGGAAATACTAATTGATCAATATGGAGCAATTAGTGGAGCAATCTGGAGCAATTACAATAAATTGCCGGCAATTGTTTCGGAAATATTGCCTTTACTTGCTCCATATATTTAATATTGCTCAATGTCGCTCATAATATCCGGACCCCCAGCCCCCCCCCCCCCCCTTAGCGGCTTCTGTCCCTCACGAATGAAGGGACTTCTGTTCCACACTAGGAAGCGCCGTATCGATTAAAAGTTTGTGCTCTGAAACAGCATACTTCCTTCCTGTCTTATCCTGTAGTGTAGATAAATCCAAATGTGTGACGAAATTGACTCTGGCGTAGGAGTTTTCAAATCCCCAAATGACTTAGTTTAACGACTGTAATCAATCGACAACAGCCGGAACCACCGAATAAAAGTGCCTCGGAGGCGAGGCATAGAAACGCTCGAGATAAATTGCCACTTTGGTCACCAGGTTCCTTGCACTGTGTATACGTTGCTTAACATATTATATTATAAACTCGTATAAATGGGAAATCACATCACATCATGGGAATTCACGTAATTCCTACTACAACATGTAACCGCGACAGCATGTAAACAAATCCAGCTCTTTGCATAGATTCTATTAAACATCTTGAAAACGGCTTACTCAGCCGATGTAAGAGAGAGAGGTTTCATATGAAGAGTACTCTTGCCGCACTCTTGGGACCGAGTCGTTGGCCTAACAGCAAAAGCGAAGCTCTTTTCAGAACGTGACTTTTTCAGATTGAAACATCAACTCGCTTACGTTTTTATTCTGAAGGCAACTTTCTATGTATGTTACGGTCAATGTTGAAGGCAACTTTCTATAATATTTATAAATGTAGGCAATACAATTTTTCTAATCTCGCGAACTAAATAGATAAAGGGTGTAAGGGACAGCTTAGCAAATACTTAAATGCTTGAATCTATATACTTTTTCTATCTAATAGTGCTGTTTCACTTTTTGTATTATTATTATTATTACACAATTTCCTTGTCCCTCTGGTAGCCTAGAAGAAGTTGCTACCTAGCAATTAGGCAGCCTATTTGTAGTTCTTCTGTTTTATCTTAGCGTATGTATTATTGTATCTGTCTATTGTATTAGGGACCATCCATAAATTACGTCACACGTTAAGGGGTGGGGAGGGGGTCGACAAAGTGTGACATTGTGTGACAAGGAAGTGGGACGTCACATTTCAAAATGTGTTATGAGTATCAAAACGTGTTAACTATTAACGACAAACTTTACCTCCTCAGTACCAAGCACTACTTTTTACGTTTTTACTTTGGTTGAGACAATGAGTTTTGAGTTACCAAAAAAATAACTCTATTAAGTACTGCTTTTATTAGAAAATTACAAAAAATAGAAAATATGTAAAATATGTGACGTCACGCTAGGGAGGAGGGAGTCTTGCAAATGTGACCAACTGTGACAAGGAGGGGGAGGGGGTCAAAAATCATGAAATTCGTGTGACATAATTTATGGATGGCCCCTTACCTGTTATATAAATACGTCATGTTATTATAAATTATAATGCATGCAGTGGTCGCCCAAAATTACCTGAGCATTAATCACGTACTTTGTCCCTAAAAATGTCGGAGGTTCTTAAATTAATAAAAACAATTTAAGTGCAATAACTAAAATATTGTAGTAGGGACAATATTCAATACTTATTTGTTAAGGATTTTTTGATAAATAATGTTATATGTATGTTAATAAGAGTTACCACTAGCCATTGCCATTTTTATTATGAAATTAAAATTAAAAAAATATATATTTAGGTATTTAGTAGAAAGTTCATACATGGGTAAAATAATGCTGTTAAGTTAAATTGCTGTAGTGCTAACTATACTAATAATATGCCCGAACTATGTTTGAAAAACCTGTATCTCGGGCTTCTTATGTGCTGAATAAAAACTGTGATTTATTTCATACTAGCTTTTTCCCGTCAATTTTCCAATGTTTTTAATAGTTATTCTGCTATTCGGGACGGACTTAAATACAACAAATCAAAAACCATGGAAATCGGTCCAGCCGATCTTGAGTTATAAGAGGTGTAACTGACACGACATTGTTTTATATATTTAGATTACAAAAGGGAATAATTATAAAACAACAATAAAATAGTCTATAGTAACTTAGGTCTATCTACAAATAAGCTTAAATTTACTTAAGATTAACTTAAAATTATAATAGATTAGATTGAAGCCATTTGTTTACAACATTAAAACCTTGCTGAGCGACATCGTAAACTGTGATGCTCGTGTCAGCGGAAAACAGTAGCGCCGTGTCGTCAGCATAAGATATGATTTTACCTTGTTTCGGTTCAAGGCTGCAGAGATCATTTATGTAGACCAAGAATAAGGTTGGGCCTAGTATGCTACCTTGTGGCACGCCAAAAGGTGCATTTTTCTGTTCAGAACTGACGACATTTTCTACCCTCACACACTGACAGCGACCAGATGAATACTTTGCAAAAAGTTTAAGCTGAACTCCGCGGATACCTAGGGCTTCTAATTTAAGTAATAGAATAGAAATAGAGACAGTATCAAATGCTTTAGTAAGGTCCAGAAAAATACCTATTACTAAACAAAGACAAAGGCATTCACAAATAACATACTACCATGAATGGTTAGTGAATAACACCACAGCAAGTATCTACCTAATCTAAATTCTCTTTGACAATTTATCAGGTAGTAGTCGTATCTATTGTCAGTTGATGTGAATATTGTTGTCAATTGTCGAACTAGGTAACTAATCTTTTGCAAGTTAAGGTGATTAGGAAGCCCAACAGCGTTACGTTTTTGCGTTCAGTTTTTGTTTGTAGTTACCTGACCTTGAAGTTTTTACTGCTTGACAAGTTTATCAGCATTGACTTGTTGGTGGCATTGCGTAATGAGAAATGTATTTTATGAGAGATTGGTACCTACTTTAGGACTCAGATATTAATATATTTCTCTTTACCTTAAAACTGGGAGAAAAACGAGATGTCTACATTGAAATAGAAGCTAATTGTTTTCCTTACTCTGTAATTCTGATAATAAAAATAAAGTATTGTATTGTGCCACTTGCCATATTTGATTTTATTGCAATTTAAACATCCCCATTATTGCAATTTTTCTCCAAGGCACTACCTACTCTAGTTTCGTTTCATTTCATATACTTAGTATGATATTTTTAAACCCATAAATATAAAGAAAAAAATAAAAATATGAGACTTGACAACAATTTATCTCTAATTAATATTTTTTTGAAAAATGTTACTTGAGCATCTGTCGTTTTATTTGATATATTGAGTACTTACTTGTCGCTAACTTAGGTGAATTATATGAGGAATGAATTTCAGTAACAGAAAAAGGTAGCGGTCCCATTAACTTCAACGTTATTTTGCTCAACTGTAGCTGGTTTTGCATTACAAAGGCTTCATGATGCAGATTTTGTTTTTAAGATCCCTATTAAAATGCGACCTCCAAAATAACGAGGCGGTTTTGAGACAATGCATCTGCAAAGATACGATGTAAAAACACAGAATAGGTATATAGTACTGTAAAATACGTAAAAATGTACAATGATGTATTCGGTGAATTACCGTAATTTTAGCTGGTTATTTGTTGTTCAGTTTTGAACTGTGGGATCTTTGTCATGGTTACAATTATATTTTTCAAATCGTAGTAGGTATTTGACCCAGAATTTCGCATCATTGATGGTACTGTCACCAGCGAATATGTATAGTTTCCATCCAAGTACAAAAGTGCCACATTTGTCACATTATATTATTTACTTATTAACTTATTCGCAAAATAGAGTGTTTTCAAAATCTTCTAAAAATATATTAATGACTCGTATGTTTCCTACTTATAATATCCTATTCTATTCTATTCTTGTGCATATATGGCTCAGTCCTTATAAAAAAGTTAGTGTTTTTTTTATTTGACAAGATCAATGACACAAAGGGTAAGTAATAGTTTAATGTCGAGTACTTATATTTTGTCTGTAGTAAATTAATTTACTTATCCGAACATAAAAACCATCGATAAAAGTCATTGGTTTCAACACTGAGTTTAAAAATTATCTATGAAATGAGACCCTATTTACTTAAATCGACACAGTATCAAAACGTTACAGCTTTTTTGACAAATTGTATTATTAAGTGGTAAATAAATAATATTCTATATTACACGAATGTTATAATAAGTTTATTTACTTTACACTAAGTACTAATCCAATCTTATAAGAATCATTGTTATAAATGTATTAGTTTATACACTGCTTGCACAAAGTTTTGAAACTTCTAAATACCTATTTTATTTTATAATTTATTTATTTATTTTACTGTTTATTGTACAGAAACATACAAAGAGAGAGACGACACAACAAGCACTGCTAATTTCTAGGAAGTTTCTTACAGCAGGCCTAACATCACACTATAGATAGTATAAAAGTATCAGTAAATCATAACTAATGCATTCCGCTATTAAACCAAGCAATTTGTTATTTAACAAAACTGTTTTGTTTAAAGTGGATTGAATCTCTTTTTCTAGACAAATATATTAAGATATTCTTACAAGGTTTGACATTACTTTTACAGTAATTTGTAAAAATCACGGCATAGCCATTTTTTACTTTTTCAAAAGTTTAGGCAATCACAGTATTATAGCTCATGACTTCTAAGTGACCTCTTAAATGTTAGGACTTTTAGTCTCAAATATCTTTTTGTCTACTAAAAATATCAAAATAATCAAAACGTACAGACCTAGTTTTTGGTGATCCTGACACTATATCAAAATTTCACAGGGATCCGTTGACATTTAGGGGGTGGAATCCATAGACGCCGTTTTTGTATGGACAAAAAATCCGAGACGACCTTCTTAATAAGTGTGCAGTAAAGTTTTGCCATACCTTGAAGTTTATTACAGAGCACTGATTAAAAATTTAATGAGTTTCAAACTTAGTGTAGTGTAGTTTTTGTAATCGTTACGAAGGTTACCCCATGAAAATACTAAACAATCATATCATATTTGCGTGTTTACGTCAAACCGGACATTTACTGTAAATGCTCAGCTACTAAATTTAGATAATCGATAGAGTTAAACGGTATATGCTACATTAATGTAATTATTCCGGGCATTTTTGTTCCTTTTATACTTTATACTTAGTGTAAACTGCTTGCATTTATGAGTTTTTCTGTAAAATTGGAACATGATGTTGTGATTATGTACGAGTATGAGTCACGGTGTAAGGGTGGATGTCGGAGGTTGCCAGAGGGTCGCGCCGTCGCGACGCCGCCGCCGCGTGACCTTGACGAGGATATCCCATTTCTCTCTCAGTTTACAGTTTGTGAGGGGTCGTTGCTAAGCCTTTTTTTTAAATATACTAGCTATTAAAATTGCCTATTTCTCAGTATAGTGTCTGAGTTATCTACCCGTTTCATCCGTTTCGTCCAAATCCATTCAGTCGCTGGGGCGTGTAAGCGGCAATATCAATTCACGATCATTTTCTATTCTTAAAAAGTTATTGATGTAAAGAAATATTGATGATTTCTATAGACACAGAATTTATGTTGATCTTTCCTCCTGGTTAAGTTTTCATACGAAAACTTTTGACAGTTTTAAAAGTATATCATTACATAGTTTCATTTTAACTATATACTGACTTCTCAAAATAGTCAAAAAGGTAAATCATGGAGTCGGGGTCTCGGAAACTTGGGAAAAGTTTGGCCTAAATTAGAGTTGGGTTGTTCACGCTCTAGTACGTGGGTCGAGGTCGAAATTAGACATACGTATGACGTCATTTCGTCCCCGTAAGCCAAGATATTACCGCGACCCTCAACGTTTATCAAGCTTTTTACACAATTTTTGTTCTAAGTTTAATAAAGACAAACGTGCGTCTGATAAATAATATTTACTTGGAAGTTCCCAGATCGATTGTTCCCAGAAACTACCACAATTTATGTATTTGCGATAATTTTATCAACTCTGTGATTTTTAAAGGTACTTCGTTTAAAAAAAAAATACATTGCATAGCTCCAAGTACGGACGGCCGCGAGCACTCTTTTCTGTTGTTATAAGAGCGGTTTTGCAATGAAAATAGATTCACTGATAATTGGGGAATATATTTGCGTACAACATCTTTCATATTTGGTCTGTGATCCAATCCTTAATAATACGAATATTAAATTTTTTTGGTGTTTTATTTATTATCAATTCTGTGATTTTTAAGTCAGGAAAGATCAACATTGTTATTACATTCATAGCATAGTTAGTGACGATTACATTCTCGTCGTGTGGGATTAAATACTTCTTCGCAAATATAGGTAAATATTTCAGTTTTGTTTCATATCTTAACTTTATTATTTTATTTATTTATTGCTATTCTACACTACACGTTTGTCTCAGCTTCTTCTAGTTTTATTAGTATTGATTTATTAGTATTGAAAATGGTATAAATAGTCAAGCATGAGTTTTCATTATAAGTAGGTGGCTATCAAAAATTTGGTCGCGCCATTTCGACGCCAGACGCGACAAGAAGCCATGTGCCGGTTCTGTTTAATATTTAATTCACATGCCCGTAGTGCCTATGCTTATCTTAATAGATTGATATAAGAGACAAAATTCA
>OX465243.1:8566692-8971435 GCA_949987775.1 Aproaerema taeniolella | reverse complement strand
CCTTTAAGCAGACAAAAAAAACGTTTTCAAATGGGATAGCACCCGTGGGGTTACGGTAGATAGAACGCAATTTGCTACCACTTGATTCTTCCCCTGAGTAGCGACTACGCGATCTATTTGCCATTATCCACCTACGACTGAGGTTCCTTGGGGAAAGTTGTTCAGTTTCAGAAGAAGAACAATCCCTTAAAGTTAGACCCATAGAGGATTATTAAGGATTGTTTCGATTACTTAGATTGAGTAGTGTATCTGACCCATAGATACTACCCAACTAAATTAGACTGACACTTGTTGAAAACTGCTTTACTTGCTTTAAATATGCTGAGTTTATGAGCCAGTTTCAAATTGCCACTTCCACATCCGCCAGTCATCGACCTCGACTGTCATCATAATTGGAATACTGCTGACAATTGTTTTTTTAAGACTAATTTATATAAGTAATGGTAGCCATAAAACATATTTAAACGGTAAATAGTCACAACAGGTAATTGTTTTTTTTGCAAATTCATCATAATATGACAACTAGTATATTATTTTGAAAAGTAAGCAATGTAAAATATTTAACTGTACCTTTAATAAAAGGTATATAAGTATAATTTTTTCTCAGTCATTTAATGGGTTCAATGATTTAGTTTGATTTAACTTTTTACGAAGCGAAAGTAAATTATTTGTAACTTTAAATGCTCACGTAAGTTCCGTCCGGTTGTACGTATTTCAATATGTAACTTTGTAGATGGTACGAATTCTTTCATGTACCTAATTTAATTTGCGTGATAGTGAAACATTCTACGCAAATGCATGGCTTAGCGGGAAAAGTCAACCTATTTTTGTACCCTAATTCAGTCTCTCATAAAAAGACCTAATTTATTAAGCCTAGTTGAAAGTCTACAGCTTAACTAATTAAGTGTTCTAGGAGTGTAGTAATATTTCATGGCTGTTATCTGTATGACATAAGGTCGCGTGTCGCGTGGCACTCTGCCGTTCGCGTGGAGTGTCGGGGAGTGCCGTTTGACGTCAAACAAGACAAGCCTCTTTGTTCACAAGCGTCAGAACCTCTGTTTTATACCTGCAATTATAATGAGAGGTAATTTAATGATTTTGTCACAAATACGATTAAGTGATAAGCATCTGGGTCAAACCAGATTCTGGAAAGGACAAATTATGAAGAAAGATCTAAGTCAAGTCAAAGTCAAAGATTTTTTATTTCATTTAGTAACTTAAAATGTCAAATAAGTACCATAAAACATTTGTTTATTAAAGGTATGGACTAAGCACGTGTACTCGGAATCCAGCTTTGACTTGGTCCGACTTTTCAACCTCTTTAGTTCAGTGCTTTAGCAAATACGATTGCGACTATAAAATACTAACTGCAATTCGAAATCGCACTCAAGGTTCTAATAAGAATATTATTATTTACATTTCGTTGATGAACGGAATTTTTTCAAGACTGACTAAGAAATTGTCTGAGACAGAACAACTAGACATTCTTAAACGTAACATACGTCCCTGCTATTCAATCTCCTAGCTCGTCTACTAATATTCAAGCTTCTGAGGTCACCTCACCTGCTCCTATCTTGGATTCTACACCATCAACTAACGCTACTTACGTACCTTCTAATTTAAAGTGGACGTGTACACTCCATGAAATATCAAGTAATTTAATAAGAATATTTTGAATACCTATACTTTCAATACTTAAATAGATGGAGGAAAACCATTAGAGAAACCATAAGTCTTGAAACAGTTCTGTTTCCGACGGTTTTTATCAATTTTCAGAAATTTGTTTAACATCTGCTTAGTTCATCCCACTCAATAGAAGTTTCTGAATCAACGATATCGGTTTATAATAACTCTAAAATTAAAAAAAAATTATAACTCCCGACATTCGATTAACTTTTAAAAGGTTGAACCAATTTTGATCAAATACTATAGCTAAGAACCATCCCAATTACGTCAGATTTTAAACAATTTTTTTTTATTTTCTTTGTATTTTTGTTCGCATCGAAATCGGTCCATTCGTATAGGAGCTACGATGCCAAAGACAGTATCTGTCTACGATGCCAAACACAGACACACAAATACAGGTCAAACTTTTAACACCCCCCTTTTTTGTTGGGGTTAAAAACATTTAGAACTCATGACACGAAGAAGAATATAGTCAGTTTGACGTTTTTTACCACCTAATAATAAAACGTTTTGAAATCTTAACAGTCATTTAATTAAATAATACTGAACACAATTACAGACTGGAAGTCGCCTCGGGCTACAAGCAATTTTGGAACTAAATAACAGTACCGCACAACAATAAATTATAATTTGAATTGTACATAGGTGTAACCATGACTGTGGAGATTGCCTTACGAGATACTCTCGCTCTGTAGATCGACCAGGGATTGAAGCTTGATTTGCGTGTGGTTTCGAGGTCAGATATCTTAAAACCAACGCAAGGCATTGAACAAAAAAAAATGAAATTATTGTGCTACTAATTATATTTTGAACGTATGTAATTTTAGATTCAAATTGTGATAGGTACCCTCTCAGAGGCGTGGCGTTCTGAGAATATTTCTGCAAAAACATCACAACCACATTTGAGCGTTGTGTAGAGAGTAAAAGATGCTTGTACTGTTTTGTTAGTATACGTATCTTCCTAATTTACTATAGGTAGAGGACAGGTAAAGCTAACATATCAATTATGTATTACACGCACCATTTAATTGTGTCAAGTAGTAATCCAATGTGATCGACATTTGGTACTATTGTACATTGACTTTGACATGAAGGTCCCTCTAAAACCAATATTGTACTCGTTCAAAGTCATGACATGACATACCTAAAAGCTCGAATGTTAATAAAATTATGTCTACACACGCTACGTGAACATTCGCCTTACAAAAATCAATGCAATTAAGTCCTGTGATTCGGATTTTTTAAATCTTTTATAGCGACCTTAGACTAACAGTGACGTCAAATCAATATTAGGCAAATCAATATTTAAAAAATATACCTACTCGTGACCTACTCGTATACAAATATTTAACATTTCAAGAATGTTCGTAGCCTTTTACCGACTTCGTAGTATAGAATTTCGTAGCAAAAACTCCTGTTTTTATTGATATTTTCCCATTTAATTGTTCAAAGCCATTCATATTAACAATTCATCATGATGAACATATAGATATTTAGTCTAAAATGGTCTCAATTTTTAAACCTTTCACATTCGAACAAAGATGCAAAGTACGATAAAATTAACAAAATAAAAGTTTTATCAAAATACCTAAACGCAAGTGTAAAAATACGAAGTTCCGAATTACGTATGATGTATTTTTCATAGAAACTCAAATTCGTCTTCACAGAAGCTCGATTGCACATAATAAGATTTCCTAGTAAAATGGACTACTTATCGGAAACCCACTTCTTAAAACTATCTAGAAAAAAGAGCAAGTTTCTTGTTTGTTTTCCTAACAGGAATAAGATGCAATTTTAGATGGGATCCATGAACATTCGACCTGAAATTGTGGTGCTCGCTGAGGTCAAGCAGTGCACACAGGGTAGGAAATCCAATGGGTGACCAAAGTGGCAATTTTTCACTAGCGTTTCCGTGCTTCGGAAGGCTTTTGCCAATTGACACGTCTTTAAAATTGAAACAATCGAGGCCATTTGGTGGTTTTAAAACGTTGATAACAAGCTTGGTCAAGTTCGCGATATGTTTTCACAAATAGCGACTATGTCGCTTTGTACAGTTTCGAAAAGAACTTTAACTAGTATAGATTTAAGACTAAAATATCATAGTGAAAGATTATCTTGTTCGCCATATGATTATACGATAAGAAAGATACAAAATTCATAACTCAAGTAATAGAGTAAACTATCTCACAAATTAGAACATCACGGCCGGGACGGGAGCGTCCGGTGTTCAGTTCTGTCTGCCGGCCGCACCGCACCCGTCCGTAACGGTCAAGGCCGGACCGGACGGAATTTAGGTAGGTCTAGTTCGCAGACTGAACTTATTACCAAATTGTTACTTCACAGAAGAATGTCACGAAGATATCATGCGATAGTAATACGAATAGAAACCGTAAAAAGTTTAGGTCTTTGCTTTGATACGAAGTAAGTGTAAAAATCAGGGAAATATAAATTAAAATCAACTTCCTTCCATAAGGAACGAACGACAACGTGTAGGTATAATCAAGTATTTGGTATAATCAAGTATCTTAACTGTAATTGCTGTAATTTCTAAATGTCCTCTCTGGCCGCTAGTTTAATAACTGTAAGTTAATCGACAAGGAAACGCTCCTGATAAATTAATTGCCACTTTGGTAATCCATCAGGTTCCCTGCTCCTTTACACGTTACTTAACCTCAATGATCAGTTAATATCAGCGAGTGTTGCAACTATAAGCATCTGATACAATCAACCAAGAAAACACGTGTCTTCATTGTTGATCGTACAGTACCCAAACATCAATAATCTAAATTAATATTTATTAAATAATAATTTACTTTAGTTAATTAGTATAATGTAGTATAAAGTAATATCGGGGAAATAATTATCTTTTATTCAACTCGAAACAAAAATAACTTCGCAACGTATTCAAAAAGCATATTATGTACGTTTGTTTAATGGTAGAGTTAGTTTGTAACGTTCGTTAGACGACATTGTGTCAGACAAATGTGGTTCTATACAAACAATAATGAACTTGATTTCTAGATTAGAGAGGCTGTACTTAGCATTAGGTTTAACTGAATATTCTTGCTGCGCGTGTTTTGAAGAGCGACTTACATTTTTTCTATGTCTATGGACTTACAGCATTTTTTATTTAAATCTCGATCTAAAGAGTTTTAAACCCGAAAACGTCAAACTTTAATAAATGTCAAAGTAAAGTCGATATATTAGTATAAAATATAGTGTAGGCGTAAGATACGATGAGATTTATAACCCTCGCGCGATTCTTGCACACCCGTGTATGCAGGATTTGAATCGCACGCGCCGTAAACAAGCGCGCTACGGGTGACCCAGGCTCCATAAAATTTATATTTATTATTTGACGAAATAAATCCTCAGTCAGTCCTCCTCAGTTCTTTATGGAAATCTAAAGTCTATTTAATATTTATAATAGAAAGTTACAGAGGCTTATTAACAACGGAACAATTTATATTAAGTACACTGTTTTCGACTACTATTAAACTTACAGCGATTGTTTATAAATCGTTTTGTTCGTCTATTTCGGCCCTAGGATCAAAGTCAGTGCGTCAGTAATCCAATAATGCATTACACGACGTCAGTATTTATGCACTTCGTATTCACCGCTGCTATATAGCATAATACTAATCATAGGTAGGTGTACAATCTGCTGAGTAAATCTGACTGACGTCATCCATTGTAAAATGGAGCAAACGATAGAATTTGTGGATTCCAGAGATACTCAATGGAGCTCGTGACGTCAATCTGAATAGTTGAATGTTACTGATTAGTTCGGTGTATGAATATCTCACACAATCGGCAAAGCGGCACAATGGGTCCATTTTGTGAAAGAAAACTAAGTTCTAAGACACAGGACTTAATCTCGTTAAATGTTTCTGTATCCACTAATAACTATAAATCTGCAACATCTGAGACGAAGGAAATTCTGTAAATGAAGATACGATTTTCCCTTTTATAGTAGAGACATTTAGCAGATTCACATTTTTCTACTGGATTAAAGCAAGCCACTTGGTATGATTGTTCCTTAGATTAAAATAAGCCGATAAAGATCGGTGGTCTTCGAAAATATCCCCTCTGAACCGGGAGGGGAAGGGTCGTTTATATTTTTAGAAATACGTATTTTCTGAAAATTTGGACACGCTGTCGATAATAGTTTGAAAGATAGAGGGCTGCGACTGAAACACCAAATGTACATATCAGTTAAATGGACGCCCTATAATTCTTTCCCATGGGAACTCTGGGTCACCACATTTAAGTAAGTTTCCAAAATATCTGAAGATCATCTTTGCAAAATTTTAAACTTACAGCTTCAATAGTTTTGATTTTGCCTGGAAATCTTTAAAAAACAGATTTTTTTTACCCACTGAAAAAAATTAAAAAAACACCAAAATATCAAAATTAAAAAATAGATTAAAAAGCAAATAAACACTTCGGTATCATAAAAAGGACCAGATTATAAAATTATTATATGGTTCAAATAAAAAAAGATTACTTCTCTCAAATAATTCGTCCGCCACGTCGGACTCTACATTTTTTTATGTCTTAATGTTATATGAAAACCTCTACTTAAGTTATATTTTTATAAATTTTCACTAAATAGGCTTTTTTTTGTGATTACAATTTAATATTTTTACAATTATTTAAAAAACTATTGCACATATGTGTAAAATAAATACCAGAAATGAATTCATACGAAAACAATACCAAACTCAACCTGGTAGCTACACCTTTGTAGCCCGGCGTTACTTCAAAAAATATTACCACTAATGAGTGGTAATGATACCACTAATGAGTGGTAATATTTTTTGAAGTAACGCCGGGCGGAGCACCTCTTTGACCCTCCCCCTCCCGGTTCAGATGGGATATTTTCGAGGGCTACCGATTATTTTAACCTAAGGAACAATCATACCAAGTGGTTTGCTTTAATCCAATTTCCGAAACTCAACTCATTTTTTCCCGCTTACTGACTCTACTATTAATCGCATGGCTCGACAATTCTTCACCATGCAAGAATTAATAGAATAAAAATAAATGAAATGCAAATGAGCAAAAGAATAAGTGTGTTCATTGATGAGAGAAATAAAAACCTTTATTTATTATTATTATTTATTATTAATGTTAAACTTAAAAAACTCATACGTATTTGCAAAGTGTTAAAACCCTTACATTCTGTGCCTGGTTTACACGAAATGTTTACTACCGACATGTGTACTGTGTAGTCACAGTCAGCTTAGTACAAACACGAGGTACTGAATTATGTATGGAGCACAGTATAAGAACGTATTAATTTTCCCGTTTCACACCATAAACTTTGTCTTAATCTCATTAACATAGTCTAACTAGGTACTCTTGTGAATGATGAATTTTAAATAATGTCAATTCTGCTTCGTTTTCTTGCAGATTTCTTGCTATTGCCACCTAATTTTTATCACCCTAATCCGTCATTATCATCCTTCACATTAATTACCTGAAAAAGACTTTTTTCGTTGTTGATCTCAACTTCGGTAAACAAAAAATTACGGTCGTTTAGCTTGGTTGCCAGTTTTTTTAGGCATCCCGTCTGATGAGATGATGTCTTTCACAAAATGGAAGACATCACCTCGTCTAGGTTTAGATTTCTTTGCAGAATTTTCGACGTAAAGTAAGGAACAATAAATTAAGACCCTAATGAAAAAAATTAGGTAATGTAATAAACACGATCGTTATTGAGCATTACATCTTCAGGTATCTCGCATAATGAATATTTTTAAGAAAGTTCACCTTTTAGTGACTCTACTATAATAGAGTTCTACTGTAGAGGGCCGCTAAGCAATTGACAGCACGCGAGTGTGGAGATTGCCAAAACAACAGACCCTGAACTTAAAGGCAAATGTTGCTGTACAAACCTATATGAAATACATACAGGACTGTTACCTCAGAATTTTTCTCTTTTAAATTAATGTGGCATTGTATCCCTATATAATTTTAAACCAATTTACTACTTTGGTTTGATAATCCTATTTTGACATAGAAAGATTCCAATACCTTTAAAAAAACCTAGCTTCTTTAAAGGTATTGGAATCTTTCTATGTCAAAATAGGATTTAATTATGAAAGAGTCAACGCTTTCTTTCGGCAGGTGTTCGGCAACAATTGTTAAAAATGAAAAGAAAATTAATAACGATGAATCATGAACTTGTCGAGCATATGTTGCTGATTATTTTTATCTTAATGTTTAGTTAAGACATGACGAAACCATGCGTTTTTTACTCTTGATTTTACTTGCAATAAATAATATCTCATACTTAGCTTCTTCAGTTCAACGACCAAACTAGGTATTTCCTTTTGCCTTCCTGTACAATATTTTGGTATGTATGTATTTTTGCGTAGATTTTAACCTTGAGATAAAGATTTTAGCATTGGTTTCATAATATTGTAACAGGCCGAGGTGAACGAGCACTTGACGAGCTAAAAGCGGTTTTAATATAAACTCTCGTCTTGAACTCTACTAACTAAAATCATACAAATTGAACGGTACTGAGTAAATATAGGTGTATTGTACATGCTTGCTTTGACTATTATTCATAGGGAATCTGAACAGAAATAGACAGTTTAAAAAAATGCTTAGATGGTGATGATGATGATGGTTGGAAAATAGTAAATTTTTCCACTTGTTTCAACACACAGAATGTTTAATGAGAGTGATAAAAGGCGTAATAAAAACACTACAATATTTTTAAAACTACTAAAGTGATAATAAAGGCGTGTTATAGTGATTGTCTATAATCGCCACAGCTGGGGTTCGTCTGACGGTCAGACGGGTGGCCGTGGCCTGGATGGGTCGGGAATGCAACCTACTGTCTCCGGACGATGGTAAACAAACAATCCATCTGAAACGTGATGGCATGGCGACGAGTTAAACGTAGAACAATAGCGGAATCTGGTTAGTTTATTAATTTTCATCGAGTGCGTGTATGAAATTCATAACAACGGATAATTAGGCCTTTTTTGTTTATTTTATTTCAATGGAGGACCAACTGTTAAATATAAACAGAAGTGAGATTTAAATAATTAGCAATTTCGGAACCAATTAAAGGCCCTCGCTGATAGATATAGAATGAATTATGAAAAACTTAATATACTTGATATTATTTATTTATTTATTTTTAGCAGCAAAGTCCTTATTTTCAGCAACCCAATCATTATTCTATGCAGCCCATTTATGATTTTGCCTGCCTCGTTTGTTACATTTTTGATACCATTTTCTAGCAGTGTTGAAATTATATTCAAGTCGGAAGTTTATTTTTATTGCTGTTAGAACTTTTTATTTTGCATCATAATTATTAAACTACAATTAAACTATACTTTTGATCTCATTTATTACGTTTCCTTTTGTATTTCTATGAGGGAACGTCTCTGATAATATAATTTGTATAAAAATAGTTTATTACATAATGACATAACATGAAAATATGCTATCGACACGATAGAAGAAAATGAAAATAAACAAAAATGTTTATATAAGTGATAATTGATAAGATAACAGCAGTTTCAAAACTGAGATAAGAGAAATGTTACTGAACGAGAAACCAGTGTTTCATCAATGAAAATGACACGTGTTTGCTGTTGTATTGCGGAGATAAAACGAAAAAATATTGTTTAAAAGAAGTTACAGTTTGTTTATAAATTAGCGTTCATTCATTCGTAAAACAGACGAAAACACGTCAAATTTACCTATTGAAAACGATCTTTATTTTCTCTAGCTCAGAGCTGTTATTCTCCGATAGGTATAAGTAACAGTGTCTGGGACGCAAATAGCTTGATGAAACTGAAGGAAATTGTTTTAATATATTTTGCTGGCAATTGCTGAGTGATTTAAAGCAGACGCCGTGCAACAATGAATGAAATATTTGCCGCTTTCATAACATGTTTACTTTTGTACGAAATCCTTTAAAGTTTGAAGTATATGAGACAAAGGATATGTACTTAGATACCCAATATTTTTCTGAAAAACATTTCCTAGCGTAGTTAACATTTTTTTAATGAGAGAATGAAACAGAGAAAGAAAGTAGGTACATTTTATCGTCAAAATTACATAGTCACTTATATATCATGGAAAATCCCATCATACACTTGCTACGTTCGCTGTGCTATTTTGTGTACTGCAATGCGATAACAAGCACCGATGCTATTGCCATCGTAGTGAAAGCCTCTTGGGGCCACGAAACCGGTTTTTATTTTATATCTCTTTGCGAATTTAATAGTCTTACTTCCTAGGTACCTACCTACCAAGATTACGTGAAAGCCAGAAAATAGAAAAAAAGTAAATAAAATAAAAAAATAAAATAAAAATCTTTATTTCAGGTATCAAACCCGTATTACATCATATTGAAATACAAATTAATATAATTAAAAGAATTTAAAAACAATTTAAACCAAGTTATTCACAGAAAAATGTTTCTGTACGATTAACTCGGTGATCCTGGTGGCCGGTACGAATTTGACGTTATCCTGCAACTTTTGCTGATCCACATAAAACAATTTCATTCTATCCAGAGGCATACGAAATCGAAAACATTTTCACAGAATTTCTAAAATTGTTCAATTTAATATGGAGATTCACTTCCCAACATTTCATTAAGGAATTATCAAATATAGAGTTGATTTTAGATTGCTAGAGGCGTGAGTTATCAATTAACTAACCCATAAAAATGGATTTTCACGACTTTGATATGCAACACGAATATCGTTTCAGGATTTAAATGCAAGAAATTATTATAAACTTACTATGTTTACGCCTAAGTTTTTACTGTTCTTAACTACAAAATGAAGTAACATTAATTGAGTAAGATCACTAAAGATAATAATTATAAATAAAATGTCTTCATTTCGGGCGTTGGCCAATAACGGTTAATCTATAATCTATATTAAATAAAATATGACTTGAGTTTGTAAAACGGATAACGATATTCAAACCAAGGATGCTGACGTGTAAACTGAAAGTAAGTAGTACATTTTATCCGGCTGTTCCATTAACAAATGGCGTCTCAATAGCGTTTGAATGATAATGGTGACTACTTCATCCTTTTAGGTGGTGAAATTTAGAACCATCTAAACCAGGAGTGGCCATACCGGTCGATCGCAATCGACCGGTCGATCGCAACTGTTATTAGTCCAGTCGATCGTGGCAAGGCAAAAAAAAAAAAACATTTCACATTTAAGTTTTTTCTCTTAATATAATTTAAAAAAATACTACATGATTGTGTACTGAACTATGCTGTTTCATTTAAGATTTCAAGAAGTATGTAATTGGTAGATCGCACAGGGTTTCGTTAGTAAACAGGAGAGCTTGGGTATAATAAAGTTGGCCACCCCTGATCTAAACCTATACATGTGATGACAGCTACCTTGACTGGGGACGCCACTGCTAACTGAATGTTAAGTTGCTAGATTGGCGGTGGCGCTGCTGATCGGGGCGGATGTCATCAGAGGATTAGAGTTCGATAGTTCGGATTTTGCCACCTAAACCTTCGATCAACTATAAAGAACTAGATACACAATCCACAACAAAAAAGTTTCCTCACTAAATGATCACCCACTTGACGTTTTGGGTTGTCTTTTCGTTTAGTAGCATTCGTTCGTTCCGAAAGTAACCATGCCTCAGTGCGCAGTGAAAAATTGTAAACCTCCAGCTCCAGAACATTAAAGGAATATGGAATGACATTTTTTAAATAAGTAGTTTTGTAATTATTATATGTGAATTGAAATTATCTTGGTATTTGGCCAAGAAAAGGTTATAAAACATTTTTTAAATTTAATTTAATAACATTCGGCGAGAGTATAACCCTTTAAATTGAACAGACACTAGCCGAACTTACAAATCCATACCGTTGTATTTCAACATCATTTGTTCGGGTTATGCAGTGACTCTGTTCTAAAACAAATAGAGACGCTGTTTTTTTGTTGTCTTAAGTGGTATACAACTATCTAAGTACGTATTGTAGTTAGGACACTTTTAAATTTCATTTTGTATGGGACTGTGTATCTAGTTTTCTATAGTTGATCGAAGACCTAAACTGATAAAATGATTATCTTTCAACTGCCATTACGACGTCATTGGTTAGTGGAATATGAATAGATGCCCAGGAATACTGAACAACTTGCTAAATTCTCGGAAAGATTCAGGAAGATCTTAATAACCTATCTGTACGCCACGTATTGAAAACTTTACAACTCAAACGCAATAAAGATCTTGATTAGATTACAATCAACTTTGGTATCAATTGTGAGGCAGTTAATTTTTATCGTCTGATTTCTAATAGGTTACATATGCACTTATTGTAAAATTGATTGTGGCGATAAGCAATAGTTAGATACATTGCATAAGGTTTGCTAGCAACGCTCGATATAAAAAACGTAGTCAAGAGCGAACCTATTGGTAATTTAAAAAACAAGACGAACATTAAGCAGGTTATACAGGGTGTATGTTGGTTTATAACAACGTAAAACACGAAAACCAGCAATGTACATCGCACTCCGATAGCAGCACGGCGCGGGGCGCGGTTTCACGATACGTTGCGTAGCGCCAAAGTAGGTAAATAATGAAAACTCCTTAACATGACGTTTCCGGGAAAAAATAATTACTTATTTATAGCTGAAGAACTGTAAGATAGTTATGGGTAGATTCCACCATTTAAGTATTTACTAAACTGTCCGTTACCCTGAGGTATGTCACAAAATTGACACGTTGGCCCTCGTATCTCATCTAGCGACCTCTCGTTCTGTCGCATAGCGTCAGTACGGCAGTCAGAACAACATCAACATCACAAAATTATGTCACCCGTCTATGTTAGCTATGCAGGATTATTATGAGATTTATAGCTGTGAAGTTTGCAATAAAAGAGAAATAAATAAATAATAAGGTGTGCTCAGATGTTTAATGATAACAAAATAACATATCATATATTTATAGTATTTCAAAATAAAACTGGAAACACATGTGCATACCAGCATACAATGCATACTTTTTATCATCTGTATTATCATTGTACAATAAAGAATAAAGACATACAAACATACAATGCGAAATGAACTTACTGATGCACATTTAGTCGAACATTATTTTTTATTTTGAGGTCCATGCGAAAAAAGTGACGGGCGGGGATTGCTAAGTTTCCTGATCTATTTTTTAAATTATAATAGGGATTAAATCTTGACCTCAATCAAGGTCATAGATGAGGTCGACGATGGAGCGAGTTAACCCAGAAAATGCCTATAAGGCACTGGTACTCCTACGTACCGACGGAACACAGCAAGCTGTTTGGCGTCGGACTTCAGTAGGAGGATGGTCCAGACGGCCCTTTAAAAAGCCTACCACACCGTATGAGACCATAAGACGCCACCTCAGATTTAGAACAAATTGAGATGTCGTTGCCGGGGGTGCATTAATAGGAGGCAGGTCTCATTTGTGTTTCCTTATTCGTCTCTACGACACCCATAGAAAGAAATAGGGTGGTGTTATTCTCAACCGATCACCACACGGCAACTGATCAACCGATCTATACCTTCACGATGCCATGTTTATTGTTAAAACCCAAGACTAGTATAAGATTTCATGGCCTCATCCGGGCGGGAAAGCTTGTGCGGTCATTGCTGTCTGCCCTCAAAAGCGTCTTCACATCATATAAATAAAATAAAATCAGTTGACCGGTTTTACACAGGTCTATTAAAGCTCTCTTTGTTGCATATATTTTACGTAGCTTAATAGTATATTTTAGGTGACAAGACAAAGATAAGATCAAGACAAGTTATTTCAAATGCGTAGAGGAGGTTACGACGTGATTTACACCGGGGAAAGCTGAGGTATTATAACGCTAGTCATTATTTTACGTAACGCCAATAAAATGATTTATTTATTTCTTTAGGGTTCCGTGGAAAAAAGTAGTCATGAACAATTGAACACAATAAATGTTGACACTGATATCGGCCTTGTCTGTTTTAATAGTGATGGTTTTCTAAGTGTATACTTTGTATATTTTGATGTGTTGTTGTCTGTGAATCGTATCAAGCTTAACAATTATGGAACAAAAGAACAATATCAGTAAATAAATTTACAATTGCTTTCCAAACTCATTAGTTCTACTTTAGAATGCCGTGCAAAAACAGTATTCTGCATTCCCAACGACGAAACCTACTAATTATCCTGAATGCGAATGCATCAATTTGGCCGGTTTGTCCAAAAAGCAAGCGTGTCAAGGCTGGGTCGCAAGTACTACTATAAAAAAGGTTTGTATGTTGGTTCATTTCCAGCCAATTCAGGTCGGCCGAATCGTTTGTAGGATTTTGGCTGACTGGGGTTTAAGGTACCTGCTTTATTAGTGTAGTAATACCCTCTATATCAGAATATAGTACTACACATGCTGAGATATCTTGAGTTTTTGGGTAATCTTCTAAAATTGAAAAATTGAATAATTTTAGCCTGTAAAAAGTCTTAGGTCCGTATATACTTAAGTATAGATCAAGACTTAAGTCTCCTTTTGTAATAAGAGAGGCAAAAATAAAAAAGGCGTCAGGGCAAGACCTACATTACCCTTAAATATAATCTCACATAGGAGAACCTCTACGTATCCATATTTTTCATGGAGTTTTCTCTTAGAGTAACATATTGGCATTTAGATACTCGCTGTTGGTGGAGTCACTCCGAGTCATGAATTAGTCACTTAGCTTAGTCGATTCATTTTGAGTTTTTTTCACAATGGCATCAAGATATCGACAGCCGTGTGTACGCACGGTCTCGGTAGCGATATTTTTTCACTAAGCCAATTCTATTAAAAAACTGATCTTGTACTGTGACTCGATGTGTGTCAAATTGAACAATGTTGACATAGTTTTTTTTATGACTCGGAATAACCGCGCATTTCCAGTTCTTTGTCTTGAATAGAGACAAGCTAACTAGCAAATCTAAAATGATTAAACCGGCTGACAATTGTTTCTTAAAAGATAAAAAGATAAATAAATTCGGATTTGTGTTCATAACACAATTTACACAAATTATAATACATCGCGTCAGGTTGCAAAAAATAGCCCCGTTCTTATCTTTTGGGATGTTTTTAGGATAGATACTTACCAATAGTGTAAAACCAATTTTGCAACCTCGAAAGACTTGTGCTAAATTCGTGGTGCTCGAAAAACCAAGGAATTTTCGGACTTTTTTTAGTTTTTCACTTACAACATCTAAAATATGCATTTTACAGCAAAGTCATCTATGACACTTTTAAAGAAGATAAAATTAGCAACAATTTAAGCGCAACCACAGCTCTGTATGTTTAACAGATCTCTAGAAATAACAGTTCGAAAATGGGAAATTTCACATATTTTTTTATTATTTTCAATGTCATTTTCTTTATTTAAACATCTGATTTCCTTATTAATGTTCGTATTTTAACCTGATAACATGAGAACTATTGGTCCTAAAGAGTTTCTTTTACAAGAGTTAAAAAAAAGAGTTAAATAACTACTCTATAACTTAACTTCTAATAACTTTCCCGTAGAATGAGTATTTTAGACAGTGTTTTGTTCGAAAGCTAACTACAAATTTATAACTTATTGGAAAAAAATGCATATTTTCGAACAGTTAATTCTCGAGATTTGTTAGACATACAGAGCTTTGGTTGCCCTCAAATTGTTGATAATTGTATCTTCTTTAAAAGTGTCATAGATGACTTTGCTTTAAAATGCATATTTTAGATGTAAGTGAAAAATTTTGGTATCTATCCTAACAACATCCCAAAAGATAAGAACGGGGCTATTTTTTGCAACCTAGAATGTTTAGGACGACTGGTGTAAATGGCAATTTTGCTAACCACAGTGCAGTACAATTAGCGCCCTTTTACTAAAAAAATAATTTAGGTAAGTAGGTATACTTAGTTGTTTTCACGAGGAAAATGTAAATGAAAAAGTATCATAAACAAATATTGTTTGTTTTTCTTTAGAACATCCAGTTGTTAGGCCTTCAATTATATACCTACCTAATAGAGGCTTCATGGCATTCACGAGTCCATGTGGCTCTACCTTGACATTCAATTTTATTTATTTTTAGAGGAAACTTGCAAAATAGTGCAAGATTAATCTTGAATAGTGATTTTTTTATTAAACTTTAAAATTTCAGATTTAAAATGATAAATAATATTTTTTGGGTAATTATAATTTAATACTTGTGACGCGTCACAGGGCAGTGAAAGAATGAATAAACGAAACTTTTCAAGGAAGTTACATAATATTTGACGGTGGAGTAATGGAAGGAAAAGTTGTCCGTAACTTGACCAAGTGTAAGCATCTGTTACGTGTTTAATACTTATTTACATGCACTTTAGTCAATTAAAACGTAGGTAGTTTGATTATGCTTGTTAACTTACAAATTGCATTATGAACAAGTGAGTTTTTCATAACTTTTAAGTTCGCAGAAAAATAAAAAAAATATTTTTCTGCGAACTTAAAAAAAAATAATTTATTTCGGAAGACTTTACCACGTTTCTTTCATCTCACCTGAATCGAGTATAGGTACTAGTCCTCTAATATTCTTATCAGTGTAAATACATTCATTGTACTGGGACATATGTTCAATCAACCAAAACATAAGGAATGAAAAGCGATATGGCTTTATTAAAACTTGTTTTTGTGTAAGAGATAACAGGATTTCATGCATATCTTACCTTTTCCGTTGAGCTGTGTCCGTAGTCTCGAGAGTTCTCGGGATCGGCTGCGACTCCGCCGATGAGCCGCTATTCTCCGGGGAGACCGCGCCATGTCTCCTTTGCGGATCTCTCTGATGGCCCCCATGCCCTTAAAAACTCATGCTGAATACTAGAACAAGTCTAAACCGCACTGGAATGCACTGCACAGCACTAAATAGCGCACTGACTTGTAACCAGCGCGAATATGTTTGTAAACAATCGAATCCTCATACGAACATAATTCCCACGCAAATTATAAATATAACACATTTAAATTTAGACCTTAATTTACAGAGAGTAAAGTTTAAATTCTATAATTTTAACAAGGTGAAATCAAAATTTTCAATTTAGAAAGTTAAGGCACGTGTTGTGAAGGCACTGCGAGCGGCGTGCGCCGACACGTGCGATGCCCGCTGCGGTCGACTCGCTACTGGCAAAGTGACGGCTACCAGACTGATGGAAAACCGCACCTGTATTGCCCTTACATCACTGATAACATTGATAACACCTGTACAATTAGCCGCCCTATTGTTGACTACTACTTGTTGACTTCTGACTACGATTGCTGTGACTGTGGCGGTAATCTCTTGTTTGGTAGAGGTCTTGCGGATTGTGAAATGTAAAGATTTTAAACAATTTTATCTAAGTTTTGCTACTTCTATATTCTAAATCGTTTCCGAATACTGACAGATCCCTCAGATTTAAACAAATAAGATTAATAAAAGTAGGCGCAATTATTATCTTCAATTTATTATTAAAATGCTGTCATACTCATAACATTATAAGGTGTTGTTATTTGCACTGAGCTGAGGTCAGAATCAGTATAGATTAAACGTTTTAAGATTAAATTTGTAAGATTTTGTCAAGGTATACCTCCAAAAAAATATTTAGAGAGTTATTAAAAGTGGTTTTTATACCAGAGACACGAGTAGTAATTAGATTTTTTACCATATTATTATTTATCTAATCAATACAATTTTACATGTAAGCGCGTTAAAATCTTTTGACTCTACATAACGTACGAACAAAAGACATCAACGTCCTCTAATGCCTACGCGCAGATACAAATGTCTTATCTTATCTTATCTTATCTTATGTAGCCGTTATGTGTCCCACTGCTGGGCAAAGGCCTCTCTCCGTTCCCTCCATGACTCCCTATCTTGTGCTTCCTGTGGCCATGCCTTACAAAAGGCGTCCAGCTCGTCTCGCCATCGTCGTCTCGGTCTGCCGACAAAAATATATTCAGACTGCCATCCTAAGTAACTCGTTAATATCTATTTACTTATACAGTTTTGGGTACCTATTATAGGTAACCTATATGACTTCATATAAGTAGGTATGTAAGCAGCATGCTTAAGTATATTTTTTTCACTCTATTCAGTAAATGTCTATTTTTTTAAATACACCTGTAACAAAAAATATACTTACACCTATATTATTGACAAAGATTAATGGAATTAGGAGCGCCGCACGTCAAGTGCACAATGTAGTTATGTGCATAGTGTGCTGTTACGAAAGGAACGGTTTTTCGATGAAGTCATCTGATGCGCTGACCTCTGTACATATTATAGCGAGAGGGGCAGCCGGGAGGATCAATGAGGGCCAAGAATAAATCACTTTAAAATATTTATTTATAAGAAAGCACTAATCTGAATTGAAGCTACGAGAAGACTGTGTCAAAATATCAGCATAGACCATCAAAAGGAAGCCAATTGTTTTTAATTACAAAATATCTATCAAAAGACGGATAACGCGCGAAGTATACGATCTCGCTACATCCCTCCCAATGTGGATAAATTTTCTCGTGATGCCCTAGCCTACCTGCGGGCGGGCCACGACGACACACCACAGTGGGACCGAGCAAGTCTTCTCCTCAAGACCGGCTTGAAGGATCCTTAAAACAAAAGGATATACACAAAATACAAACTGACGATTCCATCCTTCGAACCCTCGCTCCCAAAACGCCAGCAAAGAAAGCAACATTCGGTTAACTCACTGCCTAACTTGAATCCGAACTGACATTCAAAGTAAATTTTGAAAAAAGTAAAATCTAATTAATATGAGCCAAATAGACATAATATAATATCAATATAAAAGAATTTAGTTCTAAGTGATTCTGAGTGATCGCGAACGGAAATCCTCCCTCTTCGTCGTTTATGTCCTACGCGGATACCTCAGGCCCTATGGGTTTAAATGAGTTTGCTGACTAAGAGCGAGAACGGCTCCGTATCACGATTATGTCCTGCGCTAAATAACAATCACATACAAAAAGGTAGACATGATTACTTTAACTATAAAACTATTCGGAATTCATCATCTTAATAAGGCTCGTTTTCGGTCTTCCATGGTCTCTCATCTCCGGGTAGTGGTTACATGAAACACAAAATTAAATTAAACAAACTAATCCACTAACCTAACTAATCCAATAAACCCTATATAGAATATTGATACCTAAACTAATCCAGAATACTTTGAGTACCAATACTTATTTACAAAAAGAATCCATAAAGTTAAGTCCATATTATAATTACTAAAAATAAGAATATTTTACATCTAATTAAAAAAAACTAGAAGAGAGAATGAAGGTTATGAAATAAGTATTTTTTTTTAAACTAGAATAGCCGCGAAAAAGATTTCAATCTGTTGAGATGAACCACTTTAGAATATCTCCTTTGACCAACTTTACCTACGTGACCTCTGTACATAGTAGGTTGACTGGAAGAGATCCCCTTGTGGAATAAGTCCGCCTTTGTACCTTGAATTTTTGTAATATTTATTCTTCTGACCAGCCCAAATACGTCCCCACCCAGGGGCACGGGCCTCCCTTCGAAACACGAAGGGGATTTATGCTATAGTCCACCACGCTGGCCCAATGCGGGTTGGTGGACTACTCGTCTTTCAAAAATGAATTTTCTTGGACGGGCGGGTTTCATCACGATGTTTTCCTTCACCGTTGAGCAAGTCATAATTAGAAATCCGTACATAAATCTGAAAAGACTAGTGGTACAGGCCCGCACCAGGATTTGAACCCGCCACCTTCGGATTACAAGTCTGGCTCATTACCAACTGGGCTATCACCGCTATTTATTTATAACACTCTTGATTCCAATGTACTTATTTTATTTGATGTGCAACAAAGGATTTTACAATACAATACGTTTTAGAAGTTTATGTAGAAACATACAGGGTGTAAGGGACAGGTTAGCAAACCCTGAACTCAGATCAGACCATTATTCTGAAAGATTTTTCAGTGGAATTTTCCTCAGGAAAAATTCAATAATTTTTAATGTTTTTTAATGTTTACTGCTTTAAAATAATATTGTTTAGAATAAACACTACATTTTCCAAGAAAAAACAATGATGAAAGCGTATTAAACACGAAAACCAGCAATGTAAGAACGGCCGCAACTCAGGTTACCACACGCGTGCATTCTGTGCTGTTATAATAAGAGCAGTTTTGCAATGAAAATGAAGTAACCTGATGCGCTGGCCTCTGTACATCGCATTCTGACAACGGCGCTGCGTGTGAGGAACACGCGCAGATCACGGTTTGTATAACGCTATAGGGAATAATGAAAATCCCCTTAACTTGACGTTTCCGGGAAAAAATACATGTCGATCGTAGTTAACGATAAATTCCATCATTTAAGTATTTGCTAAGCTGTCACTTACACTCTGTATAGCTCCGATGGTATGGACATGTAATTTGCGGAGACGATCACCTGGTCAAAGTCGCTTTAAAAATGGACATACGCAAACAATCCGCTTGTTCGTAGAGCCAGTAGGCTTATTGGTTAAGGATAAGCATCAAAGCCTAGCTCATAGACGAAAAGTAGCTTGCCTATGTGTTTTTTAAAAGATGTAGGTACTTCGGAGAGTGTGCTCAGAGGCTGCATGAGCTCATTTCGCCTGCCCCTTTTTTCCATCGGACGCGCGACGACGTCGAGATCCCTCATCAACGCCCAGCCCAAACCCTTAGATTTAGAAAACTGAAATTTGGTAAAAAGGTGTCTTTCGAAATTCAACCCCTAACGGGGTGAAATGGGGGTTCCAAGTTTGTATGGAGGAACAATTTTTTTTTGACATTTTGACACGAAACTTCGTCAAAATATATCTTGAAGCAAATAAACGGACACATTTTTCGCGATTTTTCGAAAATCATCTCCTAAGGGGTCAAGAATGAAATGGGTGACTAAAAGAGTTCGTTGCGCGGGAAAAAGCTAGAAAATTATTGAGTACAAGTTGAAGTAGTTATGGATTTTATGTTTTCACAAGAAAATTATGCTTTATGCTTTAATACTTTGAAAAGTAACCCTACCACCTCGTAAACCCCATTTCCTTATATGAAGAAAAAATCAAATAAGTTATTTATCACAACAATTTCTTAAAATGCATTTTTATCAATAATACCTTAATTAAGATTTCGTTTTATATAGCCTTGATTACACGCGCGAGGAATCTTGCAAATCACGTACATATCTACTGCTTTAATTAAGAAGTAAGATAAACAAAGTATTAGCAGTTTTAGCGATGATGATACATTTTCATGCGAAGAAGTGGAATAAAAATAGTAATGACTGAGTAAGTATATCTTGAGCGGTAATGTTGAGTCGAAAGAATTCCGATTCTAATTGAGTTAGTGTTCGGAATTCACTAATTGAAGATATCTAATTGACTCAATGAGCAGGAAATTAGGGTTAGGCCGGACCGCCCCCATTCCTTACCGCCCCTGTCCGGATCGCCCTCAGTCGTCTTTTAAAAGTTTTGAATAAATGTACAGTCAGAAACAGAATTGTTTCTTTATGTAGATATTTTATATTATGAGTACTTGTAAAGAAAATTTAAACTGTAAAATTATAGTATTATTTTATTATTGATTGCCAAAACTAGTCCATGGTAGCAGTACAGAGGTAGCTCGTTCTAACTGTTGTATAATGTTTACCTGAAGATAAAAAGGTTCTTCTAAACAATTAGACACAGTTCGGCTTGCCATATCCATTTTTTACCTTTTACCTGAGTTCTTGATAATAAAAGACAGTCCATCTCTTTCGCACACGATTGAATATTACAATTTTCGCAATTATGCAAGTAATAAGAAAGTTTAGTCAGTTAGTATGTCATAATATCTCACTATGTCGAGTGAAGGTCCATGTGTCAGGGGCTATATCGTAATTATGAATTTATAACAAATCAAAATGGAGGACGAAAATTATTACATGCTGGACATTCATATGTTTTAAAAGAAATAACAAATTTTCCAGTGTGTGGGTGTGTCATAATAAAAGACGTAAAAAGTATTCTGGATTTGTAAAATTAGTGACTGAAAGTGATCATGTGCGACTTCAGAAGGTACAGTGACTGCGAACCAAACTTTGCCTAAAATGAATTGCACGCTGTGATGGACAAAATAAATACAGAAGTTACCTACTTCAAATTTTAACTCAATAAAGAAAATGTTTGAAATACGTACTAAATAACTAAAAGAAAAAGGTTTTAGTGAGAATTCCTGAGGTTTTAGTGAGAATTCCTGCATGCAAAGGCATTAAAAACACTTTATATAGTTACCGCAACAAAACTTTGAAAGTGCCGAAAACACTTAGAAAAAGTTCTCATACTTCTCGTTAATAAAGAGAAAAATACATACGAGACAAAGTTTCGAAAAATAAAAGAAGCTCTGCCGGACTTCAATCCCGTGAAATTTATACTGGATTTTGAAATGGTTATATATTATAATCTATACTAATATTATAAATTCGAAAGTAACTCTGTCTGTCTGTCTGTCAGTCTTTCACTCCTAAACTACTGAACCGATTTTGATGAAATTTGGTACAGGGATAGATTAGAGCCTGGGAAAGGACATAGGCTACATTTTATCCCACAGTTGGGCACGATATAACCTGTGGTCCTCGCGGGCGGAAAGCTAGTGCTATATATTTTTGAGATTGATTATAATAATAGAAAAATAAAAAGTATTTTTTTAAAATGTTTATTGATGATTTTGCATGATAGTTATTATTAAATTACAAAATAATTATGATTGAAATGTTTATTATATTTCATATTTTTCAATGACTATTTGTATTGCATTTGTTGATTTTTTTTAATGATTCATTTTTTATATTTTTTGAGACTGATATGTTAATTGATGATTTTTTTGTGTTAAGTCATTATTTTATTTCAAGATAATTATAATTGAAATGTTTTTACCTACATTTTATGACATCTAAGTATCAACAAATATTAAAATCCTGAAATTTATACTTTTTTTCACTTGTCATCATCCTCCTAAATTAAATACTGTATACAATTTCAGACTTCATATGTTCTCAATATACTATTTAAGGCATTTACATAATATTTTATAATAAATCTGATGCTACATACAAAATGGTGCTAACTGTACTTGCTCAAACTGACAAAAAACGACTGAGGGCGGTCCGGACAGGGGCGATACGGAATGGGGGCGGTCCGGCCTAACCCGGAAATTACGTAACACTTCACTAAAAGATATACATACTGATAGCTACATTATTACAGCCCAATCTATCAAGGTTTAATTTTAATAATTTTTTTGCAGTTCGGTTTTCAAGGTAAACGCGCATTGCTATGCAATTTGCGTATTTTCCAGTTCGTATAACCCGTAGATAAATCTTTAAAGTTCAAGTGAGTAGATCTTTTTTCTGGGAGATGGGAGAGCTTGCTACAAACTCGATCACATCTTCGACCACGGAAGCTTAATAACTCTAATTCGGTAAAATAACCCTAAAGTCTCCTTCTTACCGTGTAGATATAGTCAAGTATGTGGCGAACTTGGCTAACCCAGGTGTCAGAGTTTTAACCGCACAATGGCAATAAGAATACTGTAAAATTGAAAATATTGTATCACCCCCGACATTTATAGCGTTTAAAAACGTTTAAGCGATGCCGGCCGTTTATGAATGGCTAAACCAATCTTGATCAAGCTAAGAATGTTACGTCAGCTTTTAAGCAAAAAAACCGTATCGTAACCAGTGCATTTGTTTAGTTTAAGAGACAAGTACAATGCCGCAGTCAGACAGATAGATAAACACAGATACACTCGTCAAACTTACAACACCCCTCTTCTTTTCTCGGAGGTTAAAAACCCACAAAAAAGCAGCTCATAACTCACGCTGGATAGTTGGAATGCCATTTTCCCCCTGACGGGGACGCTTAATAAGCTCATTGAGTAGGTACCTATAGAGGTTTTACTTAACGCGTGCGTCTCGAATGCGGGGGCTAAATAGGTACCTATACGACGGAAAAGTATTCAGCCTCTAGTACAATCTAACAAAGACTCTTTGTGGGATTGTACAGCTAAGCCAGCAGCCTTTAGAAGTACCTGCTTGTAATGTAACTGATGAAAAAATTGTGGACCTATAGATTTAGAAAGTCAAAAGATTTAGGTGCTATTAGTATGGAGATTGGTTAGAGTAAACATAGTTATGATAAAGAAGACAACCGGAAATGTATGAAAGTTAGAAATTTTATACAATTCCGAAATTGCTCTAGGAAATGTATAAAACTAATGCTTTCTGAGAATAAAATGAATAAAACAACCTAACCTAACCTGGATAAGAGACGTGGATTTGTATTTGCCATATTGTAAAGCTCACTTCATGAAATGTTCGAGAATTGTGTGAAATGGTTACATTTCATTAAATGTTTCACTGTCTATTGACCACATCATGAATTAGCTCAGCTGAGCGGAAATGCGACAACCGCTTAACGCAACCACAGTCGTTTCTGGCACTTCGCCGGCCGCTGCTGCCGCGGCACGCTCGCTCGGCTCGTGCGTTGGGGGTCGCAGTTCTAACCTAACCTCCTACTTGTCGCAGTTCCGTCTGTCGCAATCGAACAAAGAAGTCGAATGACTTATAAACAGACAAAATCAAACATTTTACACAAGAATCAAATACCTCCGCTCACACCCATTCAGAAAAATTATAAGTTTCCAATTGGAATGCCAGCTGGACTGATATCTACAACATACTCAAAGAAGCAGCTCAAGAACTACTGATGAAACCAACTCCGAGATAGCGAAAATTGCAAGTCTTATTTATAAGATGCCTACAATGACTTATGGGCTCAATGTGGCAACATTAACCAAGTATAACCGATCGAGATTAAGAAAATACGAAAGACAAATTTTTAAGGAAATGCTCAATGTATCAAAAGACGCTCCACCTAAATATTTCCACGAAATTCTACAAAGCAAAACAATGACGAAAATCATAAAAGTACGTAGAATTTCATACTACGGCCACATAATCAGACGCCGGAAACCACATCTTCTACGCTTATTATTATAAGGAATATAGGAGAAAAGTTGGACGTCCGATCTTCACTTGTAAGGACTCCCTAAACCGAAATCGTATTGGAAAACGATTGCTGCAGATCGACAAAAAATAAAATAAGAAGCCGAAAATATATACAATGTTACAGAAACGGACATAGAAACGAAATCCGAAGACTTAAGTTTTCTACTTCCAACCACATAATCAAGAATGAAAACAGTAAAATAGAAGATAAAACGAAGACACGTCGGTCGGAAGAAGAAACAATCCAGGTCCTTCGGTTACAAGCAGCTTTATTCACGCCCATTTATATATAACAAACCAAGTATAGAATCTATCCTCCTTACGTTGGCTCGATGCTGGTATTCTTGTCGACTCACCTTTCCTATCCACTCCACATCCTGCTGCAAGAGCACCATTGACCGCGGCGATAGACATCGACTGTACTAGTTGGTACGAATGTCGGATCACTCAATCCATTACATTTCTGAAATGTAGCATGAATAGTGGGATTTGTGCATTCGTGCCACAGTGGCCAGACCGAGGTGATTATCGTCGTTGAGTCTTTGTGGCAGAACTGCTGGGCGGGGTGGCCATTGTAACGGTAAGAAAGGTAAAAAAGTGTGTAGCTCAGGCCAGCAGACCCACGGAATTTAAACAATGAATTTAGGCATTCTATGTATGCCAATACACAGTGCCTTCCTAGTGCCTATTGATGCCAAAAGAACCATATCTAGTGCCATCATAGTTTAAGAAATATAGGTCGTTGTTTGTGGGTCTGCTGGACGGATATCAGCCCAGCAGACCCACCTCTCGTACACGGAAACGGCTAAAGTTAGAGACATGGTTCTAGTTCTAAGCTTTAATGCTTTACTTGGTGCCATCGAGAAAAAAGTTTCAAACCTAGTGCTTCAAGCGTTTCGGAGCTATAAAACGATCTTGGTGTGCCTGCTGGGCGGAGGTTCAACGCAGCAGACCCACCTCTCGTACACGGAAACGGCTAAAGTTAGAGACATGGTTCTAGTTCTAAGCTTTAATGCTTTACTTGGTGCCATCGAGAAAAAAGTTTTGAACCTAGTGCTTCAAGCGTTTCGGAGCTATAAAACGATCTTGGTGTGCCTGCTGGGCGGAGGTTCAACGCAACAGACCCACCTCTGGTACACGGAAACGGCTAAAGTTAGAGACATGGTTCTAGTTCTAAGCTTTAATGCTTTACTTGGTGCCATCGAGAAAAAAGTTTCAAACCTAGTGCTTCAAGCGTTTCGGAGCTATAAAACGATCTTGGTGTGCCTGCTGGGCGGAGGTTCAACGCAGCAGACCCAACACGATAGCTGCATAACTAGAAGGTAATTGGTATGAAATCTCATATCAACGTTTAGTGTGTAATTAGTGCCTTAGCTTAACATAAAAATATCTGTTTAATTTGACTTCCAAACATAACAAACAACCTCTGAAAGTTCTCCATACATTTTAACAACCGAGGTACAGTCACGCTCAAAACTTAATTTATTAGGTTACATATGCCAACATATTTTTTGAATGGGGTAATAAACTGCCAATTTCTCACTTCAGATGTCGCCTCTGTTGACTGATCCTAAAATTTTACGTGTAGCTGTCATTCTCCATATTAGTTTCGTAAAAAAACAATTTATTTATAGTAAATTAATGAATTTTGACAATTTGCACAGCTATTAACTGCAAAATATACGGTGTACATGTATTCCCCAAAGATCCAAAAAAAAAGTTTTAAAAAAGTAGCTTTTCTTTTACTCAACTCTTCTTTCAATTGAAGTACACATCTTTGTAATTTGACTTTAATTTGAGTAATTATTTCCGCAAAAAAAATAAAAAACACTTGCTCGCAATCTAAATAAAATGACAGCGCCGCAGCTTGACACGGAACAGTCAACAATGCTGCCACCTCTAAAGAGCTTTTAGCTTATAACCCCATTCGTAATCGTTCATGTATCCTTAACTACATACCTATTATATAGATATACCAACTTATTTGTAAAAAGGTAAAAGGCGACTAGGCAATAAATAAATAAAAAAAATAGGCTACGCATCTGCATGTTGCTTTCCCAAACTAATAGATGGCGGTACTGTTTTAGGATGCGTTGTCTCACAATAAGATTGTTAATGCATTTAAGACTATGCGCGGCCTATGCGCTAATAAAGGGTAGATGACTTTCAGCACTTGACTATGGTTTAGGTAAATCGTCAGATGGCTTAGCAGCGCGAGCTTCCGGGTTCGAATCCCGATCGTGTCAAAAATGTTTCACCACTTTTTTTGGATACTAATAAGAAAACACTATAGTTTAGGATTTTAAAGATTTTTTTTCAAAAAAATTATACATTTTAACACGGGTTACACTTTTTACATGCTTAGTTGAGGTGATATATGTACACAAATCGTGGTAAGAACCAGCGTTAAAATATATAAAAATTGTAAATTTAAACCTGTTTTGAAACTTTCTTTTTTATTTATGATGTGATAATTATCAGTTGAAATTAAAATCTGTATGTTTAGTGAACAGTAGTTATGAGACATTAATTAGTGAGTAATTAAATACGGTTTGAAAGGTTATCATTTATTTATAACAATCAACGTCGGTAGTATAAAATATCAAAATACGTCGCGTCGTCGGCGCAGCGGCACAGTGCGGTGGCGCGGTGACAGTGCGGGGCAATGCGCCATCTATGATTTTCTGATAGAAGTTTTTCGTACCAAAATTTTGAAATTCACACGCATTCTTGTCGAAAACGTCTACTTAGATTATTTGAATTCTTCGTTATAATTTTTTTTCGTATAATCTATTCGTTTAGCAATATAAAACCAAAAATAAATCAAGAGTAAAAATGTTTTTTTGATTAAAATGCTTTTCTTTAAATGCTCTAAAATACAGTCTCTAAGGACAAAAACAAACATAAAATAAACCAACTCATAATTACATAATTTATATGATATTAACTTACCCATTAAAAAAACATTTTTCAACTCTTAAATTTTTTAGTCCCAATCTTATACACAGTCACATAGTACCGAGATATATTTGTATTCTGAATATAAGTTAAGACGATAACGCACACCTAATAAAACCTGAAGATATATTTTTATCATATATCAAAATTAAACTACGTAATTTTTGATTTAGGTACTTAGCGCTTAAACTGTGCTAATAACTAATAAACCCCGCACGCAGGCAAGGGGGAAGACTTAGTAAGTACATGAAAGGTCACTTGGTGGACAAAAATCACCTTTACGAACATTGAAAATAAAATACAAGCTTGTAAAAAAGACATTTAATCCATATTGTATCAACAATTACGTAAAAACTATTGATTATGTACGCGACTGTATTCATTTTGAAATGTATGCAGAACTTTCAGAGGCTATTTGTTACGTTTGGAAGTCAAATTAAACAGATATTTTTATGTTAAGCTAAGGCACTAATTACACACTAAACGTTGATATGAGATTTCATACCAATTACCTTCTAGTTATGGAGCTATCGTGTTGGGTCTGCTGCGTTGAACCTCCGCCCAGCAGGCACACCAAGATCGTTTTATAGCTCCGAAACGATTGAAGCACTAGGTTTGAAACTTTTTTCTCGATGGCACCAAGTAAAGCATTAAAGCTTAGAACTAGAACCATGTCTCTAACTTTAGCCGTTTCCGTGTACGAGAGGTGGGTCTGCTGCGTTGAACCTCCGCCCAGCAGGCACACCAAGATCGTTTTATAGCTCCGAAACGCTTGAAGCACTAGGTTTGAAACTTTTTTCTCGATGGCACCAAGTAAAGCATTAAAGCTTAGAACTAGAACCATGTCTCTAACTTTAGCCGTTTCCGTGTACGAGAGGTGGGTCTGCTGCGTTGAACCTCCGCCCAGCAGGCACACCAAGATCGTTTTATAGCTCCGAAACGCTTGAAGCACTAGGTTTGAAACTTTTTTCTCGATGGCACCAAGTAAAGCATTAAAGCTTAGAACTAGAACCATGTCTCTCACTTTAGCCGTTTCCGTGTACGAGAGGTGGGTCTGCTGGGCTGATATCCGTCCAGCAGACCCACAAACAACGACCTATATTTCTTAAACTGTGATGGCACTAGATATGGTTCTTTTGGCATCAATAGGCACTAGGAAGGCACTGTGTATTGGCATACATAGAATACCTAAATTCATTGTTTAAATTCCGTGGGTCTGCTGGCCTGAGCTACACAAAAAAGTTGGACGGATTTTGACGAAACGTTGCACTAATATCTAAAGCAAGTTTGGAATTAAGTGGTATTTCGACAAATACTCACTAGTTTTAGGAATTAGAAATATGATAGCTATGGCCGAAAAACACAGTTTTAAATTGGGGGACGGCGCGTACGCAGTCCCCACTACCAAAAATAACGCACCCGAGTTATCCACATTAGGGATAATCGCAGGGGTCAACCCAACCGCAGTGCAATGGAAGGGCCTCGCCCTGGGGGAACCGCCTTCTTGATCACGGTGTCCCCTGTGCCAGGTAAGTATGAGTTCACAAACGCAAGGCGGCCGGGTCATTCAAACGCGGAACATCTCAATACCGCGATGTAGAAAATGTAGTCAGGGGGCATAGCGCCATCTGCTGGATTGTGTTGGTACTAACTAACGTTTAGTTAACAACGCGACGCCAACGTTAAACCTTCGCATAGTAAAGTAGGTTTTATTGTCAAGGTGGTCGATACTTCGGATTTTATCTGTTTTAATTCATACATTTATGTTTTAATGCGACGTAAGACGGAATTAAATATTTAATTAAAAACTTATAATTACTCAAGACGTTAATGGCAAAGACAATTCGTTGATGATCGCAGCGACGATGTGTAAAGGGTCGAAACTTCCAATACCAATATTTTAAGCCGTTGTTGCATCAAAATACCAATATTAAAATCTAAGTACGTATTGTAGTTCGGACACTATTTGATTTCATTTTGTACGGAACTGTGTGTCTAGTTTTTTATAGTTGATCGAAGGGTTTCATATATGTTTTATGAAATATTTTCAAATTTAATAAAGAACTTTGAAACGAAACAAACGAAACGTTATCACTTTTATACTTTAGCAAGTCGTCATTGGTGCCGATTCCAATTTACGCACTGACAGGATTAAACTTAACTAAACTGTCCGTCTGTACATAATTTTCAATAATCACGCTTTTAACAGAACTAGGTAAATGATTTGTAAAAGTATTTTTAGAAGGGATGTTTATGACTCCATTGTAAATCAGCGCCCTAGGTAGGAGTCAACTCACTTAAGCTGGGTGAAGTCTATTTCAGTGAAATTACGAATCTGTATTGTAATTTGGTTTAAACTGTTTTTTTTGTCTTTCTTTCAAATCAAGAATTCTTCGAAGCGATACTGCTGTGGTCTCAATAGGTCGTATGTCTAGACAGTAGCCTTGACTTATCAAAGGCTATACCTAGACAAATGGGTCCAACACATTTTTCGATAAGTTTAGTTTAGGCGTTGAAGAATATGTTAAGTATTCTTATTAATATTATAAATGGGAAAGTTATTATAATGTGTCCTTTCTTAACGTCAAAACGGCTAAGGCGATGATGGGAGGCTGCAGATTGACGTAGGCGCTAACAAGTCGTGGGCGAAAATATATAAAGTTTCACATTCTATAGTTGTCTAATGAAGGTTTCTAAAATTATATTTTTGTTTTTAGCTCATAAAGGCTACAGAAATAAAACAGCGAATAGAGAACGAGAACAAATAATATATTTTCTTGTTACATACACACATTTATTATCTCTTATTATAGACATTCTATTATGTATACAGTATACAGCTATACACCAAAAACAGAACAAGGCGCGGGTTGGGGGGCTATGTGATTTTCAAACTTAAGTTAACAAAATAGGGTGTCAAATCCTTCCGCATTGGTCCCATATTGCTCTTGGTTAAATGGAAATGGTGTTAGGACAGGACCAAAGGATGCGAGAGGACAAAATGCAGGTTATCTAAAATATCAAAATGACAAAAGTAAATGCTTTTTGTACTTTACTACTACTAGGAAAATTACTTAGACGCCTAACTGACGAAGAATATTATCAGAAACTGATTTAAGAGTCAATTGTGGCGATTACTCGTATGTAGGTACGTTAGCACGTGCTCAAATATTTTGACATTAAATAAGGTATATAAAAAGAGCAAATATTCAAAGTTACTATGAAAATAATCCTCCCCGCACCCATAACGTAATCTTATCCAAGTAACAGTTAACAATAATAAACTGTTAGAGGTATAATGTGATAAATATAAGTTACAAGTTGTCCAAAAAATCACTACCACTCGATCTTTGTAAAGACTATGAAAATTTTAGCTTCTCCAAGTTATATGTTATATATCACAATAATTTAGTAAATATATAGTAGATAATCCGTTTTATATTATTATGTAAATAACTGTTATTTTATTATATAATGGATTTTCAAGTTTTGATGTAGATTAGCTGGATCAAGTTATGATTATGCATTTAGTTAGGTATGTCAAACATGATTTGTGATCTTTGTAATCTAAAATATGTAGTAACCAACCGCATACAAATAGAGTACGGTTAAAATAATTAATTATGACTTGTTTTATGAACTATGTCGGTCCTAAAATTTGTAGTGTCTAGACATTGCCTCACTAATTGCATAAAAATGGGCAAACAAACTCTTGAAAACTATAATGAACAATTTTGTTTTGTGCCAATAGTTACGTTATAGTGTCAAGAAAAATATTTTTTGCCTCTCGTGCTATTATTTTAAAATTTGAAGATCTACTAGTGCCCGAGTTTTAAGATTCCCATGAATCTTAACAATAACATCCTAATATTTTTGGTTACATTTGTATTCAAGAGAAAATTCATGCCTAAATATCGTTGGTCATAGTTTGTTAGTTTTGAAATCAAGTCAAAACACACGATTTACATAAAGCGATACCACATTGAATGCTCAGAAAATACGTTGCAAAATAACTTATTTATTTAGCATTAAATAAATTATACAAGGTGCAAATGATACAACTTAATTCACATACCCGTAACACTGCTATTAAATACAGAGTATCACCACTTATTTGGGATACATTACACCGGTCAAAAAACTAAAGCGATTAAGAGTTACGTATATTCTAATATTCCTAATAAAATTACCCAAGTCTTATTTGAGTAACTCACGGTTATAAAGGCTTATTTTTTATGTTCGTTACGCTGAAAAAAAGAGACAAAATCGTTTTTTTGACGAAACTTAATTAATTCAATGAACGGATTTAACCCTTTTCTTTTATGTTTATGTATCATTTACACCTTGTTAACATAGCAAAATATACAAATGTTACAATAGTAGGCCATAATACACACACTGTGTCAATTTTATTCTAACTACATCTTAATTAACATTGTTAAAGCGCACTTCATGTACTTAAATAATAAATTAAATTATTGTGTACTTTAAGTAGTGTATTCGAGACATTTCGCAGCATTTAGAGGTTTAAATATTTACCGGTTTTTCAGTACTCAGTTAATACGTGACATACCTATACATCTATTTGATGAAAGAAAAGGTTCTGAGAATGAAATCGATAGTCATTAATCAGCTGGTGATTGAAAAACTGGTCCTAGGCTACTTAGCGGCACGATAGCAATGCGGCACTAAATTGGTCAGATGCCGATTAGAAAAAAAATGTGTAATAATAATGTACGTATACAATATATAGAGTCTAATATATTTTACTACTTTTGTAAAAAAATTAACATAGTTCATTTCTTGCGGGATAGGGATAAACGCACGCGTACACTAGCTATGTCAAGCATGCGTTTACGTGACGTATAATGTACGCGATTATACCCCTTCAATACAAAGACTCCTCAATTTATTAATGATGCCTTACCATCGCGTGGTGAAAGAGCCTTAAAATGATGAAATGGTACACCGAATACCTAACACATTATTCATTTTAAACGATACAAAGTAAATAACAACAACATAACAGATCTCATATAACATTAAGAAAAACTTTACCTTTTTCAATATATTGATTATAGATTTCAAATATAAGCTACAATAACGCAACCAATTTATAAATACTAGTAACTACTACGTCTCACTTCTAGCTGATAAAATTATAAAATAGGTTGTCTATGTCGTCATGCTGTAGTAGTTTTACTTCGAGTATTCGGGTTATTAGATTATATTTTTTCGCAATACAGGTTTGTTACATATACTAAAACATTCTAATATTCTATTAGATATTTTTATCAGCGAAAATCAAAACAGACTAAATAAAGATAATCATCTGTTAGTTTTGGTATTGACTGAAATACAGTCTAATCCCTGTGACCGATTTGTAAATTTTTGTCCCACAGTAAATAATCACCTGCTGTATGTTGTTACAAGTTCCTATAGTAAAAAGTGGTTTAATCGTTCAGTTAGTGTTTGAGCTACATTTTTTCTGCACTACCGTAGGTGTAAATTATGTACTTAGTGTAGTTAAGATCCGTTCAATTCGTTTCAAAGTAGCTATAGGTATACACACATTTACTATGTCCACTGAACGCCCGGCACCTAGTTCAAATAAATAAGATGCTTGGTTCAAATGCTTCGATCAATAATATCCCGACCCATTGGGTCACGTAAATGCTGTCCGCGTGAATAAGTTTTTAAACAGTTTTAAGTTCAACCTAATTACAACCATGGCACCTAGTAATAATATCACAAAAAAAGAGCTCACGTCTCAAGTAAGGTTTATTTATCGAGACATTTTTTTGCGCCGACCCAATATCTATTTGGTGTATTGTTGATCGAAGTTCAAATCTCAGAATGGATACAATTCCTTCATTCCCCAGTAGAGGCGTAATGCTATTTTTAGTAATTTCTAATAATTTTCTATAGAAACTTGTAACATAGCAGTGTTTTACGTGATACAACAAAGAATAATATTAGACATATTCTGCATAGGTATAACAAGCCGATCAACGACAATCTACACATCAAATACTTACAAGAATACACATTTAAACCACACCCGCACCCTACCATGAGTTGAGGCACTGAGAGAAACAGTGGTGTAAGCCTGCATAATATCGAGTAATAAATAATACTAGGAGTAAAAATATTTAGAAATGGAATACACACATTTAGATTTATTTGTTGAAACCAGATGCACTAAAAAGAAAGGAAATAATATTTTTTGGAATATCAGCTTTTTTAGTCCGTATAATGAAAACACAAGATGTTACAAAGAAGTTGCTTACGCCACTCTCGCTCTCAAAGCGTCAGTTGATAGTAATGTACTCGCTAGCGTCAACATGAACTTATAACATGGCCAATTTATAGACATAAAAATAGGGAATATGCATGAATTTTTTTTATCGCATTGATTAACAAAATATGAAAATACCATAGTTGAGATGACAAAAAGTGAAATTAAAATTAAAATCGGCCAAGAAATACGGCCGATATACGCGTTTAAAACTATGAATTACGCACAGATTAGACAGAGAGATCCGACATGGACTGTGACGTTACATGTCACTACGTCCATACTAACTCCGTGTTAAATTTCGTTTTGATAGAAAGAGATAGAAATAAATCTTCGATGGCTTATATCTTTTTTAATTTCCTATGAAATTAAAAAAGATAACCGAATAACTATTAACAAACTATTAACGAATAACTATTAACAATTTTTCGAATAACTATTTATTCGAAAAATTGTTTTACTAAACTGTTTATTATATGAATGAGGATTAATTTTTTAAATAAAAAAAACATGCATATTCCCCATTGTGAGTAAATTGTATAACGCTAGTGGCGATAATAAAATCGTGTGACAATTTTACGCTGTCACTGCTACCTTTCGCTGTAAATCCATAGTAAACTAATGTTTTATCATCGAACATAAAATGAAAAATATTAAAACACTAGAATTAATATCCAAAAAGGTGGAAATATGATATTTCTTTTAATTAAGTAGATACTTGCTATTTTTCCAAGTGATTTCCTTTTATAAAATTTAATCCTACACTTATTATCCCGTTTCAGATATTAACTCCAGTAGTACAAACTACGAAGCATATTAAATATAACCAACCCTATTTCAGAAATACTGTAAGACAGGTTGCTGTTACTAACAGAACCGTAGCAGACTTTTGTCTGTTCGGTGGAACATATTTTGTACGTAAGGTAAGATCGGGTGACTGAGACTTTGTAAGGCTTTTTTGTGAAAGGCCAGCTTATATGAGACTGGTCCGTAACGGAACGATTTATATGTGACTGGCCAGTTCCGGAACGGTTTATGAGAGAGTTGCACGTTCCAGATCGGTTTATGAAAGACTGGCCCGTTTCGGACCGTTTCATGAGATTGTGGCCTGTTCCGAACCAACTTATGTGGAATTGATGTTTGTAGGCCCAGTCTAGGAGGGGCCGGCTCTTGAAAGACTGGTTTTTGAAGACATTGCCTGCCGCGCTCAGCAGAAGGAGAGCCGGCGGCGGCGGCGGTCAGCTCAGGAGCGCGCAGGCCTCGGCTGTCTCGTATCGTACGCGCGGATGACGTCGGCTTGCGACACGCTCCCGCCTTCCTCTTGAGAGAACGCGAACCCGTCTGTACCCCAGACAAGAAATATATTAGCATAACTAAACAATGATCTACTGCACTTATCGACGAGGAATTGGCTGCTCATATTAACAACTGGTTTCACTTGAACAAAGTTGCGTTAGACAATGTGTTTTCCTTGTTTACAGCCATGTGAAAAAAAAGACTACCACTGCTGTAAGAAGACTTATGAGGAAATTTTCTTACTTATCACCATAGCACTGCTTTCTTCGCTAGAGACCGATGCGACGCAGCGACACTATATTTCATCCAGGCCAATTTCGCGCCAATAAGTAACCCTAGATGAAAACTATTTATAAAAAACGGAAATGAGTATGAGTGTTGTGAGAAACCAGCCCGTCAGCACCGCTGATCTATGCGTGCCGAAACACTGTGTTATTTATTAACTGTGACGTGATGAACGGTCCTTAAGGACGTGTCACTAGAAGGCTTGCGAAATAAAAGTAAGGTGTAATTCTAGTGTGCTTGTGCGCCTGCGGTGGAGAAATACTCTATGTGCATCGGTTTCCTTTGCGTCAACATAATTTTTATATGCGGCTGTTAATAACTTCACAAATTTTATAAGTGCTTCGCAATTCCCGTGTCGAATAAAGTGGAATTTTAGTATTTGTACCGAAAAAATAGCAAAAGCAACCCAAGCCCTAAGGATACTGACTAAGAGTTATTCATCTGCGAAAAACATTGTCTGCAGACCGTGGACCCGAATCATTTATTATATTACAATTTTCAAGTCTACAAGACCTACTAAGTCTACAATAAAGGAGTTTACAAGACTTAAAAGTCTACATAATACAAAGACAACACCCGCAAAGGGAATCGACGCAGGGACGTACTTCGTGGGGTGGTGGGGATACTCACGCGAGAGCTCGAGTTCCATGTTTGCCCGCGTCGTAGAGCGGCGGCGGAACACGCTGCGAACGTTTTGCAGCAGCCGCGCCGTCTCCGTGAGGCTGCCACACAGAGCTCGCGGTCACAACCACTCACCGCCAATATCGACCAAACTTGCGGAGTTGGGACCTCCACATTAGCCGGTCCCAACTCCGCAGAATTATCTAGTCTCATGGCCTAATTGTAACAAATAAATTGAGCCTAATGTCGTTAATAAAAAGCGTGAGAACAGCCAAAACAGCTTCGTCTCTGGCATGAATTTACGGGTAAATATATTCAAAATTTACTTTGTTAAGATGTTATTTCCGGAGTTTATATTATTGAAAATGTATATAAACGCGTTCAGAAAAGATGCGCAATTTTTAAATTACCAGAAAGACATCAAACTGTATACATTTACCCGATATTTCGTTTGTTTCACACCAGATACGGCGGCAGTGCTCAAAAAGCGCCATGCAAGGCCATGCAAGCAGAATACCCTGGTACTTACAGAGGGCAAGGTGAGCCAACGCGTGGCGCGCGTCTCCGGCGCTGCGACGGAACAACCACCACGTTAGTATAATCACAACACTCCATGCTTACCGCCCCATGCCAATAACATCCTTAATACGCCCCTGTATTTTTATTTGTTCGTTATAAGTCACGATCCTGGTATTTTTGTTGTTGAAAAAGTATGTTTGAAAGAAATAATAAAAACTAACGAATCCGAAACGTTTCGGAACGTGACAAATAAGAACAAAATTCCCAATTCCATACAATTTTTCAATTTGTTTCCAATTTCTTCGACGTAAGTAGTCAGAATCTATTTTTGAAGACGAATATTATAATACGTATAGAATATTGTGAAGGCTTTAGACGAGACCATGAATTTAGGATCCTTAACTGACATACAGACGAACTAAGCTAAATGGAGAAAATATTCTCAAGTAAGTAGCTTACCCACAGCCCTTTAGGCAGATGCTAACTTTTTTAATTGGTCTGCTACAAATTAGTTCTGCATAGCACGCATATAGTTACTATTTACCTGTGTCCTTGCACCAAGGCCCTACAGGCAAGGGTAGACAGTACAGGCTGATGTAAGAAAAACATTTCACTCACCCATTTGCAGAAACGTTAATTAAAGTTAAAGCTCCTTTAAATATAACAAATTATTAGAAATGTAATACCGTCATCGTTTACGTCAATAAGACGGAAGGTGGCATTATTATAGTTAAAGTAATATTAAATTTAATGGACGTGTCTGCAACTGAATGGTATATAGTTATTAAAAAAAATTACAGCAACTCGTTGTTCGTCTATCATATCAGTTAAGATCCTAATTTACAACAAAAGTGCTACTGTTTAGGACATTTTGGTACGAAATGCGGAAGGGGTTCATAATTGCAGGAATATTTACAACAGTGTATTTACAACTTTAAATGAGTTGACAGCTATGCACTCACGTTAACGCAATTTACTGAGACGCGAGGCGTTGCGTTGTCGTGACATATAAAACAAACGCGTGTAAAATTGCTTCTCCGAAAACATAATACTTATATATGTATATGTTACTAGTATAAGTAACACATCCCTTTTGAATCACATTATACATCAGAAAATGATTTATAAAATGTGATTTAAGAGTGATGTATTATCTTATCTGTAATAATCGCATGTATTTCATAGAAAGGTTTTATAAAAATGTAAAGTGCATATGATTTAGATGTGCCCTATTATTTAAATAAATACTCATATTTCACCGTATGTTAATTAGTGCGGGCTGCGACGCATAAATAAATAAACGCTTCACACTCAAAGGCCCACATTAAGGTTTTCCCTTGTGTCGTGGGTCCCTTGGAACACACAAAGACAGGCACAAACACCCATGACCCGAGAACAAACATCTGCTTTTTACACAAATATTTGCCCCGACTGGGAATCGAACCCAGGTCCCGCCGATCAAGAGGCAGCGTCACTACCACTTGACCAAACCGGCCGTCGGCGGTAAAATAAGGTAAATGAGTCCTAACATGTAAGCGGCACGCAAAAAAATTGCCGATGTGTGTCCCTACCCCTACAATACTATTTATTTCGCCCGTATATCTCGCTTGTCTGGTCATTATCGCCTAGCAACGATATGTAGTAGGAGGGTAAGCAGGTGTAGGGCTAGTCAGTCTTTAGCAAACATTAAACCGTGACTTAAAATGGTATGGAATAGAACTACTCGTACATCATAAAAGTATGTACGTTACGCGTCGGTAGCAAGGACACAACTGTCAACTCTTGGTATCTGTTCTGTAGTAATTAAGGTTCATTATCAAGTAAGTTTTTAAATGCTGTTTTTTTTCTTTAAAAACACATGGTGGCAACCCTTTTTTACATTGATTGGTAAGTAATCATTTAATGCAACAGCTTAGCGTTACCAGCATAACTGACAGACTACACAATATAATTCGTTTAAATATCAACACTTTATTAAATGTATAATTTGTTTTTTACAAATGTTATCAATACCGACTATCTTAATATGTACATTAAAATACTGTTAACATAGATTTGCGCAAACATGGATGCAGTCAGGAAAAGATGGCAATATTTGTAACCTAGTTATGCACCGTCACAAGAGACAGTGTGCTATTAATTTAGATTTTAAAAATGAGTAAAATATTGTTTGAGCTGCGAAAGGTGCAGGTGTCGTACACCTCTTTTTCACCGCCAACAAGTTCCTGGCCCCGTCCATGCAAATAAATGCTAATTTTGTACATTAGAAGAGCAAAATACAAGGCACGAATTTGCAGCACCGTTAAAAATATACAATACTAAATGCTTTTTGATTTTTATATAACTAAATGAAGGAATGAGACAAAAATTAAGGTTTTACTTCACGAAATGAGTGTAGATATCACTTTGAAAACGGAAGAAAAGTGTATAATAGAAAAGTATAGGTATATTTGAAGTAACATTTTTAAATTGAAGCAATATGTTTTCATTTGAGTTTACCTTACTTTTTCGGAAGGTTCTTTATTTACTCTGAAGACAATAGGAAGTGCGACCTAAAGCTTTCTTTTCAACAGTTTAAACTGATCAACTCTTGTTTAGATTGTGAACTCTCAATTCACACAGGCTTTTGTTAAACTAGTAATCTTATGTAGTATTTTTAGATATTAGAGACTCATCTCATAAAATGTGAGAACTATCAAATTTAAGTAGAATGGAAGCATACTAGTGTAACTTCAAATATATTGGAAGAAAGATAATGTAAGATAAACCCAATTTTTCGATATTCACTTCAGAATCCAAAAGAAACCAGAAAATAATGATCAAACCCGATTACATTAAGATTCTAGGTGGAAGAGAAGAGAAAGCATATTAACAGTTCACTTGAAGTTGTGAAAACCGAAAAAAATTACCATCTTCATTGTAAAGATGAAAAAAGATGGGTTCAATTGGGTTTTGGTACTTCGCTTACTTGTACCAAGTAACCCAAATTTATTTAAATTTGGTGACTTCACATAAATCATTAATTTCTTACATTTCTGACATGAATTATTTTGATACATATATGATATGCAAAAAGAAAATGTAATACGAAATCAATACTGGGTCACCAAATTCCAATTATAAAATGGAAGAGTGAAATGTAATGACGAGCAAAGAAAAATAGCACAGCACTGAGGAAATTTACAAGTACATACTTACTCACGATCTAACCTTTATTAAATTATTTACAAACAGGAAGAAAAATATCATGTGAAATGTAAATAGAGATTCCTATTTGATATATATCTTTTAAATATAAAGTAGAATATGCGTACACAAACTAGCGGGATTCGAGTTTGAAAGTGATGTTTGATACAACTATTTAGTCCAGAGCATTCGATTCTTATTAAATTACTATAAATTAATGTTGTTCATATAAGTTTAATTTGAATTCCAATTTGAATTTTTCTATAGCCTCTATTAAGAACTATAAATTTATATAGACTGTATGTATTTTTAGGGACTGTATATTTAATCAATCAATCAACGATCTATTTCAAGCTAATAGTATGCTCATTATCCTTACTAATATTATACATGTGAAAGTAGGGATGTTGGTTACGCTTTCACGCAAAAACTACTCAATAGATCATCATGAAACTTTGTATACATATTCTCGAAGGTACTAGAAGTAACATAGGATATTTTTTATTTAAAAAAAATGTGAAAGTCCACGCGGGCGGGAAAGCTAGTTTACATTATAAAAAGAAAAAAAATATACTGAACTACATGTTATATCAGTATAAATTTTATATGAATATTAACAATCATTTAAAATTGGTCTAATAAAAAAATATTAATGTTTCTTACATAAGTGTGGAACTTCAATATCGACCATAATTTGTTCAAATATTCCGGGTATATTGACATACAAACACCATTTCACCAAAAATGCAGCAATAGTCGTGTCAATCATCACTTTTTGTAAGAGTAATTCATAATTATCTAGCTTTCTAGCGATACATTCTGATAGAAAACCTACGTAATCACAGCTCTATAATTTAGCCTTTAGACGGAATATTTCATTTGAGACAAATGTGCCTTTTTTAGTGCCATTCTTCCATAACAGCATTATATAAAATATGTATATTAATAGTATCAATTATGTAGAATATCTTTATCGGAACAATTAATTACAAATATTTGATTACACTATAAGTTGGGTAGGTCATAGATTTTTTCAATCAATTTGATTTTAAATCCATAATTTAATTTTTCAAACTACGATAACTCATAACCGTCTATATTCAACAGAGTACATATAAATGGCACATAATTATTTTTTACAATATTTATAGCAATGTTAAATACTTACAACAAGTATTACAATTTAATTAAAATGCCTACTTTTTTAAAGATAACATTACAATTCTAGAGAAGGAAGTTGTAATTATAACTGAGCTGGGGCAATATTTAAATTCTTGAAGTTTATAGGTGAAATATAAAGCAATAATACCCACATATTTCTTAATGTTTTGGGGCCTTTTGCGTTTACTTTATTCGTTTTTTTATAAACCTTTGGATAGGAAGATACTACAGGAGACACAGTCATATTGGAGATAAGACAAATGAGCAAAGTGCGGAAAATCTGGGATTTATAGCTAATCACCACACGTGCACACTACGCCAGTGAACACGCAATCACAATAACAAACAACATAATTACCATTTACCAGCCGATATTCCTCTTAAGATATAACTGACGTATGTCCAACTAGTGATAAAAATCGTTATTATTAGTACCAAAGTTAATACTATGCAAATAAGTTAATGTCAGCGTAAATATCTATAAAAATATCTTAAATCGTTGTAAGTCAAGCGAAGACACAATAATTAGGAGACATGATGTTAAACATCACATTTTTAGAGCCCAGATTCGGAACTCTATAAATAATATACAAGGTGATAAAAACCTCCTAGCTATATTGAAAATCCTGAATCAGTATCACTCAAAGAACACATTTATGAAAACAAGTTTTTTTTTAAATATTTTTTCAATGGGAATAGTTCATTTTTTGCCTAAACGTAGACATTACTCCTACACCAGGCACGCGAGGGGTGCGGGTAGCGCTCGGGGGTGCACCCGAGTGGTGTCTACGTTTAGGAAAACAAAAATTCCTACCAAAGAGAAAAAAAACAAAACAAAAGTGTTCTGTAAGTGATACTGGTTCAGGATTTTGAATATATCTAGGAGGTTTTTTATCACCCTGTATAGTTATATAAAACTAGCTAAACAGAAACTTACAATACGCTAAAGAAGTCTGCTGATTAAAAACTGTTGTTAACTCTTTATTTTTTTAAGAAATTAAAAAATTAAGAAGGTAGCAATTATGAACATTTTGTTGCAGAACATTTACCGATCACTGAAGGTTTTTCATTTGGAAGATAAAATTTTAATTATAAAGAAGCAGCTTCTTTTAATATAATACGTAATTTTTTACAGCCTAAAACAATTACTATGAAAATAATTTAATAATCACGGATTAAATGCACGCGGCAGTATATTTCTAAAAATATCGCAGTAGGCTTTGGGACGGTTCACCAATATAATATTCGAATGAATCGGAAAAGTTCGTTTCGGATTGGAAACGTTCGGCGACGTTTCAGGTGACAGCGTAGTGTCAAATAACGTGTGAGTTTCGGTGGCGCGAGCGTCGCGGTGATTGGTGGGCGGGGCGGCGCGCCTGCACGCCATTGGTGAATGGGGTTGGCGCGTCGGTGACGGCGTGCGCACGCAGCGTGGGCGACTGCTCGGGCGCCACGGCACGCCGCCGCCACTTCAGCCCCATCGGCTCCCCGCGGATCTTGCTACACCGACAGCAACCACACAGAACGTCAAACCTAGCCTACTGTGCTACTGTACACCGCGCCACACTCGTACCCGCATACCGCACCACCTTATACTTTAGTTGACACCAAACAAGAAGATAAGTATCTTTAATGTGTGGGTATTATAATGCACTTATTTAGGTATTTTGCTGTCGCATGGTATTTAGCTGATTGAACTGGCATTGTGGGATATTAAAATAATAAACAAATGTTGTACCCACTCATTTGGTTGTACCAGCGTATTTGTCGCCGTTCGCCTTCTTATTTGGCACAGTAAAATGCTGGCCCACAGTTGTTATTGATTTATTTATTATGAGCCTGTGGTGTCCCATTGAAGGACATGCCTCTCTTTTCTTTTTTCACCGTAAGCGGTCTTGGCGGATAAGCGGCCATTTGCCACTAATGTGTACCTTTATTACCGTAACACTTTATTTACAAAACTATTTACACTACACTATTTACATTTAGGGTCTTAGTTAAGATATCGTTAAGGGAATTATTGCCCGTGTCCTAATTGAAGTAGAAGGGCAATTTCACGTCATTATTATAGGAAAAATTAAATAAATTCATGTTTATGCTTTTAAACCACCAGAATATTTGTGTTTGGAGTAAAACATTAAAGATCTTCTGCTTTGTACAACGCGATTCTACATTGACAAATATAGTGGACTTTAAAGTCGAGTATACAATACGCAAAGGTATAACATTGAGGTCATGCAGTACGTCAATACGAGTGTAGCGGTCATGTGCGGGGGGGGAGGGGGGCGATGCAAAGCAAACTAAACGTAAAACCGAAATAAAAACTATATACTTAGCGTGCAAACTACACACTCATGACACTGTGCGACCGATGTCCCACGTGGCGACCATATGTACAATATCATGGTACAAAATCTAAGACTTGAACATTTTTTAGATTCCTAGAAATTTACTGTGAAATTCTAAAGTGAATTGTTATTTAAACATTTAACTGATTTAGGTATTGTGTTCAAGTTTAGAAATGTATTTTGAAATTATAACGAGATAGCATTCATGCAGCCATACAGTGCAAAATTAATTTTATTAAGTGCCAAATCACAGTTTTAGTCGTCCAAATTCATGCAAAATTTAGTATGTATAAAAAAATTATGTGCTTCATAAATGCTATCATTGTATGAACATGAATACGGAAGTGTATTTGATTCGATATCTAGAAATGTATATAGATATACACACATATACACCATATTTACATAGATATGTTACATATACATTTACTAATGTCATATACCAATATTGTTTTATCTTACATTTTTCACTCAACAAGACAAACACACAGACATTCAATTTTCAAACTTTCTTGCTGTAAAATATGTAGAAAAATTTAGAAGACTATTATTCAAAAAGAGTTAAACTAAGTATACTACGTATGTAATATACCTATAAAATATAGTTTCTTTACTAATATATTTTATGTATATATTATTTTTTTTATATCGGTTAGCTTTGTTTATTCATTATAAGAAATTAAGTCAATAAAAGACGATATTTGGTGCGTTTTTACTTAAAGTGGGCATACGAAGTGGACCGAAAAGACCAATTACAGTGCTTGAAATCTCTGTTCTGTACATTTTATACATTTTGATTTCCGTAGACAGAGAAAAGGTATAGACTGCTGGATATCTTCTTTTTCGATCGCACAGATAAGGACAAAACTATATCAATTGCACGTGAAAAAAAGAGACAATGCTGGACATTTTTTGTCGCTTAGCGCGTGCCGGTTTTTTCAAGGCCAGCACTTTACTGTGCAGTAACCCGTACGAATTAACTGTGCACCTCGTGCTGTGTTAACAGTACAGCGCGAGTTGCACAGTTAATTCGTACGGGTTATACCACATTAAAGCGCAGTACTACGGCCGACTACGGCAGTACTAATATTTTCTGTCCCTTTCGGTGGCACGCTCGGCCGCAGTCTATACCTTTTCTCTGTCTACGTTGATTTCTGCCTCGCTTTAAGTAAATAAACACCTTATAGTCTTAATTTGAGTTTTATATCTACGAGTGAAGCTACTGTTATCTAGTCTCAACCATAAAAGGGGAGTGACGTTCACATGAAAAAGTCATATTGATTCTTGTGCTAGTATCTAGTATCGTTTTACCAACGACCGATTACTTGACCAATTCTTTTGTTATTATTTTAAAACATGCTAATGCAGAGATTTGTGAATGGGATTAACAACGACCACCAGTTGCAAAAACGTCGAATAAAGTTAATACAACATTAAATATCATACTGTCACTTTCCATCTTGTTGACGTAAAAAATAACGGCATTACATTTAAAGAAGCTATAACTTTAATAAACGTTTCTACAACTTAGCATGAGTTAAGAAAAGGAGTGTCTAATTATTGAGTTAAACTGTGTTCGTATTCATGTGGTTTATCGAATGGAGAGTTTTTTTTCATTCACCATGTGTATAATACCACAACCGTGATAATTTGTACATATGTTTCTGTTATTTAAAATTTTGTAGTCGATGGTATAACGACTTTGAATTAGAACATTTAGGTGTCAATTTTAATTTGAAATAAATCTTACTTTTTCCTTCAATAATTCAAATAGTTAAATTGTTATAAAGTTAAAATATCACCGGTCAGGGGACTGATTCAAATCACCATAAGAGAACAATACTTCGAATTCGAAATGTAATGTTTTTCTAATAACTAGCTGACCCGGCGGACTTCGTAACGCCGTTTTTCATATTTTCTCACCTTTTAAACCTTCTCTGGACTTCCAAGAATATTTCAAGACTAAAATTAGCCTAATCGGTTCAGCCGTTCTCGAGTTTTAGCGAGACTAACGAACAGCAATTCATTTTTATATATATAGATATATCCTAATTATATTTGATAAATAGCAATACTTTGTCTAGTAGCAAAAATCAATACTTACGAGTGTCTCGGCTGTGCAAGTAGTTCGCCGGGATCACGTTTCTTAATCTCACTCTCGCGAACTGCCTCGGTCATCGATTTAAACGCCGAGTTGTGAATACTGAAATTCATAATTTACAATAACAATAAGAATATTTGGTAAATCTACGTCCATTATTTATAAAAAAGTGGAGACTTTTGGGTTTACAAAATTCTAATAGCTACTATAAACCCATTAGTAGAAAAAAAGCAATATATGTGTAACCTCAGGGGCCCCGCGGTTACACATATATATGTCGCTGTCATTGAGATATAAGTACTTCGGACTAGAGTGGACACCGCGAATCGCTAATTTGTAGTACGCGTTGTGGTTCATGGACCAGAAGTTAATTAGTCTGCGCGGCGGCGGCGGGCGCTAAACTATGAGTAATAAATGAGACACTCTCAGCGCGCGGCACGCGCTTACATATTTTGTTCGCAATGTGTACTCTATACTCTAGTAATATTACCACATTGGTCGCTGTGTTCCGTTAAGCTCGTAAGGATATGATTAATTGGCCAGTGGCATTTAACTGTTAAGGCCTTCTCAAAAGATTTGTCCACAATCAATCTTGCAGGAATATCTTGAAGGCCTTGAGATTAAATCCGAGCCTTGTCAATAATTCGAATGCATATTCTCATCACTTACAAAATAGTATAGTGACGTGTTAATGTGTGCGTGCCTGCACCCCCACAACGTTTCATCAGGCCGGTTCTACAATACGCTTATTATTACAAAATGCTACTCTTTTTAACTACATGTAAAATAATACACTGCTTGAAATATTTAACTTCATGTTTCGTTTTCTAAAGTTGATCCCCAGTGATCTACCCTCTTGCAAACTACGAAAGGATGGTAGAAATAAAAATAGAAACCTTCGTAAGCTGAGACAATCCGATTCACAATTCGAGTTACTTTTATTATATTTTCTTCCTTTGTCTTTATTTATAATTCAAGTCATAAGATTACATTTCAAGTCTTCCTCTTGACGCTTACTTATCATTATAAACAGTAGGTAGATACTTTTATATCCACCTTAATAATTCTTATATTATTAATCACAACTAAATTCTTATTTCTGAAAAGAATACACATAGAGTAATATAAGATGTGCTATTGTATGGAGACTGCCCAAATACGAATAAGTTATACGCATAATAAGGGGCCGCCTACATATAACGACATAAGGGGAGGGGGGGTAATGTATAATGCGACATTACGCGTTAAAGAAATAGGAAAAAAGCGTCGAAATTTTGTGTGACGTAATATATGGATGGCATTTAGGTAAGACAAATCGGGGATTCTTAGGCGGACGAATGCTAAGTATTCGGTCGAATTTGAAATATTGATTGCGATAAATAACAAAACGAACTCGATTTTTAAATAAATACCAGTTATAAAACTTTGGTGTATATAACACCAAAGGCTTGGATAAACCCTGGTCGAAGTAAATATTTAGTGCAAAAAGACTTGTCTAACATTTTCGAATATCAGTACCTAATTGCAATAAATACTTGTATGATATATAAATATAGCTCAGAATCACTTAATGACTCATCAACGCACAGCTTGGGCCCCGATTCTGTAACTTCAGTTGTGTGTCTCATCGACAGCGTCTCATGATCGCCATTTTATTGGTTCAGGTGGCGAAATTGAGAACTATCCCAAACATCTAATGACCAGTGGTGCCACTGCCAACTGAATTTTCAGTTGCTAGGTAGTTTGCAACTTTAGGTTTTGTTGGCGGTGGCGCTGCTGGTCGGGGTGGCTGTCAGCAAGTATATGAAAATTGAATGGTTCTCAGTTTCTTCACCTGAATAGATAATTATGGCCTCTATTCCATCGACACACAACTGAAGGCCGCCTTGTTGTACACTATGTTTTATGTTCTTTTTTACCATTGCCCCTCGAAAAAGGGTCCGTTATTCTTCAAAAACAGTGAATAAAACGCTGTTTATTTCACTGAGTGAATAAAACATTTTGAATTTGGAACATGCGCGAATATAAGGATTTTAGTAAGAAAATAAAAGAAAATGTGCAAGGAGGTTGCATACTCTCGCTATAAAAACGTAATAAAACTTGGCTGTATGTAATAAATTGCTGTATGGAATATGGCTCGGTTAAAAATTTTAAATTTAGAATAAGGAATTCAGCCAATTTTCTGTGCAATTTTCATGCAATTAAAAGTTTCTGATAAAAGTTTTTGTCTCAAAATCATAAAATGAGTTCGACATCCAGTGATGAAAGTGAACCTCTCGTTCCAGAGTCATTTCGCGTTAAAGCAGCTGCTATTGTTGATAATTTACTATTACAGAGTAATTATTGTCTTTTTCTCGTAGTCAATGGTAAAAAGTAGAGTACCTAACACGTGAAAAAAAAATTCATCTCGGCTCTTGTATCCCTTGATCCGCTCAGGATTCTAATCTAGAATCCCTCGCTACGCTCGGGATTCAACTTTAGAATCCTTCGCTCCTCTCGGGATACAACTCAATGCCTCGAAAAGAATTCACGTTTTTTTCACTTGTTGGGTAATCTACTATTAATTGTATTGAATGTCTTTGTGTGCAAATAAAGTATATTGTATTGTATTGTATTGAAGTTACAGAATCGGGGCCCTGAACTCTTGGACTCAGAATCCAAGTTAGAAATATGTTGTAGATAAAGATTAACGCTGAATGAAATGGAAGCGAACTCCCGGTGTTAGATGAATTAATCCTTACTAATATTATAAACGCTAAAGTTTGTATGTGTGGATATATGGATGTGTGGATTTTTGTTACTCTTTTACGCTCAAACGGCTGGACCAATTTTGATAAAATTTGGTATGGAGGTAGTTGACACCCTGGAACACATAGGCTACTTAATTTTCCCAAATTCTCACAGGAACGAAGTCCCGGGCAGAAAGCTAGTAAAAGATAAAATGATAATGTAATACTAACAGTAACATGTACAAAAATAATACAGATGTCATAGACGCTCACGAAAGCGCACTCGGCGTTGTTTCCGGAAAAAATGGTCGTCCTCCGGTTCTAATTGAATCTCTAGAAAATAACAGTTGTATAATCATTTTCTTAAAGTTCTACTAACTGAAGATTTATACAATTTCTATCACACTAATATTATAAAGACGAAGTATGTGAGTGAGGGTGTCTTGGTATGTTTGTTACTTCTTCACGCTCAAACGACTGGACCAATTTTGATTTGGTATGAAGGTAGCTAACACCCTGAATTCATACATAGCTACATAATTTTCCCAAATTCCCACGGAAATGAAGTCCCGGGGGCGGCCAGCTAGTTATTTAATATACTTTTACCTTTAATCCCAAAAAAGGGGTGTTACAAGTTTTATGTATGTCTATGTATATGTGTCTGTCTGTGGCATCGTAGCTCTTAAACGAATGGACCAATTTCGATGGGTTTTTTTGTTTGACAGCTGACGTAATCGAAATGGTTCTTAGATTAACTTTATTTTATCAAAATTGGTTTAGCCGTTTAAGGTTTAATTGTAGAGTTGTTAGATCGAGGACCCATAATGTAGTTCTTTTTGCCCATTGCCATTTTTATATCTGTAAATCGGCTACTCACGCTACAACTCACGCTAACAATACAGGAGTCCAATGAAATAATTAAGTATAAATTGCTAAACTACATCCAGACTTTAATGAACTAATGTGACTTTAAAATTATTAAAATGGTTCAATAATTATTCGACAATGTGATGTGGAGTAATGTCAAGTACAGAGTTTATTTCAAAGCCCTATTATTTAAGTGTGAAATTGTAAATTTTTTTCTCAAACACTATTTTAATAATAATATTTTTAATTGAAATCAATTACAACTGCTATTGTTTTACCTGAATACTTTAAATGTATTAACTGAAATATAAGCTCAAATTAAAGCTTATTATTGCCTGTTTCAATACGGGAGCAAATCTAGCATTATTAGTCGCCTTTAACAAACCAAGAAAGCCTATAATTATTTATTAATGTTGTTCAAACCACTACACAAAATTTTGATTTCGTATTCCCGAGAAAAATCCAAACATGTTTGTATTAAAAAATCTATTTCCCTGAAAATTTGTTTCAAAAGCAGCAATTCTTTATTTAAAATCATATTATGGTCTTACTGTAAAACGTACACACTGTGTAACTACACAGTTGAACTCAAGGCAATAACAAATTTTATCATCATCATCATATCAGCCTATTGCAGCCCACTGCTGTACATAGGCCTCCCCCAAGGTGCGCGACTTTGCACGATCCTCCGCTTTTTTCATCCAGCCACTACCCGCTATTTTCTTTAGGTCATCTGACCATCTGGCTGGGGGGCGTCCTACACTACGTTTGCCAAGACGTGGTCTCCATTCCAGAACTTGTCTACTCCAACGCTCGTCGGTTGTGCGACAGACATGGCCAACCCACTGCCACTTCAGCTTGCTACACTTTTGAATATTATCCATCACTTTTGAATATATTCTGTCGGATAACCTCGTTTCGGATTCTATCCCGCTAATAATAGTTTTACAAATTTTATACCGCTAATAAATAGTTGGTTTCACTAACTAACAAATAAATGAATCTACCAAAAACATAAACCTAGAGAAACTACGCAAAAAATATTTTGACCGTTGTTGTACCGTATACTAAAATGAGATGATCTAAAGTGAACCTAATGTGAAAGAAATAAAACAGAAACCTGTCTGTACGCTTTTCCCAGCGACTGCACGAACGGAACTGGTAGTGAAAACTCCGACGGTATGCATAGTTCCTCTTATAAGGATATTATTGTTAGAGGATGCAAATGTTGCTGCATAGGAACGCTTGAATAGTATTGAGCCCGTCAAGGAACTTAATTTTATCCATTCAAATGGGTTAACTGTTCGTCCCGCGCTACGAAAATAAACACGGCCTTACTAATACTACCTATAAGTTGCGTAGTACAAGCTTACAAAGACAAGAAATCTATGAACAGTGTAATTTTGCGTATGTTATACGCAGTATATAATTTGTTATTATTGTGACGGCCTTATTAATAATAATCAAAAAAAGGCCCACACTAAGGTTTTCCCTGGTGTCGTGGGTCCCTTGGAATATACACAAAGACAGACACAAACACCCATGACCCGAGGACAAACATCTACTTTTTACACAAATATTCGCCACCACCGGGAATCGAACCCAGGACCTGTCGATCAAAAAGCAGGGTCACTACCACTCGACCAAACCAGCCGTCAATAATGATTACACATAACATAATATAAAAGCGGCCAAAATCCTATGAAAAGCAGTGTTTGCGCATGTTATACGAAGTGTATAATTTATTAACTGATTCCCGCAACTTCGTTTGCGTGTTATTTTTTTTTTTTTTGTACAGAGTACACAGATTGAAAACATCTATCTTACGTGATTTAGATTTTTACATACAAAAGTTTTTTCCCGCTAACTCCCGTTCCCGTGGGAATTTTGCAATATCCTGTTGCGACTAAGCTTTAAGTTTACTAAGGTACCTGCATGCCAAATTTCAAGCGTCTAACATAAGCGGTTTAGATTTTTCATACAAAAGGATATTCCCGCTAATTCCCGTTCCCGTGGGAATTTCGGGAATTCCTTTCTTAGTGCACCTCTACGGTACCTAAGCTACGTCCCTTCCAAATTTCAAGTGCCTACGTTTAGCCGTTTAGGCTGTGCGTTGATATATCAGTCAGTCAGTTTCTCCTTTTATATATTTAGATTATTAGTAAGACCGTTTACGTTGAAGAGTGACGTCACGAAGCGTTGTCTTTAAAGTTAAGTGGGGAATTACTTTACCATAAAAATATCTTTTTGTCCGTAACTTCGTTCACGTGGAACACAAAAAGACTAGGTAAGTTGAAGGGAAAGAAAAATGTTCGGCGCGAATGGGACCTGAACCCACGACTATTTGTGAATATCCACCACGCGATAAAACGTTTTAATAATACTAAAATAGTAAAGTATGTATTACATTATTTCACAAAATTAGGTAAATAATAAAAACTCTTCAACGCTATCGGCAAAAAAATATATATTGCCTATATGAGTAGATAATTTGCTAAGCTGTCCGTTACACCTTGTATGTTAGACCTTCGGTCAAAGTACATGGATGAAAACTTCCTGTTGTGTACCTTAGCCTTGCACATGGCAGTACTTACGTGGGGGGCTAGCATACGAGCGTGAGATAACTTCATCATGTCGAGGTCATTTTAACTGTTCCGTACTGACACTATGCGTGAGTTCGTGAGGTTGGATCGAGTACCATACGACAAAATTACGTTACATGCGTATGCTAGTACAGCTGATCTGTTAAATCCGAAAACGTGACAGCTTCTTCTTCTTATCGTGTAGTTGTAGTCAAGTGTGTGGCGAACTTGGTTAACCCTGGTGTCAGAGTTTTCAAACCGCACTATGGCCTCCGATTTAGTTTTAACAACTGTAGTCAATCGACAACAGCCGGGACCGACAGCTTAACGTGCCCTCCGAAGCACGGAAGCTCTCGTGATAAATTGCCATTTTGGTCATCCATCAGGTTCCCTGTCTCTGTGTACGTTGCTTAACCTTACTGATCGGTTGAGATCAGCGAGAGCCACTGGGCTATGAGCGCTACGTGACTGCTTATGCTTATGTTATGTTATATTAATCTATACTTGTTCCTATCACCTTTAACAAAAATCTATGTAGACATTTGTGGTTATCGGTGCCAGAACGTGTTCTTAGTGTTAATGTTTTTTATTCATAAAATATTGTGTTATTGTTTGATGACCCCAATAAAGTGAAAAAAAAGCGGTAGGAAGACTTTACGAAGACTTACACAGTGACCAACAGATCAGGCAGTAGTGTAGCGAGCGGGATAAGTACGAGTCCCAGCCAGAAGACGAGTGTCAGTAGTTAGGCATTCCTAACAAGTCAACCTAATTTAATGTTCTTTGTTGTCATTATTATTGTTTCGGTGTAGCAAATTTTCGTCCATTAATGAAGTATTTTACTTCATTTACGTTTTAATAATCTGCGCTATTCTAGTCGCATAGGCTGAGGCTGGGACTTGTCCAGCCAGAAGACGAGAGTGTCAGTAGTTAGGCATTCCTAACAAGTCAACCTAATTTAATGTTCTTTGTTGTCATTATTATTGTTTCGGTGTAGCAAATTTTCGTCCATTAATGAAGTATTTTACTTCATTTACGTTTTAACAATCTGCGCTATTCTAGTCGCATAGGCTGAGGCTGGGACTCGTCCAGCCAGAAGACGAGAGTGTCAGTAGTTAGGCATTCCTAACAAGTCAACCTAATTTAATGTTCTTTGTTGTCATTATTATTGTTTCGGTGTAGCAAATTTTCGTCCATTAATGAAGTATTTTACTTCATTACGTTTTAACAATCTGCGCTATTCTCCAGAAGACGAGAGTGTCCGTAGTTAGGCATTCCTAACAAGTCAACCTTATTTAATGTTCTTTGTTGTCATTATTATTGTTTCGGTGTAGCAAATTTTCGTCGATTAATGAAGTATTTTACTTCATTTACGTTTTAGCAATCTGCGCTATTCTAGTCGCATAGGCTGAGGGCAGACTATGCAACATTAATTTTAATGTTTTCTATTATCTTCGGTGTACGGTCTTCGGGTCTGTAAAAGGCCGTTTGGTTCGCGACCACCCTCCTGGCGAAACAACTCGCTGTGTTCCGTCGGAGCGTGGGTGTGCCAGTGCCTTAATTGGCATTTTCTGGGTTAACTCGCTCCACCGTCGACCTCAGCTATAACCTTGGTCAATATTGGGGTCAAGAGTTAACCTATCTCATAACAAAAAAAAAAACAAAGAGGTAGGAAGACTACGAAGACTTACACAGTGACCAGTAGATCAGGCAGTAGTGTAGCGAGCGGGATAAGCACGAGTCCCAGCCAGAAGACCAGAGAGGTGAACACCATGCGGTCCATGCCGCGCATCACCGCGCCGATCATCACCACAGGGAATATGTTACTGGAAACGACGGCGTATGTTAGTGGAAACATATTTTCATCTTCTCATCTTTTCTTTATCATGAAGGTCTTCTTCTTATCGTATAGGTATAGTCAAGGGTGTGGTGAACTTGGCTAACCCTGGTGTCAGACTTTTCAAACCGCACAATGGCCTCTGACTTGGTTTTAATGACTGTAGTCAATCGACAACAGCCGAACGTCGGTCCCGGCATTAACATGATCATGAAGGTATAATCAAGAATCGAACTTGACTAATTCTGGTGTAAGGATTCTAAAACCACCAAACAGCCTCTCACCCCAATCAAACACTGTAAATTACAACCCAGGATTTTGGTTAACACACTGCAAGCAAAAATTATTGCGATTCTTTCACAGAAGACGTCATAACCCATTTCGCTGCAGACCCTCGAAAGTTATTATTTGACTAGGTGCTTATAAAAAATCTAATCCCCTCCCCCTTTTATGGACAAGGATCTTCTTACCAGCCCATATACGTCCCCACCGAGGGGCACGGGCCTCCCTTCGAAACACGAAGGGGATTTAGGCCATAGTCCACCACGCTGGCATAATGCGGGTTGGTGGACCGCTCGTCTTTCGAAAATGAATTTTCTTGGACGGGCGGATTTCATCACGATGTTTTCCTTCACCGTTGAGCAAGTGATAATTAGAAATCCGTACATAAATCCGAAAAGACGAATTTAGTGGTACAGGCCCGCACCGGGATTTGAACCCGCGACCTTCGGATTAAAAGTCTGGCTCAGTACCAACTGGGCTATCACCGCAAGGATATTAAAAGTAATATCCTTGTATATACATACCTGTATATTAAAATGAAGATCAACCAAAGTATGACAGAGCCCCACGTGGAGAAGTGCGTCACCCACGTCCACGAATACGTAGACAGCCCTGCCTTCAGGCATACTGTCAGTACCACATACTGAAACAAACATTATAAGATCAGCTGGAAAACTAGACGATCAATAAACGATCTTCTTCTTCTTTTAGAGTAGGCATAGTCAAGTATGTCGCGAACTAGACTAACCCTGGTATCAGAGTTTTTAAACCGCCAAATGGCCTCGTTTTAACGACTCCAGTCGATCGACAGTAGCCGGGACCGACAGTAGCGTGCCCTCCGAAGCACGGAAACACTCATGATAAATTTCCACTATGGATCGGTTTAGATCAGCGAGCGCCACTGGACTACTAGCGCTTCAATAATAATGGAGAATTAAACTAGAACAGGTTCATGAAGAAGAAAGAGTTCAAACGAGAATAGAATAGTTTATTAATGAAAGTAATCTAAATATATAAAATTAGAGGACATGACTCACTTCCTTATCAACACCCAACCCAAACCTTTAGATTAGACCTAGAAACCTGAAATTTTACGGAGGATTTACGGAATTTTCACGGGAACGTAGTCTCGGGCGTCCTCTAGTGTCATGAACACCAACTATCAACTCAAGTTATTGAGCTGGTAGGCGGATTCCACTTAAACCTTTAACTGCACTTCTAGTCTCTAATTTTGCAGTTTCGTTCCGACCCACTGCAAACTGAGTCCATCAAAAACTGCAATTGCACTGTTGCGCGATTTGAGTCAAATTGAGTACTTAACTTTTTGAAACTGATGTTTTTAACGGTCTAGAACATCGTTTCTTGACCTCAGGTCGCGACCCAAATTTGGGTCGCGGGCCATATCAAGATGGGTCGCTGGACCCGCGGGACTTTTTGAAAAAGCGCACCGTAATCACTGCATCCTGCTGACTCGAAACGCACCGCGCCATGCGAGGGACGATGACGTAGGTATCGAATTCGCGTGGCAATGACAGATAACCTCAGTGTTCTAGCGTAATTGTCAATGAGTGCACTTTATTTTTTTACACTATTTTAGCGAATCACGTTATACTAGATCTGCCTAAGTATTACCTACAGAATTGTGTTTGCTGAAATTATTATAATAAAAGTATATTTAGGAATAAAATAAGACTTTGCCAAGAAAAAAATGCAAATGATCAATTAGCGGCGTTTCCCACATTGAACTTATTTTTAGAAGATCTTAATGGGCCTTTTATAATTGAAATGGCAAAATTGTATTATCATTGCCTCCTATGTAATAGCAATACTAGAAGCTGAGAACATAGGGGCAATGGTAATTCAGATTTAGAAGAGCCGATTTTTCAAGAAGCCAAGCCTATTTTGTTGGAACATTTGAGACACCTTAAAGATGAAATTACCAGAATGTGCATGTCGAGAAATACAGATTCCTAAAAAAAATTAACTTACTTTGAATAAAGAAAATGTAGAAAATTGATGTTTTTATTTTTAATCGGGTCGCGGGCTTCTAATATTTTTGAAATGTGGGTCGCCAGCCAAAAAGGTTAAGAGCCGCTGGTCTAGAATAACAATAAAACGTAATACATATGGCAAAACGACAGAGTTACTTTCACATTTGTAATATTAGTAGGGATTCTAGTGTCTTTGTGATATCGTCGGTGAGCAGTATATCTAGTTTCAATATCAAGTTTACCGTATAGACGAAGTTGCCAAGCAGTAGGTAGCCGCCGTCCTTGCCGTTGGGCCAGACGGCGCCGTGGCTGGTGAGCAGCACCGGCAGCCAGAACAGCAGGATCGAGTGCAGCAGCGAGTTCACCGCCCACACCCAGAACACGCGGACATTGAATAATAGCTGCTGCTGTGATGGTAGGTATAGGATTGGGTGCTGGAAACGATACATTTTTTTAATAAACGCTGGTCATCGAACATTCATCACAGCGGGTGCACGCAAGGTTTCATCGGTCAATTTTTAACAAGGGCCGACGCTCTACCGCCCGCCAGTCAACACTACGGATCAACCGGGCCACCCCAGAAGAAGTAGCCTGTGATATAAGAGGTAGTCGTCGTTTCGAACCCGCCGGCATCCACCTCGGCTAAGTTCGATCACTGCACTTCACGAAACCCAATAATATCAATCATTATTTTTGTTTTGGCCAAAATGAGGTTTCCCTTGTGTCGTGGGTCCCTTGGAACATACATATAGACTGACACAAACACCCATGACCCGAGAACAAACATATGCTTTTTACACAAATATTTGCCCCGACTGAGAATCAAACTCAGTGCTCGTCGTCGATTAAGAGGCAACACCTCTATCGCCCAAAAACCGGCATTGGATGTTAGGTGCCTCTATTCAATGAGGCATTTAGGCAAATTCAAAATATGTAATTAAAAAAAGGAATATATTAAACTAGAAAATAATTAGTGGCTCTGTCAGACATCGCAAGTCAACATTTTCGAAATTGTTGAAATAGTTTTTTTTTATCTTTTGCAATCCGCCATTTTGAAAATTTTCCATAAACTGAATCGATAAAGAATCACTCGGTTACTAATTAGTTTACTATTTTTCAGAACCTATATAAGATTACCATCCTAAATTATTATTGTTAGTGACACGTAATCAGCAGCAGATGGGGTTATAAAAACTTTAAAAAAAAAACCTTAAATGATGAAACTATCCTCAATATGCATTCACACTTACCCTCAACATAATATCCGGTGAGCATATCTTGTCAAAGAGGCCGATGGCAAACGGCGGCAGCGCGGTAAATATCACATTGTAGAACCCTATCGTCCAACGCTCGAACAGGATTTGACCAGACCTGATAATTTACAAAATATAATAAGATATTTATCCTTCATATCAATGAGGAGAGGTCTATGTCAGACTGTGAGTAGGCTGAATATACAGCTGCATTACATATATTAACGAAATATGTCAACATAATTTGATGTGCTGTTGAGTGTATCAATGAAATAATTTGGCGTAGCGCCTATTCTGTACTTATACCGGCCTATATCCGAAGTATCGGATGTCAGTACATCTCTCTCGACGTCAATGACAGTTGTGTGACAAGTATCGATCGTGTGGCAAACACCCCTCTCCCATTACAACACGATACTCGAATCGAATACCGATTGAATACTTATTCGAAACTTGTTTTTCGCACATAACGCTACTGAAAATAAATTCACTTTCATCATTTGCGTCACATTGTCCGTGATAAACAGACGTCTGTCATGTAAAATTTTATATTCAGTATTGGTTCACCGCTATTTGACACAGGAGACGTGACGCCCTCGGCCAACGATATAACGGGTATTGCGAAATTAGTTACAGACGCATACGATACCGGTAGCGTAGTGTGCGAGCTTGTATATAAATGAAAGACAGATAGACAAAGAATTTATTCATAGCAATTAAACATACACAAAACATACAAAACAGCCATAGGAGCAAGGAAACGCAATAAACAAAAGTTACAAAGTAATTCTGGTTATTACAGAGGTTCCCAAAGTACGCGCCGCGGTGCTCTGGTGCGCCATAGACAGTACAGAGGGGCACCGTGAAGTAATCCTCTTTGCCATACTTCAAAACCTTAAGTATTGGCGAGTGCAAAATAAACAACAATTCAGAATAACCGTTATTATGTGTGATACTTCGCGGCGACTAGTCTTTTGAGACTCGCGTCGTATATGCGTATCGTAATAGGAGAAGGGCCTTACAGAATAAATACAGATTGCTAAGTAAAAAAATAAAACTTACCAAGCCGAGTAGATAGCGAACCATAGTTCGATGACGTATAGACAGATGTTCTTGTAGAACGAGTACAGGATTAGTTTGCTGATACGGGAGTAGTTCCACGCGCCGTGCACTAGCAGTAGACGGAGGAGGAAGCGGAACTGACGAAGGAAAAATTTACTAATTAACTTTCTGTGGTATTCAATGGCAATAATGTAATAATAAGATATCATTGTACCTGTTCAATGCAAATATATAATTCATTTCATTTCTCGCTGATCTGAACCGATCAGTACGGTTAAACAACGTGCACAGGGCAATTTATCACGAGCGTTTTCGTGCTTCGGAAGGAAACTAATATCCAATGCAATATACAAATTTTGTAATCCAGAGGATAATAATAAAATAGACGCTATACACTCAAAAGCCCACACTCAGGTTTTCTCTTGTATCGTGGATCCCTGGGAACATACACAAAGACAGACACAAACACCCATAAACCCAGAAAAAACACAAATATTTGCCCTGTTAAGGATTCGAACCCACGACCAGTCGATCAAAAGGTACTACGACTCGACCAAATCAGCCGTCAACAATCAATTAAAACAAGGGATGCTTACCTGAGCGATACTGTAGTCAGAAGCGCAGACTGCTTGAAGACCCTCCACGCCAGAGATGCCGACTCCAACCGAGGCTCGCTGAATCATCGCCACGTCATTAGCGCCGTCGCCGATCGCTAACGTAACCGCGCGTGTCGCTGATGACACCATTTCTACCACCTGCGAGTTTTTTTACATGTAATCAATATATTGGAAAACCAGCACGGCTAAGATGTGCATTTTTAACTCTCATGAGAATCGATTTCCGAAAAAATTCCAGGGAAAGATAGTTAATATAAGAACTTAAAACCTATTTAAAAGAATTCAACCTGTGATTGTCCTGTCCTTTTTCAATGTAATCCCATTATCCGTTTTCCTACGTCTTCGACCCAAGTTTGTCGCCGAATTTTCACATTTAGTACACGATGAACGAAAGAAATAACTAACATTAAACGCTCCATTGCTCTTTGGCTAAGGGACGATGGCCGGTGGACCAAGGCAGTCACAGAATGGTGGCTAAGGTGAGCGGCGAGGTCAGTGAGCAGACCACCTTGCCAGACGATGTCGGCAAATTGATGAGATCTCTATGGATGAGGTTTGCACAAGACTGTGACGATTGGAGCTACAGATAATTTAAAATGGATTCAAATAAATATTTTTAAAAAATCAATTTGAATTAAAAAAACATTTACAAACCTCAGCCTTCTGTATGGGTGACACCCGACAGCACACCACAACTTTACAGGAGATGCACAGTTCAAGGAAATCCTTCTTCAGGTCACTGCTGAGCGCGTACGTAAGGGTTCCTCCGTCTATGATCAGCGCTACCTCGTTCTGTTTCCCTAATCTGTCACCGAAGTCCATGGCGTGTCGAGTTATCATGTCTCTAGTTGCCTGTTAAATAGATAACATTGATAAGCAACAGTTTTTAAAAATAAAACCATGGACTAATGTACCGTACAAGGTATATTAACAATCGCCTTAATAAATATCCCATACTAATTCCGTAGTTCCACAGTGACATGATAGATGTTGCAAGTTCTGGAGTTTATTATATAATGTATCCTAATTACGCGCATTTCTTACAATTTCCATAACAACCAACGCCATCTAGATAAAAAAATCGAACTAAATGCTAAATGACTGCTCTGTTAGTTCTAAAACTGTACGGGTGGCGCTGTAAGTGAAGAATTAAAATAGTCAGATTAAAATGCAACGCCTTTGATAAATCTGCAGTACTTCTTCTTCTTTTTGTGTCGATGACATGAAAAAATAAAAAATGACATACTTATACCATAACGGCTCAGTATAAGGCCGGTACTTTATATACTTTCACTATAATTTATTATACTTACATCCAGGCTATCCACGTTGAGTATAACGAGCGGCATACCCGGATGAATCAGTCTGGCCGAATGTGCTATGTTAATGGCAGTCTCTTGTTTGTCTCCCGTCAAAACCCATACATTTATGTTCGCCTGTAGTAATGCTGCTATCGTCTCTGGAACGCCATCCTATTGGCAGAAGATTTTTTGTTTAGAAGCCAGTTATACGTCTCAAAATGTATTTGTGCCCGTGCGTGCGTGCGTATATGATACAACACTCCATAATAACTCTGTAAACTGTAAACTTTTAGTTTATTACGTGTATTTGTACCTGTGGTTGTTTTGTATGTTGTGTTTATGTTTTAATGCAATGAATAAATTATTTATCTATCTATCTATATGTGCGTTTATGTGCGAGCGTGTGCATGCGAAGCTATTTATGAGTGTACGTGCGTGCGCGTGCTTGCTTGTTCGTTACGTGCTTGCTTGCACGTGCATGCGTGTATGTGAATGTGGATCCGACTATTCTCATTGCGATAGAAATAAGATTCCTTCCTTTCATAAATAAAATGTAATTGAATCAACCCGGAAACAAAAAGTTGGACAAAGCTGTAAGTAAATTAATAGCGTTATATTTCTGTACCTGTAATTTATCTTCAATAGCGGACGCGCCGAGCAATCTGAGGTTGTTCTCGATCATTTGTGCCGCTTCTTCAAGTTTCTCATCTCGGTTTTGTAATGCTATGCTAGCTTTATGGTATGTTTTTTCCCAGTCCTAAAACAAACGTCAATAATTATTATACCTGGCATTATTACATTTAATTGTATTATTATTGCTAGCATTACTAAACTCCTTACAAAGTTTTAGACTATTCATAGTTATTTCCAATTTCCAAAGCCCAAACAATTTAAAAGAACTTACATTATAAAATTCTTGATTAATCTCAGCTTCAGCGAAGATGAGTGTTCTGAGCCCTTCTGTAGCGAACTGTTCTAGATGTTGGAGAGTAATGTTCGCATATTCTGCATTTGGTCCACCCTCTAATCGTGGATATATCACAGTATCCGCTCCCTTGCAATACAACTTTATTTTACCTGAGAATTTATTTCAATAGATAAGAATACAGAATTATACAAACTAGTAAATAAAACTAAAACTATTATGTGGTTAACGAGGTTGTGTAGTGACTAGATTTTGTAATATTTTACACATTTCATCATCATCATGTCAGCCGCAAGACGTCCCCTGCTGGATATAGGCCTCCCCCAAGGATCTCCACCGATCGGCATCCAGCGGCTTCCCGCAATCAAGTTCGTCGGACCATCTTAATACATCTAGTCAATGTTTCCAAGCTGCCTAACCTAATTTAACAAATCGTATCGACAATTCAATTTCTTCAATTATGGCATAGGAGTTTAGACAAATTATACGTAAAGCGTAATATATCAAGTTATATTGAGAGAAAACTTTTCTAAGTACCCATTGTGTCAACGGATTTACAGTTTTCTTCCAAGTTTTTAATAAGAATATTGTTCAAGTAATCAATTACTATTGCATTCGAGATTGTCCTGTGAAGATCGTTTATAAAGTTTTGGTAATAATAAAAAATCTGAGAGTTGTTACTAAGTTCCCTTATCGGTATTGTGACTTACCAGATGGCGTCTTAGCGATAACGGACATGCGTTTCCGAGTCGAAGTGAAGTCTATGACGTTGAGGATCTCATAAGTTTCTTGTTCGCCTTTCGGTAGCTTTATAGTGACAGATTTCGGCGTGCGCGTCTCAAACACATAGCCTAACTCGGCCGCACCCATTACTAAAGCTCGTTCATCTGAAAAAAAAAAAACAAATGGGTTCGCTGGCGTGTTGCACTTTCACTTTAATTTTTATTTCTTGACAAGCGTTGTTTGTAGCAAATTACAAACTTGTTGACATAGTTTCAGTCGTATAGGAGAATATTGGTTTTCCCAACAAAATCAGCCGCTTGTTAAAGCTAAACATAAACAGATTCACTCCGTAAAGTATTGCTGACAAATGTAAAGACACCTAGGCTGACTTTAAATTAGTTGGCAAAAATTAAGGATGTAAATCAGCTCACTAAACTGAAGAACTTTCTCCAAGAGACATCTCCATACAACTTGAGCGATCAGCTGACTGCTTTAGTACAGACATTATCATTTAAAAAAAAAATAAGGATGTAAAGCTCACCAAACTGGATAACTTTCTTTAAGGAACATCTCCATACAACTTGAGCGATCAGCTGACTGCTTTATTACAGACATCAACATTTTTTATTGCGACGTTTCTATGGGTTTATTGGGAAAAGTTTTTCAATTTTATGGGGAGAATCATCACCTAAAGTTTTGCTAACTAAATTAAAGTCAAGATAGATCTAGGGTAGATGTTTCAATTTTTACCTGGTGAAGCAGCATGATAATTGATCGTGCCATCGACTACCTCCGGTATGACAGTGTGACAAACGGCCACCATGGTAAGATAGTCTCGAAGAATGGCGGCTATGGGCTCGTTCGAGTTCATGTCTCGGTATATCGCTGTCTCAGTCAACGGCTCGTTTGAAGTCGGTTTGTTGTACATGGTCTGGAATTTAGAGAGTAATTATTGAATAGCTTGTTTCGGACAATCGAAAAATTAAATGAAACAAAGTTTTGAAGTAGTTTCACAATTACGGCACGTGCGATACAAATCTTGAACACCAGTGTGTTCAAAAAGTGCGCAAAGGTTTAATGGCATTATGATCAAATTATTCTATCACATCATCACATCACACTGAGGTTTTCTATATATATGACTTTATTCATTGAAACAATACATCACACAAATATAAAAACAAAAAGGAAAATAAAAGAAACACACTTCGAAAAATCTGCCGGCCATTTTAAAGTCCACGATGGCGAAAATAGCCTATTTAATAAAATCAAAATGAAAACACGATGACAATAACGCAAAGCAGGTGTCAGGCCTCAAAAAGTAAGTACGTTTTGTTCCACTAAACATATTTTTTTCTTGTAAAAAAATCACGTACAGTATAGTAAGTAAATACACACCCCTCCAACACTACATTTCATGAACTCCATAATATTGCAGGTAAGCGTGCCAGTTTTATCACTGAAAATATATTTCACCATTCCCAATTCTTCATTCAGATTTGACGTCCGAGCCTGAGCAGGAGTGTTTGTCTCTGCGTGGTACATTTCACTGTCCATCGCTATAAATTTTGCCTGAAAATTTTATAATAGTACTAAACAACGTTACTAGATAGCGCAAGCTTCACTTTAAAACATGCGTAAATGTACCATTTCAACTAGAGCGTAATTAAGTAAGGGCAAGAAATTAAGTTAATTGAAGTATCAGAGGTATGAAGCAACAGAAACGAAATAGTGAAGCACTTGTGTATTTAAAAATATACTCACTTGAAAAAACCTAACTATTTCTGCAGTAACTTGTAACGATATGGGTATAAGATTGTTGTATAATATTAAAAAAGTTAAAAAGTTGAATAAGAAATTTGTATTTTGCGCCTCTGAAACAAAAAGAAAACCAATTTACATAACTTATTCGGTGTCTGAAACAGCATTTTTTGAGTTAACTGTGTTGTCAATTGTTTGACTTGACACAACATATCTAACTTTCCTTTTGGGTTATCCTAACCCTGATGTCGGAATTGTTAAATAGCACTATAGGTTCTGAAATCTATCTAACGACTACTATCAGAAAAGTAACAATTAAACTTGCTTTTGAAGCAGACCTTTTAGTTCGCACAACGGTTATTAAGTAAATTAATGCAAATACGGAAACGCAATTACGTGCAGTTTGGACTATTTGAGTCAGTAGGTATTTCAAAATGCGTATAAAGGGAAATATGGCAAGGCTTCTGAATCGTTTCTTTTTGTGATTTTGATATAATCGTTACACATACATACGCTCACGCTCATATAATCCCTAATGGGGTGGGCAGAGCATCAGTGGTTCTAGAACCACTATTTAGATATTATTGGTGATCTGAATTAATTTATTATACTCACCACTAAGGCCGATGTACCAGTCAGATTTGAGGTGATTCCTCTGCCAAATCTCATTGAACGCAGCACTTAGTAGGGACAGTGCTAACAATATGATGAACAGCATTATTATTTGCGTGTTCGTTTGTCGATCGATTGACGAACGCTTTAATGGTGCTGCAACAAAGAAATACAAACTTCAAACAACGACTGATGGAAAATAATAATGAATAAATGTTGAACAAAACATATGTATGTCACAGTTAAAACCTGTTTTCATTTAAAATGCGTTAGTTAAAGTTAAAGTTAGTTTTAACTAACTGCTTTAGTGAAAACTAGAATTAACTGTTGTTTAAAAATAATTAGCCTAAACCTATCCTAACCTATCCATATTTTCTAGTACTACTTTTAACTAAGGTTCACAGTTATTTACAAAATTAGTAGTAAATTCTAGTTAGAACTAGGAAATTCTAGGTTTCACAAAGTTTAAACTAGTTTTTACCAGTCGTTTTAACTGGTTTTAACTAAAAACGAATTTTAACTTTGACATGACATGTATAGTATAGTATAAAAGTTCACAATTTTTTTTTGTCTTATCTCTAACTAATTAGTGTAAAATAACGCCTGTTTGTTTGTCCGTTAACGTCTTTTATAAAAATACACCGTTTTAAAGCCGTTTAATAGTTGCAACATTTATAACCAATATTAGCTTTCCACCTGCAACTGTGTCCACGTACTCTCCTATGTCACTCTTCAGCCCTCCAATTATCTCGATGCCAAAAATCACGAAGGCCCGTTGCTCTGTTATGGCGTGAAGGAAGGGCAAACAAACACACTTTCTCATTTATAATTTTAAGTAAGGATATTTGTGACTATGAAAATGGAAAGGTACAACTTTGGGGATAGTCGTTAAGGTTCACAAATATTGTGATGAACTATTGTAAATCGCTCGTATAGACAACCCCGAAAGTTTGCTAAACACAGTCATATTTAAAGATAGTGTAAGCGTACCTTTGGTGGAGTTCTTCATGAGTTTGGTCTCGTGGCCAGTATAGATGACAACCCCGTACACCCACGCCGTGTTCCGTAGCATCGCCCCTCGCAGCAGCATCTGATCTAGACCCAACGGGATGGTCCTGTCAACATGACAGTTTAAGTCTTTTAGGCTTTCTTAAGCTTATATCCTAGGTTTTAGCTATCCTTAGTTTACAGTCATTGATGGTCACTTCAAGATGACCGTGATTCGTCACACTTTGCTTCAGAATTTTGATATTAACTGTGTACGATTAATCAACATCGTTGAATAGAAACAGATCATGATACCAAAAAATATGGGGTTTAACTACCACCACAGAATAAATAATAGTACTAACGTACTACCACCTCATAAAATTAATTTTGGGAGAAAATTAGACACGGCTCAATGAATAAAATTGATAATAATCTTCAAATTTCTAAGTAAAATTGTTTTAATTACGCTTTAAGATATCTAATTTTATATCTCTAATACTTACTTGGTGTTCGACTCTACGAGTTGCCCCCGAAACTCATAAAGCAATCGATTTGGCTGCTCACACGAGAGAGTCGCTCGATAGCCAGCCAGTGCTTCCGTGTTGTCCAGCCGTTGTGTCGCTTCCATCGCCTGCCGAATCTTTAGGTTCGTCTCTCCGTCCAGATTTGAAGTCTCAATGAACGATATGCCTTGCGGTTCACTGAGAATAAAAATACATACAGAAAATCGAATTAAAAAGACGAAGTTTTTTACACAACTAAGTTAGAAGTAAGTAGATCTGTAGAAGACCAAAGCTTACCAGCTGGACTGATATAGTTTGAAGATTTGCAAACATGATTTGCCTTGAAGGCAGAATAGTCGTGAACTGGTAAAGACCTCCAAGGTAGGCTAAATATATGGATAAGGTCGCTGAAATTTACGTGGCGCAGGTCCGATCAATATGGGGAAAACTGGATGAGACAATTGCGGTTTTAACCAGTTATTATGAAGTGTAGGTGTATGTATTAAGAAAAAATATTACCTAGAGGCGAGCAACGTTAGGTCAGCAGGAAAAAACTGGTTATTGACCACTTTGCAAAGGTCCCCAACCATCAAGTCCTGCCAGCGAACCGTATGCCACAGCCCGTTCCGCAGTACCTCCGTCTTTTGCCGATTGTTCTCCGCGTCCGCTCTATGCCGTTTCTGTAGAGTAAAAAATATTTAGTTAAAACCAGAATCATTTATACTCAGAAATGGCATTCAAAAGAATACTAGTATGCCGTAGTTTGTACTCCACTTTTTTTTAATATTTTGGATTTCCTCGATCATCAACTTACTTTTTCAAGAGCATTTATAGAGTATGATAAGAGAATTTACACTTAACGTTGAATAAGTAGAAAGTGTAGTGTCTCTATAATAACTGTAACTAACTTCATATTTTTTTTTACAATTTAGAAACCCAACAGTTATAGGGGTAACATTAAATTACGTAATTAATGAAACTTTAGAACGCAAGTCGTCTCTATGAAACCCAACAACTTTCCCCAACGAATCCTTATGAACCCATATCGGTATACTAATAAGGAAATGATCAGCAGGCAATTATCGGATGAGCCGTATGGAAGGGAGTTTTTTTTGGACCTATGTTCTTTTGAAAAAGTTCTATACTTCAATATTTTAATTCACCTGCTAAATTTTAATTGTTCTGATTCACTTTTACACTTGATCGAAGTGATTAACATATTATTATGAAACTACCCTACCATGACTGAAAATGAAAAGGTAACACTTTGGGGGCAGTAGTTCAATCTGAGAATGTACTGAGAATGTACCGTATATGAAATAGGTGGCTGATAATCCTATCTAGAATTCGAAAAAGTAGCTTTGTAGGTACGCCATATCATATGTTATGTAATGTGCAGTAAAAAGTTAGATATAAGAATTATTTGTAAATCGCTACTTTGTCGAATTGGTTATAAGTATCTGTTAGAGTGGTCGTAATTATTAACAAATAAATGTTATTTGTTTTTATTGGCTACCCCCTGCTCTTATTGGCTTACGGTACGGACGGCCGCAATTCAGGTTACCACACGCGTGCACTCTGATGTGTTGTTGTGATAAGAGCGGTTTTGCAATGAAAATGGAGTAGGTAACCTGATGCGCTGGCCTCTGTACAAACATTTTACTACACACAGTCACAGTAGAAGTCGGCTTGTTCTAAAACTAGACAGCTTCTATTCAGGTTTTCCGAATAAAAGAACACTTACAAAATCCTCAACAATCTCCTTAAGTGCGCTGACGCTGAGGATGAGTATGAGCGGCGTGAGAGTAGTCCATCGGCCGGTGGGCGAGACATCAGGGATCTGCTGCAGGCAGGCTATCAACAGGAAGAAGCAGTTGGAGTACCGACGGAACTGCTCGAACAGGAACAACGGGATGAAAGATGGCACGCTGGAACAACACTCTAACGTTAACATACAGATACTAAGTCAATATTACATAAATACATAAGCTCACGCCCATAATCCCTAAAGGGGTAGGCAGAGCATCAGTGGTTTTAGAATCACTAGATGTCACGTTTGACACAAATTGTGAGGGTTATCAGATGGACCAAGTTGCATAATGGTGAGAGCTGGTCAGCCTTTCGCCTCTTGTACAGCAAAACCCTCGCATCCCCTTTACAGACTTTTACTGTATGCCTGGAAAGAGTAGGCAGCTGGCACATTCTAAGTTTTTCTTTTACTCCCAGTCCTGCATGGAAGTTTAATAACTAAGTCAATATTAACGGCCAGTTTGGTCGAGTGGTAGGTGACGCTGCCTCTTGATCGGCGGGTCCTGGGTTCGATCCCCAGTCGGGGCAAACATTTGTGTAAAAAGCAGATGTTTGTTCTCGGGTCATGGGTGTTTGTGTTTGTCTTTATGTGTGTTCCGAGGGACCCACGACACAAGGGAAAACCTTAGTGTGGGCCTTTGAGTGTGTAGCGTTTATTATTATTATTATTATTATTATTATTGAGTGCCTTTAAATAAGTTAGCGAAAATGAGAATCAACCTATTAAATTGAACCAGTTTCCCGAGAAAACTAGGTCGAAATATTTAAAAATTCGGCTCCCCATTTAACTTAAGCGATCAGAAACGGTAAGAGAACCTCGGTAAGAGAAGACATTATTTTAATTTTGAAAATTTTGTTTTCTTTGGGGAAAGCTGTAACTGAAGTGACACTGAAGTGTCAAGGGGAGAATCAGCCTCCAAAGTTTATCTAGCTAATTTAAAGTAATCCCATAATATTAATAATTTATTCCTAAAAGTATTATTCAATGTTACAATACAACAATTAAGTAACTCGCAACCCTAGACAGATAGACTCTCCATTATTGTTAATCTTTGTTTGTGAAAATGTCTTCTTTCTTCTTTCAGAGCGAGCATATCACCTTCTCCCTTCATATAGCATATATAGAGTCATTAATTTTTCTGAAAACCTAATGATGAGACAGTTTATAAACCATTTATAAACGACTAGCATTCCGCCCGGGACTTCGGGAAAGTTATGTAGCCTATGTCCATCGGGGATAATGTAGCTTACTAATGGTAAAAGAATTTTTCAAATCGGTCCAGTAGTTTCGGAGCCTATTCAATGCAAACAAACAAACAAACAAACAATCAAATCTTTCCTCTTTATAATATTAGTATAGATAAAACGACATGAACAGAACAATTGAACATACTCAATAAAATTTTCAATAAGATAGCTCAGTAACTTTCTCGCAGAAATTAATAAAGCTAGTTTAATAGTTCTCGGTAAGTTGTAATGTGCATAATATACATTGTGATAGTGTGTTTGTTTTTTCCTTCATAAACGTCGAATGATTGATCCCTTGTTAAGATAAACTGTACAAGTTATGTCACCAATTGATTGGAGAATCATTAATGTTGCGTGTGCAGTAAATAGACTGATCAAGTATTATTTGGACTTAACACGCAACAGTTCGATTGATTTTTATCATTTTTGGTAAGTATAAAAAGTTGGTAAGTATATTTTTGATGAAAACATCGAATTTTGGAAGAAAAACTAGTTAAACGAATTCGCACAAAAACTTAATGTGTAGATCGATAATAATAACATACCTATCTACTCAAATCAAGTCAAAAATACCGACGACTTGTTTTTTTCCTAGTTCTTTTGTCCTCTTTTTGGTTTTTTGTATTCTTTATTTTCTTTGGTGAGAAACTGGATTGGATCTGTCAACACTGGATTGGATCAGATGAGCGTTAAAGAAGACCAAGAGCAAAATAGTTTTTTTTTCAAAGATCTGTAGACTAATTATCCAACTACCCAAAGAGCATTTGGCAATTACTCATTTACCATTAAGTCTTAGATTAGAAATTTAACGAGTAAGGCATAAATGATTCGTCTGAGCAGAATCGTATTTGGAAAATAAAAAAGCATACACACATCAACGCGGTCTAGGGATATTGCACGATTTTTCATACAAAAGAGGAGAGATTTTTCATATGAAAAATAGTGCAATATCCCTAGACCGCGTTGATGTGTATATTAAAATTACATTTTGTGATAGTTGTCCATCTTACGAGACCTACACGCTCGACTGGGAGTAAAAGAAAAACATAGAATGTCCCAACTGCCAACTCTTCCTAGGCATACCTGTAGAAGCCAGTAAGTGGAACGTGAGAGTTTTGCTGCATCTGACAACTTATCACCATAATATCCATGTTTCATCAATCCTCAGAATGTATGTGGAACGTGGCATTTACTCACATCATACTCTGCCAACTCCGTTAGGGATTATAGGCGTGTGAATGGTATGGTTATAAATTGGTAATAGTTGGTGCCATAAGGAAAAATGGGCGCAGACAACGTTATCTACAATAAACAACTCAGTTATGACTTGTATGAAGCCGTGAAGGCCAAATTCATTTTCTTTGCGAATGCAATTGTACTCATAGCTGAGTATTTGCATTTGGAGCTTCAGGGCACATTTATAACATAGCTTTGAACAGAGATATACCGTATTGAACACTCTCTACGTCTTGTTTTTTTTAAATCAAACTTCATTTCATTAAATGAAGGGTTTTATGAGATGCCACCCTCATCGAGACACTTATACTATAAATAAACGAAACGTGTAAAGTTAATCCCTCTTCTACAAACATTTTAATATACAGGGCTTTAGGTATCTCTATTTCAACCTCTCGGGTGGTAATTTAGTCCATGAAACTAAACAACTTCCCCAAGGAACATAGGTCAAAATACGAAAAAAAAATTTTAGTTCCCATACAAACTTCATCAGCATATAGCGCATTTTGTATGGGAGATCAACATTTTTTTTTGTATTTTGACCTATGTTCCTCGGGGAAGTTATTCAGTTTTATGGACTGATTCACCACCCGAGAGGTTGAAAGAGAGATACCTAAAGCCCTGTATAAAGAGACTAGCTTTCCACCCTGGACTTCGTTCCCGTGGGAATTTGGGAAAATTATGAAGCCTATTTGTTAATACAGGGTGTCAGCTACCATTCGCCCAGTCGTTTGAGCGTGAAAGAGTAACACATATCCATACATACAAACTATAAAAAAAAGCATCTTCCCCAAAGCAGACTCTGGAAGATGTTGTTCACCATGGCGATGTTGAGGCAACGCAAAGCAACGTATGCTAAGCTGCGTCCATGATATACATCTCCCACTTTACTACCTATTTCTTTCGAACGTTATCTAAATATATAAAAGGAGAAACTGACTGACTGACTGACTGACATATCCACGCACAGCCTAAACGGCTAAACGTAGGCACTTGAAATTTGTAAGGGACATAGCTTAGGTACCGTAGAGGTGTACTAAGAAAGGAATTCCCGAAATTCCCACGGGAACGGGAATTAGCGGGAAAATCCTTTTGTATGAAAAATCTAAACCGCTAAAGTTAGACGCTTGAAATTTGGCATGCAGGTACCTTAGTAAACTTAAAGCTTAGTTGCTACAGGATATTGCAAAATTCCCACGGGAACGGGAGTTAGCGGGAAAAAACTTTTGTATGTAAAAATCTAAATCTTAAACTTAATCAATGGACCGTCAATAAAGTGTAATCTGTTCAAAAGAAAAAATTAACACGCAAACGAAGTTGCGGGCATCAGCTAGTCGCAAGATAAAATTAAACACAAAATTTATATTACACGGCAATTTAAAAGTAGTTAAAACTAAGTAGGTTTATTTGGCTATTAAAACCTCTATTTATTTATTTTCATCACTTACCAGATGCTATACTATCACGAATAAATAAACCATGATGTTATCTTCATTTGCCAAAGGATCATAAGTCCAACTTCTTGTGCAATCATAAAACATGAACGCGAGTTTTACACACAAACGAGGTAGGTATTTAAGTTTCAAAAGTGATTGTTCTAGAATTTCTGGAATCTGGATCAGTAGAGAATTTGGCAAGCGGAGTCTTTGTAAATTTTTACAGTATAATTTGCGTTTTCACACATTTTCCTACAGATAGAGCAGTCTTATCTTTATAAATCCACATACATTCATAGGGCCTTTTTGACGGCCGGTTTGGTCGAGTGGTAGTGACACTGCCTCTTGATCGGCGGGTCCTGGGTTCGATCCCTAGTCGGGGCAAACATTTGTGTAAAAAGCAGATATTTGTTCTCGGGTCATGGGTGTTTGTGTTTGTCTTTATGTGTGTTCCAAGGGACCCACGACACAAAGGAAAACCTTAGTGTGGGCCTTTGAGTGTGTAGCATTTTTTTTTTTTTTTTTCTATTTATATTGAACGGCACGGCACGGCATGACAGATTTTGTATTACCATTGCCTTCTATGTTCCCAGCTTTTAGTATCACTAGTGCATAGGAGGCAATGGTAATACAATTTTGCCGTGCCGTTCTCGTATTTTAAAAAGGCCCATACACTCACGCCTACAATCCCTTTCGCAAAAGGCAGAACGTCATGTTGTTCTTGAACCACTTGACGCCACTTTTGACATTCATACAATACAATACTCTCTATTGCACACAAAAAAACATAACATTAATTTTGAGGGCTATTAGATCGATCATGCGTATAGTGGTGATAAGTTATGAGCCTTTCGCCCACGATACAATAAAAAAAACGCTACACACTCAAAGGCCCACACTAAAGTTTTCCCTTGTGTCGTGGGTCCCTTAGAAAACACATAAAGATAAACACAAACACCCATGACCCGAGAACAAACATCTGCTTTTTACACAAATGTTTGCCCCGACTGGGGATCGAACCCGGGACCGCCGATCAAGAGCCAGTGTCACTACCAAACCGGCCGTCCGGCTGTTGTCGATTGACTGCAGTCGTTAAAACCAAGTCAGAGGCCATTGCTGTTTCAAAACTCTGACAACAAGGTTAGCCAAGTTCGCCACACACTTGACTATACACAATAAGAAGATGATTATAAATACAGAAAAACCCTCGCGTCCCACACACTGGCTTCTAAAGTATGCCTGGTAAGAGTTGGCAGGTGACATATTTTTAATTCACTCATAATCCAGCACGGAAGTAATGTAAATGTATCAGTTAAAAAAGTATTTTGTTTCAGACCACAGCTTTCGGTTATCGACCAATAATCACGCCCTAATTTCCACTGGCTGGTATCACAATACAAAATTGAGGGCGCCTTTAATCAATTATATTAAGGTCCGCTCACACAGAGACAAGCTTTTTTAAATCGTGTTAAGATCCCGTTATTGTTTAAAACTATATACATGCGATACATAACCACCCAGACTACTCAAAAATACTTGAAAATACGATTTTCAAATACTTGTGTTGGTCGGGAATCAAACCCGCAACCTTCTGATAGGCAAGGTTATCAGGCCAGTCAATGTGTGACGTACACAGAGGCAGGAAACCTGATGGATGACCATTGGAACGTTAAGCTGTCGGTCCCGGCTGTTGTCGATTGACTGCAGTCGTTAAAACCAAGTCAGACGCCATTGTGCTGATGTTTTAAAACTCTGACAAGGTTAGCCAAGTTCGCCACACACTTGACTATACACAATAAGAACGTTATAAATACAGTCTCTGAAGCCAAAATGTCCAGGTAAAATTAAAGACGCAACAATTGCTTCAGACTCTCTCTAGTCTTGTACTTTAAATAAGGTCAACTGTCTAATGTCCAGAGTTTCGGAGTACGATGCAGAATGACGTCATCAGAATCAGAGTTTATGGGCAGTGTGCCAACACCTGCGAATATCTGTCGTTTGTAAACAATGCCTCGATTACACCGGCCTAGTATACACTGTGAGGATAATACCTTACACTGGGAGCGACAGATTTATTTTTAAGCCCCGACAAAAAAGAGGGTTGTTATAAGTTTTACGTGTGTTCTGTATGTCTGTATCTGTCAGTGGCATCGTAGCTCCTATAGGATCTCGATGCAGTTTTTTTTTTTAGTTTACGTAGTCGAGATGGTTCTTAGCTATATTTAGATAGATAGATAGATAGATAAAACCTTTATTTAACTGACACATTACACACAATAACAAAAAATAAAAAAATAAAAATAAAAATAAAGTAAAAACATTTGTATTTTAACGATTAGGTAATTAAAATTAATGTGTTTGGAATATAGTGTGATCAAATATATTTGATCAAAATTAGTTCAGCAGTTTAAAAGTTATAAACCATCGAATTTCGGGAGCGGTACAACATTTTTAGTTTAGAGTTTTACTTAGAATTTTTTTAACAGTACTACCTACTACAATGCTGTGGCATAAAACAAACACTACTAAAAATATGTTGCGTCGTTGTGTACAGTTTCTCTGAAAAATCGATAAGCTACAACAAGGAGTGAATACCTATTCTATTAACTGCATATCAGTAATATGGGAAACGCAACATATGCAAACGATTTACTTGCAGAAAAAAAGGCCTTACTTCATTAAGTATGCTCTTTTAAATTAAAAATATTCTGTTTTCTTCTCAGAGAACCGATGGCTTATATTATAACTTAAATGTTTAAGTTGAATTTTTAATTAGGCGCTACTTCTTTATTTTTGAGAGTATCTGCACAGAATAAATAATAGTACGTATCTGGCTCTGAGCAATTTACAGTAAGTTTTTTCACAGAAAAACAAATTTGAGTCTTATTGCCTTGTAGGTGAATTTCTATAACAAAATATTATATTATAATATTAATAAGGATGTTGGCCGCGTCAATCTAAATATATAAAAGGAGAAACTGACTGACTGACACATCAACGCACAGCCTAAACGGCTAAACGTAGGCACTTGAAATTTGGAAGGGATGTAGCTTAGGTACCGCAGAGGTGCACTAAGAAAGGAATTCCCGAAATTCCCACGGGAACGGGAATTAGTGGGAAAATCCTTTTGTATGAAAAATCTAAACCGCTTAAGTTAGACGCTTGAAATTTGGCATGCAGGAACCTCAGTAAACTTAAAGCTTAGTTGCAACAGGATATTGCAAAATTCCCACGGGAACGGGAGTTAGTGGAAAAAAACTTTTGTATGTAAAAATCTAAATCACGTAAGATAGATGTTTTCAATCTGTGTACTCTGTACAAAAAAAATTAACACGCAAACGAAGTTGCGGGCATCAGCTAGTATAAAATATTATGTAACAAAACGTATTCTTCCTGTAGCTGCGCCTGAACGTTCTTCTTCTTGTTAGCGCTTAAAAAAATAAAACTTTATTTTTTAACATACATTTATAACGCGCTCGCGTTAGCGCTTAAAAAAATAAAAAAATAAAACTTTATTTTTTAACATACATTTATAACGCAAATTGAGCAGCTCTTAAACAGAAAAAAACGTTAATTTTATTTCTCCTAAGGTGCACTGATCGCCCGGTTTGTCTTATTCGTACAAAATAGGAATGCAGTATTTTTTTTTAAACTTTCAATCGTATGGATTGAAAGAATCACACTGAAGGTAGCTACAGGGCTTTAGGTAAATCTCTTTCAACCTCTCGGGTGCTAAATCAGTGCATGAAACTGAACAACTTCCCCAAGGAACATAGGTCAAAATACGAAAAAAAATGTTTGATCTCCCATACAAAATGCGCTGTGTGCTGATAAAGTTTGTATGGGAACTCTCGTATTTTGACCTATTATTGAGGGAAAGTTGTTCAGTTTCATGGACTGATTAACCACCCGCGAGGTTGAAAGAGATTTACCTAAAGCCCTGTCTGTTTACATTACATTCATTAACAATAAACAGTAGAGGAAAATAGCTACCCATTGTTAAAGATTCACTTCTATTCTAATGAATCGATTATGGAAAATGATTTCAGTTTCATTCAAAACTGTTAATTAATCGGTCCATGCGCACTCTCACACATTATCATCATTCAATTTTATGAATGCGATACGGGTTTTAAACTACTCTGAATAGTTTTATGTAAGTATGTATGTATTTATTTATTCTTTATTTTATCTACGAAAGCGGTCGCTATTGCAAGCGAGATAAGGGCGACGTCAAGGTCAACATGTATGTATAGCCTGATGTGCTGCCATGTGTACAATGATAATACAGAGGATAACAAGTTATTAAAAAAACAAGAAGAATAAAAGAAAGAAGAATTAAGTACAAGCCTTTATTTGCAATTGCAATGTCAATCTAAAGATAAGTATTTTTATTTTTTAAATACTATGTTGTACGAGTTCTTGGAAATTGGAAAAAAGAGGATTGGGCCGATCTTAACTGCTGCATGGCAAACTTTCTACTGTGGCTGTGGGCCAAAATCTCTACTGAATGGCTTTCTTAAAAGTCCAATAGCATAAGACACAGATGGCATGACCAACGTGTTTTTTTTTTTTAATGAAAACTTCTTTAGCGGCGTTGTGCACTTTGAAGTATGGGTAAAAAATGTTAAACTCGCGTCAGGGTCACGTGTCTGTCACGTGACCCTGATCGAAACTGCGTAAGGCGGAGGGGTGTTTAATAAATAAAGGAAATTAAAACTGCAAAAGTCAAGATGGTGACATCTCCGTGAGGAGGGGTGTTTGATAAATATTGGAAATTAAAACTGCAAAAGTCAAGATGTCATCCGGTGTCAGCATAGAAAAAATTAAATTAAATATTAATGCACAACGTTAATGTTAATGTTCAAATTGAAGAGCCATTGCCTAGGTAGGATTGATAGGAGGCAGGTCTCATTAATTTGTGTTTCCTTAGTCACCACTTACGATACCCATGTAAAGAGATGGGGTGATGTTATTCTCAACCGATCACCACACGGCACAAAGTTTTAATGCATAGCGTCAGTGCGGAACAGTTAGAATAATGTCGTCATGTCAAAATTATCTCATGCACGTCCGCTAGCACCCCTGCTAGAATAAAATTCGACGGGAAATGTATGAAAAAAGTGCGGGATATGAATTTGTGTAGTTGTAAGTCTTAAAGAAGGTATTTGGCTGTCTTCTTCTTATCTTGTTATCGTGTAGGTATAGTTTAGTGTGTGGCGAACTTGGCTAACCCTGACTTGGTTTTAACGACTGTAGTCAATCGAAAACAGCCGCGACCGACAGCTTAACGTGCCCTCTGAAGCAGGGAAACGCTCGTGATAAAGTTCCACTTTGGTCACCCATCAGGTTCCTTGCCTCTGTGTACGTTGCTTAGCCTCAGTGATCGGTTGAGATCAGCGAGCGCCACTGGGCTATGTGGATGCGATACATGCTGTGTAATGCATACCTATATTTGGCTGTATGGATGCGGTTGTGGAGGTACTTTTGTGGCTGAGGGCGGTTGATGAAGATGACCCGAGGCGGAGTCTCATCGTCCGCTCCGTCCGTCACTCCAGACGTCGTCGCCTCGTCCTCATCTGTGGGACAAAAGAGACAGAACATTATTTTATTATTTATTTTACTTTCGTTTGGTTTTTATTGCGAAATCGGGACTACAGTTATCCAGAAACGAAATCATTATGGTCGATACAATAAATATACAGCCACGTATAGCTCTTTGAAGCATGTACAATTGTACATGGTAAATATGGTACATCTATATATATCTATACTAATATTATAAAGAGGAAAGATTTGATTGTTTGTTTGTTTGCATTTAATAGGCTCCGAAACTACTAGACCGATTTGAAAAATTCTTTCACCATTAGTTTCCTACATTATCCGTGATGAACATAGGGTACATGATTTTCCCGAATTCCCACGGGAACGAAGTCTGGGGTGAAAAGCTAGTTTATTACACTTTCGTTTGGTTTTCATGACCGAAATCGGGAATACAGTTAAACAGAAACGAAAATCATGAAGTTCGATAGCGATACAATAAATATGCAGTCACGAATAGCTCTTTGAAGTATGTACATGGTAAATATGGTACATAGGTACATAAATGCTTATATGCACAAAGTGATCGTTATCCCGTAGCCGAAAATTGTCGGGTCTATACGCTTCTTTACGAAATTCACAAGATACGGCATGGCGTTACATGCATGACACAGAAAATTTTACTTTTATCAAGCTTCAATCTGTTTAACATAATAACAGGAAAATAAAAAGCAATTTATATTAGATTGATATAGATAGAAACCCCAAGATACCTTGATAAGCATTTAAAAACTCAGTAATGTAGAGTGACGCTAGAATATTAATAGGGAATCAAGTCTATTATCAAAGCTCGTCCTTGAAAACGTGTACTGTGTGGGTGGAATAAATAAAATCAATATAAATATATATAACAAAAAAAAAAGTCAAAATAGCATACTGTTACGAAATCCACGCGGAAAGATAAAGTGGTGAATCATTTTAATCGACGCTCAATGGTCAGGAACAGTGATATTTTGTTACCGAATTGTTTTTGTCTTATCAGTAACCATGAAGAAAAATAATCAATATATTAGAACCCATATATTAAAGGTTTTATAAATTCATCGATGGAGTACCGCTAGAATATTAATCATGAATCGAACCTATCATTATATTCATGTAAAGCTCACCCTTGAATAACGTTGAAAATATAATGGTATTGAAACCCTTGAAAATGTACTGGAATTGAAATTGATAAAATGACGGATAATTTGGTGAACCCACAATACAATCAAAGGCCCACACTAGAGTTTCCCCCAATATCGAGAGTCCTTTGAGATATAGGATGAGTGCTATTCAAAACAACTTGCGATACCTGTATTTCTTCGTTCCTAAACATTCATCCCCTAAGACGTTAAAAAGCGGCAACAAAATGTTCCATCCATTCATATTTTATTTTCCATATTTATTTATTTACGCCCCTCGGTAGGGAAGTATATGGGCTGATGGGCATACATTATCTAGCATTGGTACTGAAAGATAAACTAAGAAAAAGGCCAGTTCTTAAAAAATCACCTGTATTGAATCTGTATCATCAGTACAGTCTTCTATTGTGTCAATTTAAGTTTATTTTGCCTTTTCCAGAAACACTCGAATATTATATAAGAATTGTCACGTACATCCTAAGTAGGAGGTACTTAATGTGATTCACAAGAGGTATTGTTTAACGTCATAGTTTCATTGTTTCATGGAATGGTTCGATATGGATAAAAATATGCGCTTACGTATATTTAAATATTTACTGATCCACTTAGATTTGACCTGACATCAGCCATAATATGACTGACTTGATAAAACAGTAAGAAGTATTTTCTTTTAAAATGTTGTTGCAGGGAAAAATAATGAAAAATATGATACTTATTAACATTTGAACATAAAAACAATCTTAGTCATTAAGACGACTACAGCACCCGATAAAGGCAGCACACATAGGAATAGTGCCATCTCCGTCTCTCAACAGGCCTGGGCCGGCAGTGCGAACAGTGTCGATACACGAAGTTTACGGACTATGAAAGCGTGCGTGCGTAAAAACATGTTCGAAAGTTAGAAAAATGAGATTTATGGAAAGGTGACAGCTTAAATCGAAAAATGCGTTAACTACTTATCGAGAGTGTTAAATCACGAACATTTTGATAGCAAATTTAAGTTACTGTATGCATTTTACTATGGTTTTTACAGCTTAAAAGATACAAGTATTGGGTATTTAGAGGTGACTTTGTGAGCTTTTTCTATCGAACCAAAAGTGCTGAATCATGTTTTCAGAAAACTACTTATCTAGTTTATGTCCTGAATATTACCGTAGTATTTTTTTTTTCTTCGATTCAATGCAGTGCGTCATGCTTATCTACGCATCATAAAATCGTAATTTAGGTGCTGTAGTCGCCTTAACTTGACAAAAAATGAAGATGATTGAATAGCTAATTTTAAAACAATCGTTTGATGCGTGGCAAACTGGTAATACGTTATAAAAATAAAACTTTGCTACCTCAGGCGCCTGAGTCATTTTGTATTCTCAAAATAAACGACAAATTTACATTCAATTCAGATTCTTGGAAAATCATCAGTAAAAGTAATGTTACTCCTTATTTCTCACTGACTTTTGGCAATCGACTAAAAAACATTGTTTTGTTATATTTGTTCACTTCAAAATCAACTAGGTAAGCGCATCCAGTTTGTTCTAAAAAGCCAAAAGGTCAACTGATAGAAATTTGACAGCAACCGAAACACTATGATTGCCTGATAGAAGTACTGTACAATTAACCAATGCCAGTACTCAATTAAGCGTGTAATCCTTCGTCTGTTACGCTTGGTTACGTACAATTCGGCAATGAACTCTTCACTGCCACATCTCATTACTATACAGGGCTTTAGGTAGGTATCTCTCTTTCAACCTCTCGGGTGATTAATCAGTCCATGAAACTGAACAACTTTTCCAAGGAACATAGGTCAAAATACGAAAAAAAAATTTTGAGTTTTCAACAAACTTCATCAGCATATAGCGCATTTTGTATGGGAGATCAAATTTTTCAGTTTCATGGACTGATTAATCACCCGAGAGGTTGAAAGAGAGATACACCTAAAGCCCTGTATAAGAGTTTAGCTACATAATGGTAAAGTAATGCTAAACTAGTGAGACATTCAATGACAAAGAGTATCTAATACACATTCAGTCCAAAACTAGACAACAATAAGATCACATGTATGTCTACATTTGATAAATAAACAGCGAGAAATACGATTGATGAGACTGGAAAGTGAAGCACTTTATATTGAGTAAGTGAATGAATGTGTGTCTACAAACAGTATGGAGTTTTATGGTAATTCAAATTACACGAAGAAAAATTGCGAAAACTTTAACTGCTGCTTTGCATATTACGTATAAGTCATCGCGCATTATACATCACGCTGCAATCGACAACCCACCTAACAATCTAAAGGATATCCAAAATGGAAAAAACATTTATCATAATGTTTATCACGGCATACAATTGTTTTGACGAAGAGTTAACTATTAAGTCGATCGACCCACGCCTACACATCTAAAACGTCAATAAAAGCTTGTTAAAACATAAAGTAACCTAGTTGGAATGTAAACATAGTAAAAAATATATGGCGTCGTCATCGTTACACACAGCGTACCTACTATAATCACGAAGGGTCGACCTTGTTGTACCTGTATGTTGTACTAATACTATGCTAGACTCAGTCGCCATGTATGGCTAGCCTTACGAAGGACATTACGCATTAGAATCTACCTCTAGACTCTAGAGAAGCATTATTTCAACCTTATCACCACTGCCTAAGAAACTTCAAAGGGAGTGGAAAAAGACCAATGCAATACAATGAACAGACTATCAATTTACGTGTAGTGTTCAATAATATATATTTAAAATATTCAGCATTATCCAACGACAAAATTGATAAATGATGATAAATTTAAAAAGAGGCTGCATGGTTGAAGCCTGGAACGCTTCTGAAGCATATGTGTGAAAGACAAAGTTGGATCCTGTCCAAAGAGGTCATTTGTTTATCAATACGGACGATAGAAAGAAACGAATAACCTTACTCTGTTTCAGTGTTGGGAACTATAATTTTTGGTAGGAAGCAATCCAAAATAGATCTTTTTCTTTTTAGAGAAATTTTTGGTTTTTCTTTCAGTACTGTATTGAAGTAAATTATCATGTTATCGCCAAGTGTGGAGATTAACGAATATCACCCCGTATTTATTTATTAAAAATATTAAGGCCAGTTAGTTATGCCTTCTGCAGTATGAATAACGTTTTAAAAGTGCATGAAAAAAGGCGAACACGCTTACGTCTTTTATAAATAAATCAATTATACAAATCTGTGACCGTGTCAAAATTTCAGGAAATCCTATTACTTACTCTACTTATGTGACTTACTTTACTTATATTAATATTATGAACCTTGGTCGCTTTTATAGGTATTATGACGCCCGCCGGGTCAAAGGCTTAGCGCATATTCTGTTAACTGAATTATGTCTTTACGCTTGGGGTTTATTTCAGCTAATTTTCAACCTTTTAACTTCGCCAGCAATTTAGATTCATCCAGTTACCCAATACCCATACCTACATACAGTTTAACGAACGCGCACTCAGATCAGATGATAGTATCTTACAGGTTAAAGCTCACATAAATTGATTTAATTAAAGTCATGTCGTAGTATGTAACGTTTAGCCCTAATGTCAATGGTTCACAAGGACACGTGTCCAGCACTGTACGACTGAAGGCCGAAAAAGATACGAATATGTTGGTGCAGAAAAGCCAAGGGCCTTATGTATAGGTTAGTGAAACGAAAGAGTTACTATAAATTTTATAAAACCACACTACACCTCACACGAGTTATTTCAGCAAACAGTCTACAATATGCTAAACTTTGTACGTTCGTACTCCTAGAGTATTTTAATATTTACTGGCTGTATGGGGTATCTTATGCTTAATATGCAAATGTTCCTGTCATCTGCTCCTAGCGTTATATTCTCTGTATCTTACGGCATTTTGCTTAAATTTGAATCACAAAGTAGTCTGTCATTTTCGTTACTCATTTAATGTTGCTTGTATCTTCAAACGTCGTCACGAAACGCTACCTCATAATTTAATAATAAATTAAGTACCTAAGTACTGATTTACGTATTGCTTCCTTACTTAACAAATCCGTACTCCCTTACTTAAATGTGAAAGTGTATGTTTCTTTGTCCTTCCTTCACGTCGTAAGGAGCAACGGATCGACTTGAATTTTTACACAGGGATGGGACACAAGCAACTTCTCCACGTGAACGAAATCACAGCATGAAATCTAGTTATAAATATTTTATTAAAATTTCTGGCTTCACCTGCACCACATTGCAGCAAGGTAGTTGATTGCCGTTTCCTCTGTTTAAAATTAATCACGTAATATATCGTAACCACGTGTATTGTGCCTCTATAATTCGTCGTCGTCGTCCTCACATCAGCACGGCTCTCTCTTTAAAACATTTATTATTAAATCAATTTTTTTAACTACCCATTTTCTTTACTCCTCTTCAGGCGCCTATACGAAACCAAAGTCTATTCTATTCTATTCTTGTGCATATATGGCTCTGTCCTTTTAAGGTAAGACAATTTTGCCAATGTAAACAATTACGAATGACGTGACAAGTTTGTCAAGTTACATCAAAAGATACCCCGGGGTATACCTATTTTAGACGGAAAGATATTGTGTAACAAAATATAAGGCTGTAGTGTGATCTATTCATGCCTTTTGGGAACGATATAGATCTCACCCCGCATTCAAGTCAAGGTGATGCACGACGTTCCGGATTGCATCTTGCACAGGCCTTGAATGCACTATGCATACGCCGTAAACAGGATAGAGAAGTATTTTCAGGTCAAGATAGTAGTTTGTGGCATCGGTTCCGAATAATGCCACTTTACATCTTACGGCGTAGACCTAGGATCAAAAAACTAAACTGCAGAATATCGATACAGCTCCTCTTGAAATTTTATTAGAGATTACTGACTATACGTAGTAAGACTTCAATCAATGAGGTGAGGGCCTCGTATCGTTCGTCTGTGAAGTTTACTGGGAAAGTACAGTCAAGAGCAGATCATTCTGGAAAACAGTTGCAGTTTTTCTTTCTTATGGCGTATAAAACAAAAACGAAATAAGGTCAAGCTTGACGTGCTTACAGGTAGAAAACCTAGCTGCTCGCCATCATCGCCACCGCAGCTGGCTACGACCTATGTTTGATAAGGAAATGATTCGTTTAGAGAATTAGATTGCGGCGGTCGAGGCCGCTACAAGGAAAACAAATTACTTAGCTTCAATATCAACAGTGTTGTTGAAACAAAAACGAACTTTTTTGATCATTGCTTAGATTCAAAAAAATCCTAGGTACAAAAATATCTTATTTAAACACACCCGCTGAAAAAAGACGAGATAAACGTGAGTTCAATCGAAAGATCGGCTCTAAGTATATAAGTTGAGAAGCACAATTTGGAGGATCCCAAATGGCGACCTACAAGAAATTAGACGTATAGTAGTTAGTGTGTTGTTAATATGACAATTACTCGCTTTATGACTATGACCATTAAATAAAACAGGTAATAAAGCTTAATAAATGCGAATACATTTAGTTAACAAACTAAAACTCATGTACCATTAACATGGCGTCATTGTTCACGTGTCATAAAAATTATGTCAACAATAGTGACCGTTACTTTCGAGGTAACGATAACATTCCGAGCTAAATACTGTCAGGACCTTAAATGTTTCCTTATTTATACTACCCTGGCGGCCTAGAGGTCACTTATCGCCATTTAATCCTGTACAGACCTAAATATAGCAATCTACTTGCGTTACAAGGGGGAGAAGAGTCGTCTCTCACTCATACAAAAGACTTCGATAGGGAAGATTTTTAAACATTTTTAAAGCTGAAATGTGATACACTCCAGAGCAAATCACGCTTGATCCTTTGGACTTTATACCTTGTTATTCCGTACGCTTAAGAGGCAAAATCGCACTTCCACTATCTAGCGGCTGCTCTGTGTGTATACATAAGTTGATCCTACACTAAATGTTAGCATCGTAAATAAAGAGCCACGGTTGTTAGTGCGGCAGCTGTAAAAGGCCAAATTTCCTAAATGAGGTAAGCTAGTTTTAGGGCAGTTAGCATGTGGGCTAGAACTGGCCGATTGTAATCAGTGGTGGCAAGGTAAAGGTTGCAAGGTCGCGTGCCAGGGTCAGGGGTTTGTACGGATCGACAAATTAATTATTTATAATTCAAAGTTTATAGGGAATTCATTAAATGCAGGTAGGGCCAGGTTCACAATTGATGCACGAAAAAATATTTTTTAGTGAATAGGTAAGAACTTCTATTGCAGATGGAGATCTGTCTAAATATGCGGTATTTTTTTTTTCATGAAGATGAGAACTATAAAATATTAGGTTATCTTCTTCTTCTTGTCGTGTAGGTATTAGTCAAGTATTAGCAAAATATAAAATGTAATACATTTAAAGTTAAGTTTATTATAAAAGATCACTACCTACATAGGCTAAGCGCTACGCCTACAAACTACTCTTGTAGTTTGGCGACTTTAGTTTTAAGTTAAAGTGTGTAATCTTTATTTGAAATAAATTATTAAAAAAAAGGTACCTAACCAAATAAAATATTAAGTAAAATAATATATTAGGCCTTTGTGTGAACTCAATAATATAATAGTTTTGGTGTAATTTAATTCAATATCACCAAGATAAGAGAGTACATAATATTCCAGAGAAATTAATTTCAAGATTATTTCAAAATTAATGGCTGTTTCCATAAAAATGCCATAAAGATTTAAATGTAATTCAATTTACTTTCTCCAACTATTATTATGGTGATGCTTTTGTAGATTTCGCCAATGTACAGTGTTGTTTAAATTTAAAATTCCAATGTAACTACGTGGGTAACTCTGAAAATGTTTAGAACTGGCCAGTTAGAGACATTGCTAGTAAAAACTTTTTTGAATTTCAATTTAAGAACTCTTTGGTAACCTAATGTAGTATATTGCATTCATTTGTCATTTGTTTTTGAGAATTGGGGACAAATCTAAAACTCTTGTTACACGTGAAAATGAACCTAACGCGAGAAAATTTTCAATAATTTATTATGACTTTCGTTGTGGGCTTACTCAACAACAAAGCTATGATAGGCTGCGATTAGCATTACTGAATGAAGCCCCATATCGTGCCACTATTTACGATTGGTTTAACGAGTTTAAGCGTGGACGTAGCAATCTCAATGATGATCCGCGTGAGAGACGTCCTTTAACAGCGACTACTGAAGATAACATTAGTACTGTGCGACGCATGATAGAGAAAGATAAGAGAGTGACCTATCAGCAGAAACGGGCAAGCCTAGGCATTGGTATGAGTCAAGTTCAAAAAATATTACACGAACATTTAGGCGCCAAGAAGCTTTGTGCCAGATGGATTCCCCATACTTTAACCGACGACCAGAAACACCTTCGCATCGACTGGTGTCGCCAAATGTTAAATAAGTTCAACGGCGGGTACTCAAATGCTGTATTTGACATCGTCACAGGTGATGAAAGCTGGATATATTGCTACGAACCCGAAACCAAAAGACAATCAGCTCAGTGGGTTTTTCCTTTGAGGATCGGCCAACTAAGGTAAAGAAAGGAAGAAGTCAAGGATAAAAGATTATTACCTCATTTTTTGGCCGGAAAGGTAATTTCGCGACATTTGTACTAGAAGATGGAAGGACAGTTACTGCAGACTGGTATGTCAATCGCTGTTTGCCTGTTGTCTTGGAAAAAATTCGACAGCAGCGCCCTCGAAGCAGGATCCACCTTCACCACGACAATGCTTCAGCGCACTCCGCAAAACGGACTGTTGAATATTTAACTATGGCAGGTGTCGAGATAATGAGTCATCCGCCATACAGTCCTGACCTGGCGCCCTGCGACTTTTATTTATTCCCAAGAACTAAAGATAAAATTCGAGGTATTCGCTTTACGAGCCCTGAAGATGCGGTGAAAGCATACGAAAATGCCATAGAAGAGACCCCTAAGGAAGAATGGGCCCACTGCTCTTCTCAGTGGTTCCATTCCATCGAATGCGACGATGTGTAGAGAGGAACGAAGATTACTTCGAAAAACAATATAAGTATTGGCAACTTTCTACATTACGCCGTTTTTCATTTTCTAAACATTTTCAGTGTTACCTAGGTAATAAAAATATATAAGTATATTATTATGATATGATTGTTATCAAACCTTGTATCATGGTTTTGTCCACATTCTTCATGAAGGCTTCATCACTATGAAATTAAGCATAGACTACTTTGCACATAAAATAGACTTTTGGTGTAAAAAGAACAATAATATTTTTATAGTCAGCCATAAAGTCAAGTTCATTACAGTAAATGTAGATGATTCAATCATTATTGTGATTGAGCAGTTTTTAACCGACTTCAAAAAAAGGAGGTTTTCAGTTTGACCTGTTTGTATGTTTGTATGTATTATGTATGTTTGTCCGCGATTATCTCGCGTTTGGCTGAACCGATTTTGATGCGGTTTTCAGAAAAGTATTTGTTACATTTAGGAGAAGTTTTTAGTATTTTAACCGATTTCAAAAAAGGGGGTTCTCAGTTTAAACTGTATGTATATAAAATCAAAATCAAAACAATATATTATAATGATTCGCTTTTTTAAACTTTTTCAAAGCTAAGCTAACACTGCGTTTTATTAACCGACTTCAAAAAAAATGAACAGGTTGATATTTGCACTAAAAATGGAAAAATAAAAACTTTTTTTTAAATAGAGCCAACTTCAAAAAAGCGAATAATAAATACAATATCATTTGATGTGCTATGTGGTACCTACCTACTGAGCTGTTTGAAGTCAGTGCCAAGAAAATTAAGTTTGATAGGCCGCCTTTGCACAGACTTCAAACAGCTCAGTAGGTAGGTACCACATAGCACATCAAATGATATTGTATTTATTTTTCGCGTTTTTGAAGTTGGTTCTATTTTTAAAAAAACAGTTTTAATGATCTGAGGTCAATTTTATATATGTATGAAACTAGCTTTCCTCCCGGGACAAAGGTTCCTGTGGGAATTTGGACAAATTATGAGGCCTTTCAACGATAAGAGAGCTTTCTATTAGTGAAAGAATTTTTGGAATCGTTTTATTCGATAAAAAAAATACACATCTTTCCTCTATATTAGTATTTATTGACCATAACAAATTTTAAAAAATTACACTGGGACACAAAGTTTAGTTTCAGATAAACAATGTTTAAAATTCTAAAAACTCTGTGAATATCCCTCTGTGAGTAAGCATTTAAAAAATACCAAAGATAGGATAATGAATTAATTAAAAAATAAGCTGAAAACCAGTGTTGAGGCCTCGGCTTCAACACATGTGGAGCTGTTTCCTGTTTGACATAACACTACAGCACAATTCACTATTTATATCATATTATGTTGTCCTATAATTTTCTGTTTGTGTTCTTGTTCTGTGTTTCATATTTTATTTTCTATTGTGTTGTATTGGTAAAATAAATGTTTTGATTCTTCAATCTTTTTGTTTTGAATTAAATAGGTAAGTAGGTACCTTAGTTATACAGTAGCATTCTGCTACAAGAACTTTCACATAGTAAGTCAAGTGTGCTGTTGTGTACTTTACCTACCAAAATAAAAAGTAGTCTTGTACAAAGCATTGATGTTATAATGAAATATCTAACTAGCTACTTCAGAGAAATCACTCTGAGGAATAAATGTCAGCTCATAGGTAAATGCATGAGGCACTGGTGTAAGGACTTGTAGATGATGGGTAAACTTCCTAGCTTTCGGGTAGACTTCCAATAGTTTTAAAGAGATGGAACTGTCAGGGCAGAGGTAAACTCATCTGATGCCTTCAGGAATTGGGTGAAATAGTCCCAAATAAGAAGACTGATCACTAGCCTGTGCCTGATGGGCATCCCGTTTGAACATATATATATGTATGTATAGCTCTCGGGTTGTGTCAAAGTAACAAAACATATATTTTTATACAGAGTGTCCAAAAAAATAGTGTCAAGCGGAAGTTCTGTGGTAGAACACCCCTTGGAGGATCCGAAACACCCCATGTATGTTCCACGATTTTTAATAGTTTTCGAGTTTATAAAATTTTTTACTGAAATTTTGAGAATAATTTTGACTGTAATTTTTTTACTTTGGACCATCATTTTTAAAACTTCCGTCAAAGTTACGAAGACGAATATTTTAAGCATAAAAGTACAATTCATGAAAATAGAGTTGTGAAAAAAATATCTCAAATAATTTAAAAAAAGGCCTACATTTTTTTTAAAAAGTTTTTTAAGTTGTTCAGGTCAGGGGTGTTTCGGATGCTCCTAAGGGTGTTCTACCTCAGGACTTCCGCTTGAAACTATTTTTCGGGACATTCTGTATAATTAGAAAATATCTAATTAAAGCATGTAGGCAGATGTGTACGTACAAATGACACTAACATAATACATACAAGATGGTTTTACCCATGTTATTATGTTATATTGATTCAGGAACTGCAAAATAGAAACTGGTCAATAAATTTTTTTTTAAGAATTTATAGTTCTACCTGGCCCTTTTAAAAATGTTTGTTTAAATTGCTGATTTCTAACAGTATTTTGAGTTTCCTGGACTTTTATATTATTTTTTAGTGTGCAAATAAAGAGTATTGTATTGTATTTGACCCTGGTTTCCTGAACATTTCAAAATTTAACTGCTTAACGGAATATACTTATCGGAGATATGTTGAACTAGCATTCCGGCCGGGACTTAGTTACCGTCGTGGGAATTTGGGAAAATTATGTAACCTATAAGTGATGTTAGCCCAGTTGGTAATGAGCTTTAATCTGAAGGTCGCAGGTTCAAATCCTGGTGCGGGCCTGTACCACTAAATTCGTCTTTTCGGATTTATGTACGGATTTCTTATTATCACTTGCATAACGGTGAAGGAAAACATTTTGATGAAACCTGTCCGTCCAAGAAAAATTCGTTTTCGAAAGACGAGCGGTCCACCAACCCGCATTAGGCCAGGGTGGTTGACTATGGCCTAAATCCCCTTCGCGTTTCGAAGAGAGGCTCGTGCCCCTTGGTGGGGACATATATGGGCTGGTAAGAAGAAGAAGATGTAACCTATGTTATTCAGGTTTAATGTAGCATTCTAATGGTGAAAGAATTTTTCTAATCGGTCCAGTAGTTTTGGAACCTAATGCAAACAAACATACAATCAAATCTTTCCTCCTTTATAATATTAGTTATGGAAGAGGTGGTTCCTGGAATATGTTAATTGACTAGAGGTCTAGAGGGTCGTGTTAGGAAATAAATTAATAATAATAACAGCGATTTGGTACTTCTATACTCTGCCAGAGATTGGTTGCACTTGGGTTAGTCATGTTAGGGTCAAATTGTTTAAATTTAAATTGGTACTATTATAGGGTCACCAGTTGTAGATTGCTTAATTCGGAGGTTGTTATAAGCTCAGGGCAATAAAAATACCAGCCACTGACTGATCTCGGCAGTACTATGTTTATTTATTAGAAGGCGAAGCAAATAGCGAATTATGAGGTACTCACGTCGGTTCATCTTGAGCACTATGGCTCGGTACCATCGTGCCGGAAGCCCTATGACACGATTCAGAAAGTCCTGGAAAGCCATGTTACAAGGTATGACTTTCCTTTGACCAGTCTTTGGTAATAAGCCCCACGATTCACCACATCGCGGATCCACTACACTAACGTAAAACTAAATTTGACACACATTATCACCGCACAGCTATATTTGAAAGGAAATAACGCAAAAACTTGACTGAAACTACAGTAAACACTTCAATCTCACGTAAATGTCAACATTATCACATTTTCAGAACGTTTTCTACAACTTTTCCGCTATAAAAACTGCAGCTAATTAGTGTGTTCGTCTGCTAGGGAATTTGTTTTCTTCAAAATTATTGTTGACATCACAAATATAAATCCGCTACGAGATTATCGATCTCACATCGCTCGTGGCTCGGCTGCTCGCTCGCCCACTCACTTGCCTCTCACACAAGTCTCAAATGTTTCTAGTGCATACATTCGTCGATTTAAAATGTCGATAATTTCCAATTTCTTTTTGCTTTTATTACATCTTTAGTTCTTTGAAAGTGAAGTAAGAATGGTCGGATCGTATTTTATTAAATGCGCTCAATAGAGCGATAAAAAATTTGAAATAAGCCAACAGATAAATTAATTACCTATCGAAATTAATAGGTGGGCGACTAACTACAAGAATAAAAAAATGAAACAACTGTAATTTTAGAATAGTTGAAGACATCGTTTTATTTTAAACAACCAGCGAGATACATGTTTTAAGGACAAAATGTTGGCAGATAATTATTGTGAAAATTGGGGAAAAATTTTTTATAGGTTGAGCATATAAAAATTGTGCTTATTTATAATTATTAAAAAAAAATTGCGTCGTTTTCTTGTACCTTTAGGATGCTAATGAGGGATTTTCTTTTTATTTTTTTTAATTTTTTCCCCAGTCGCCGGATAGATGGCGCTAAACTATGTACGTTACTGCAAGGAACGGAACGTTAAATTATTTTTGATTAATTCACTTGAACGTAATTTTGAGATCATAAAACGAAACGTTATAGTCATATCACATCAATATCACGTCTACCATACGTAGTTAGGCGATTTTACGAAAACAACGAAAAAACCAAACTGAATTATAACAAAGCGCGAGAAAACTAGGATGATTGGAAAGCCAAAACAAACTCAGAATTTGCTCAGAATATTTGATGCAATGTTTTTCTCCAAGTCTTTTGGCTTTGGCACCTAGTAACGGAGTCAGTTCAGCGCCATCTAGAGAGCTCTGGGGAAATACTTTTTTTTTTAATACCCAAAAAGAAAACCTCCCATTAAGAAAATGATAAGTAATAACTTTTGGAACTAAGATTTTATACTTAGATCAATTTTTGAAAAAACTGGACGTTGTGTTAAAATAAGTAAAATTATCTACGTCAGTTGGTACTTGCTATTTCCTAAAAAAGGGAGGATGTACTTTGCTATGGCAAATTTTTTATCCTCTTTTTCATTTCACTTAAAATCCAGAAATGACTTTGTAACCCCATTAATAATATGAGTCGGAAATTCATTATTTTAATAGGTCACTTGATTATTTTTAGCAGCCCACTTATATTTTCGACTGTTTCGTTTAATTGTCTAATATTTTGAAACAGCCGCTGCTTGATCTTTTGAAGCCTCTTTTTTGTAAGCAAGTCAATACAAGTAAAATACTCGTAAGATTATTTTTCTCGCTGACACATAACGTTTTTACTAGCTTTCTTTAATCACCTGAAGAATTTTTTTTGTGTTCTCCAAAATTATATGCCTTTTGGATATAAGTTGTTAAGGGTCAATTTCCCAGATGGCATTTTTGGGTGTCTTTACTGAAAATCGTGTTGTCTTTGAAAGATATCAACCAGATATTTTTTCTACATAAAATAGATAATTTCTATTTTGTGAAGACAAGTTTACATTAGCAAAAAAGATTTATTTAATAATATAAAATAATCATTTAAACCGTATTTTCAATTTTGCTGGCCTGTCCCCAATCTGTTTTATTTAATGTTTCGGCTTCTATTTTTAACAATTTTCTCAGATCAATTTAATTTTTAGTTTCATTTCAATCAATATAGTCATAGTTTGACAATATCATTTTGTTTTTTGTAATTAGTGTCACAGCTAATTTGATATGGCATAAAACATATGTGTCCCAGCAAAACATACAATTTTTGTGGTTTTGATGAAAAGATTACTCCGAGCTAAAGTATTGAACACTAAAGCATAACACTAATGTCAATCGCTTGAGTCAGTCGGGAACCAACGCTATGTGAATAAGAAAGTGTGTAAAGTTGCTGCGTTTTCCCGCCAAAAATGTAAGTAACACCTAAAAATATTATCGAACAAAAAAAATTCAATTTTTGTGGTCTCATTATGTATACTCTCTTTAATAATATCTATATTATTCGTTTTTCAAAATACAGAGTTGTGGTATACATAAAGACCTATTAGATTTCATTTGTTGTATTTATTGTAGTTTTTGTTGAATTTGTTTTTGATTACATAATTTCAATTTTTGTGGGTCAATTTTTGTGGTTTTTGTGGTCTTTTTTATCCAGCAAAATTGCAATGAGAACACGAAAATTAGAACTTAATATTAAGTTACTTTCGAAACGACCTAAATTCACGATGAAGGTAAGAATCGTCATCATACTGGTGCTCTGGTGGAGTATTTAGTAGCTAGGTACCATCATAATAAATACATATCTGCAGAATGACTGCTTTTCATGTCTTTTTATTAAGTTGATACACGAGTAAAGAAATTAATGATTTAGGAGTCAAAAGAAAAGAAGTAAATTAGACCGAGAAACTAAATAAGAAAGAAAAAGAGTCGTAGAAAGGAAAAGAAGAGAAAATTCTTGATTATTAAAGTGAGATTATAAAATTCTTGATTATTAAAGTGAGTCAGAAGATTTATAATTAAGGTGATCACTAAGTTATTGTGACTTCAAGTATAGACTGATTATTAAAATGAGACTGTTAATAGATTAATAAAAAAGAAAATTGCTAAAAGTTATTGTGACTTTAAATACAGACTGTTCATTGAAGTAAGACAGTTAGAAGATTTATAACTAAGATGATTGCTAGAACTTGTTGTGACTTCAAGTATAGACTGATTATTAAAAGAAAATTGCTAAAAGTTATTGTGACTTTAAATACAGACTGTTCATTGATGTAAGAAAGTTAGAAGATTTATAACTAAGATGATTGCTAAAATTTATTGTGACTTCAAGTATAGACTGATTATTGAAATGAGACAGTTAATAGATTAATAAGAAAGAAAATTACTACAAGTTATTGTGACTTTAAGTACAGACTGTTCATTGAAGTAAGACAGTTAAAAGATTTATAACTAAGATGGTTGCTAAAAGTTATTGTGACTTTAAGTACAGACTGTTCTTTGAAGTAAGACAGTTAGAAGAATTATAACTAAGATGATTGCTAAAACTTATTGTGACTTCAAGTATAGACTGATTATTAAAATGAGACAGTTAATAGATTAATAAAAAAGAAAATTGCTAAAAGTTATTGTGACTTTAAGTAATACTGTTCATTGAAGTAAGACAGTTAGAAGATTTATAACTAAGATGTTTCCTAAAAGTCATTGCGACTTTAAGTACCTATAGATTATTTAATAAAGTGAGACAGTTAGTGTATTTATAAGAAAAATGATTGCTAAATGTTATTGTGACCAAGAAGATTTGTGTAAGTTATTTGAGTTAAAGTCTTCACTTGTTATTAAAGTCAGACAGTAGGATTCTTTATTTATTATTGCTTTTAGTCCTAATTTTGACCTCAATTTACAATTTTTTTGTTTCTTAAAGGTTATCAGGTGTTGGAGTAAAAGAGAAAGGCTTTTTCCACTCTTCTTTTGATTTATTGTTGCCAGACAATAAGCCAATAAGATTTATTGTTGCCAGACAATAAATTTTGTGGAGAATATTGTTTTGTTTTTTCATAGTAACCTTAAACTCTAATTTTGGTGGAAATCGCCAATTTTTGTGGCATTACTATCAATTTTTGTGTCCTAATATCAATTTTTGTGGCTTGTCAATTTTTGTGGCTTGAATAAGTAATAAAGTATACAGGATATTTGAATTGTTTTGTCAAATTATAAAAGCTTTTTGTATAGGTTAACATATGCAATATTTATTGATATAGAATTCGATCATACAAAGATTTCCACAAAAATTAGACAAAAATGTACTGTTATTGAAAATTACCCTTAAACAACGTGATGCGACCGGAATGACAACAATGCATAGTGGTGGTTTCGCCAAGAACAACATTATGTACTTATTTAAGAGCATCCAATCTGAGTGGTATACCTAAACTTCAAGGTGATCAGGAGCCCCACTATGGAGAAATAAAAAAAAAAATTGGAACCTTTTGCAACCGCGTCGTGACTTTAACGCCACCCTGTAGTAGTATGGTCTATTATTTAAGTCTAGAACACCTGATTGTAAAATGATCCTGTATTGGATTGCCTATTTTATCTATTTAGTTTAAATAAACAATTTATGTATAAATCTAAACGTAGTCTGATTGCACTACACCTACTTATATTTTTCCTACATATGCGATATTCCTAATAATACCTACTAAGACTGAAAAGACCAGGCGTAGCTAAACTTAAGATATATTTAGTAGGTACTATAACGAGAAGGGTAGTCGGGACGATAAGAGAGGACCAAGAAGGAATTACTTGTAGTTATTTATTACAGGAAAGAACTATTCTGAAGTGAAGCTACGAGAAGACAGTGTCAAAATACCAGTGTTGACCGTCAAAAGGAAGCTAATTGTTTTTAATTACAAAAAATACCTATCAAAAGGCTTTTCAAGTAGACGGATAACGACCTATCTACAGTACCTACTTATCTAATAAACACATTATTACTTTAAAAATAGGTACTTTTTCATTCTCAAATATATAATATAGGACAAGATTTAAAGTGTCAAGCTTAGTGTGCTCTTGACTGTACCTACCTAAACATGATAATATAAGTTAAAAAAAAATGCTTTTCCATGCTACATACGATAGAGTTATCTAATTCTGTAAGGATGGTAAAGACTTCAAATTATATTTTTGTTAGTTAATATTTTTTTCATTTTCAAAGCTCTATATCTCCAAAAGTATATAACTTTTGACATTTTTTCAATCAACACTTTCGTTTCATAATATTTTTCTCTTTCGATTGCCGCAAGTTACATCAGTGGCGGTGAATATTTGATTTCTCCATAGTGGGGCTACTTAGGGTGATCACCTTGAAGTTTAGGTATACCAGGCTTCATACAAATATGTTCGATGCTCTTTTATTTGTTGTTAAAAATGTACTTGTAAGACTATCGACGGCCAAGAGTTTCGATAAAAGCACAACACTATTCTATTGAACTACAGCGCCCTCATGCGAAATTCTTTGGAACTGAAATGACAGCTTTGACATGTCTTTGTGTCATTCGCGGAAAAATTGCCATAAAAGAAAAACTATTAATAAAAAGGAGGCTACTAATTCCCTGTCCAAAGATTTATTGTACAGACAGCAGCACGTCAGGTTATACATTTGCACTACGAAGGCCGGCGCTATTGCAAACGGTATAAAGGCGATGTCAAGGTCAACATGTACAGCCCGATGTGCTGCTGTGTGTACGTTATACCCTGCAGAACATTTCTTGTGAAAAAAGTGAAGGAATCGTACTTAAAACATACGTTTGCATACAGTGCCGGTTTTAACACTACCAGCGCCCTGGGCGAGATTTCTACGGCGACCCCCCCCCCCCCCTCCCCAACTTACTTTTTAATAGACCGTTCAATACCCCTTAAATGAAAGAAATAAAATTAATGATTTACTTAATTTTATTCAAAAAAAATACATAAGAAAAAAAAACTGCTGATCTCGCCTAAAACAAAACCAAAAAATATGACATTTTTGAGTAACATTACGGATTTCTTGAATTCCATGTCGCGGGAGGGTTTCACGAAGCATGGTTGCGGGAGGGTTTCGTTGTTTTACGCATCTCCCTAGTTCGTCCCAAGCATGCTCGATCGGGTTGATATCCGGGCTGCGTGCCGGCCACTCCATACGAGTAATATTCATATCTTGAAGATAGTCATTCACAATCTGACCAGTGTGAGGTCGGGCATTGTCATGTATAAAAATGGCATCCTCACCCAGACTCATTGCTCTCCAATGTATAAGGTTATCAAAGTCGATGTTTTCAGCAATTTAGTTTTCAATTGACAAAATTGCTAAGTTTGTCAATCTTGTTGATCGGAGATAGGTTTTTATCAGCTTCACACTAAATATGGGCATAGATGAATTGATAGATAAATTCTTTATTGCATACTTAACAAGGTAAGACAAAAAAAGACGATATAAACTTACAATCAAAAGTGTGCAAAGGCGGCCTTATCGCTAAACAGCGAGCTCTTCCAGGCAAACCAAAGCGAAAGTAAATAAATATCCAAAATATCCAAAAAAGGGCATATCTAAAAACGGAAAAATTCCGACTTATGTCCGCTGACTCTACGCTCACACATTGAATACTGCGTTCCATTCAAGTGTTGCCGACATAAAGAAGACAACCAAAAAACATCCGGTTTGGTCGAGTGGTAGTGGCGCTGCCTCTTGATCGACGGGCCCTGGGTTCGAATCCCAGTCGGGGTAAATATTTGTGTAAAAAGCAGTTGATTGTTCTCAGGTCATGGGTGTTTGGTTTGGCTTTATGTGTGTTCCGAGGGACCCACGACACAATGGAAAACCTTAGTGTGGGCCTTTGAGTGTATGGCATTTTTTTTTAAGTGAAAACTTCTTTAGCGGCGTTGTGCACTGAAGTATGGGTAAAAAATGTTTAACACGCGTCACTGATCGAATCCGTAAGGCGGAGGGGTGTTTAATAAATATAGGAAATTAAAACTGCAAAAGTCAACATGTCACGGAGGAGTGTTCGATAAATATAGGAATTAAAACTGCAAAAGTCAAGATGTCATCCGGTGTCAGCATAGAAAAAATTAAATTAAATACAATATTAACGCACAACGTTAATGTTCAAGTTTTTACTTCTGCCGGCACTCCCGGAGTGCAACCCGTTGTTTTTTTTATTAATTTACGAGTAAGTAGACCTCGACTTATGAGGTTATGAGCGATGGGCTACAAAGGAGCGCCTGTGGCGCCCCTTTTATCCGGCGCCCTGGGCGATCGCCCAACCGCGCCCTACCCTAACGCCGCTACTGTTTGCATACGTTTGCATTTGGACTGCGGAAATTTGACCATGTCTCCGAGTATCGTTGCAGACTGAATTGGCTCCCAATTCACTTACTTAGGGAATCACATGTTCTATCGTTTCTGTACAACATTTTTTTCTCCTTCTGCTCCTGGGTACCTGCGTGAAAGATTTTCAATCCGATCTGAGATCACTTTTTGACCGTCTACGTTCTGGCAAAAACTTATCATTGTCTATCCCTCCACACAGCTCATCCACCTATACCAGGTCGTTTACGGTCCACGCCGCGCGGCTGTGGAACAACCTGCCTGTGTCAGTCCGTGAGGCCCCATCGCCCGCCTGTTTTAAACTCCGACTGAAAAAACATTTCGGTTACAATGCTGATGTTTTGAGTTGAGTTGACGTACGACTTATTCATCTCACTTCTGATATTATATATGTATAAATATGTATATGTACCTATATATTAAATATATGTTTATATTTTTAATAATGTTATTTAAGTATTGTATAGTTCTTCATTGTTTATTTGTCTTTCTGTATCTATTCTATTAATTTTTCTAATCCTTTTTGTACCTACCTTACGCCTACTCATCAAGATTTCTTCTCAATGTTCGTTAGGTTGACTGGAAGAGATCCCCTAGTGGGATAAGTCCGCCTTTGTACCTTAAATGTATTCTAACTTTAAGTACCATATTTTGCTCCTGTAAGAATATTTATTGTACAATAAAGGATTTACATACATACATACTTATAACAAAGTAAAGCCCAGAAGGGGGCACTGATGTATATAAAGCCCCAACACTCGTTAATTTAGGGCATTGCTAATTTTAAAATTTACTCAATACTTAGGGAGGTTGCTGAGAAGTATCGGTTCTATCTACGACAGATATGATCCCTGCCATTTAAGCTTGCTAATTCGATGGGCTGTGTCGGTGGCTGGTTTATTTACTAGCGGATTATTTCCAAATCCTATCCCTCAAAGTAACACCGAGCAGACGAGTTTAGAATGGAGACCGCGAGTCGGCAAACGTGGCGCCTTGTAAGTAGGTGGGGTGACGATTTCCGTGAGGTAGCGGGCTATGTGGTTGGAGGAGGAGAGCTAAAGACTGAGCTCAGTAGCGTGCCATACCTAGGGGAGGCCTATGTCCTAATGTCCAGCCGTGGTCTGACACAGGCGGACGATGATGATGATTCCGTACTTTTTTAAAAATTATGAAATGGGTTTACTCTTGACCCCACTTTTGACCAAGTTCATAGATGAGGTCGACGATGGAGCGAGTTAACCCAGAAAATGCCAATTGAGGCACTGTTACTCCCACGCACCGACGGAACACAGCAAGCTGTTTGGCGTCGGACTTCGGTAGGAGGGTCGCAAACTAGACGGCCCTTTACAGAGCCTACCACACCGCATGAGATCTTAGGACGACACCTCCGATTCAAAACATACTGAGGTGTCGTTGCCTAAGATGGATTACTAGGAGGCAGGTCTCATTTGTGTTTCCTTAGTCGCCTCTTACGAGACCCACGGAAAGAGATGGGGTATCGTTATTCTCAACCGATCACCACACGGCGAAACTACTTGTGCTTGGAGAAGCAGTCAGTCCTGGGCGGCTGTTGTCGATTGACTTGCAGTCGACAAGCTAAAGCCGATCCGGGACGGTTTGAAAACTATCACCAAGGAACCGAAGTGGCCTCTTTCTTGACCAGGTATGATGAGGTGATGTTCCTAACCAAGTTATCCCTCATCAGAGACATAGGGCTCGCAGAAAGGATTTCCAATCTTCTCTGTTTTGTGCGGCAGCTTCGATATCCTTCCAGCCGAGACAGTTGATACAGCCTTTTTATCTGGAAGCGGTTGCAGGTGGCACGAGATCGGTCCAACCTTGACTAGTGACCAGGTAGGTATACCTAATATAATAGTAAGTATCTTAGGTATAAGGCGTAGATAAGTGAAGTAGATACCTACCTACTTAAATAACGTAACGTTCAGGTAAGTGGTGTAAAGAATTTATCAACTACCTGCTAGCATTTCGCTCGGGACTTCGTTCCCGTGGGAATTCTGGAAAATGATGTAGCCTATGTCCATCGGGGATAATGTAGCTTTCTAATGGTGAAAGAATTTTTCAAATCGGTCCAGTAGTTTCGGAGCATATTCAATGCAAACAAACAATTAAATCTTTCCTCTTTATAATATGTATAGAAGATATAGACAATGAATTCCAATTGTTAAAAGAACATGGAATATAAAACCCGGACTAGTCTATAAAACTATCGAAACTAGGGTCCAAGGCAAAATGTAGACTAACTTGTAATGTGCGGTTAGTAGGCACACCCAACTAGGTAGTAATAAGTAGAGTTAAAAGTTTTTACTTCTCGCAGTCAACCACAGACTGTTCAGAGTTTGGTTTTCTAACAAGTCCGGATGGTTCGGACTTTAATTAAAATTGTTTTAAACTAATACCTACTTGCTCGTAACTTAGCTAGCACAGCTAAGTTAAACTAAATGATCTTTCTTCCCGCTTGCTAGAGCTTTGTTCCGATCCATTCATGATCTAACTAGGATTTGACTTGGCGTTCACGTGACTTGGTTATAAGTTGGTTCCACCTACTTCTACATATAACCCAGAGTAACTTAGCAGCATAACAGAAAGGTACTTATGCAATATATATTTTTAAATAATTATCAGGTAGGTACGTTATTTATTTTATGAACGAGACGTGACAAACAATAAACAGATAACAGCTAAAGGAACTAAATAGCAAGCGGGTTCTTCTTTGTCACCGGTGTCGATTATGATACCCGCGGTCAACTTTTTGTGCGAAACAAAACGTGACGAATCTATGTGTGAGTATTCAAAGAAGGCACGTCCTCCAGAAAGCTTTCTAATATTTTAAATAGCTGATGCCTGCAACTTTGTTTGCGTGTTAATTTTTTTATAGAACAGAGAACACTATACAATACATTGACGGAACTATACATGAAATTGCCGGTTTTTCTTCAAGCATCATTTAGTTCATATTTTCGTTGACTTCTAAAAATGATTTTTTTTGAAAACTTGACCATACTATACATATTACGTTGGATCTGAAGATAAAGCTCATACATAGTTGTTTCATACATACACGCTCACGCCTATAATCTCTATCGGGGTAGGCAGAGCATCCGTGGTTTTAAAACCACTTGATGCCACGTTTGACGTACCTAAATTCAGAGGGTATGAAATATGATAATCAACTTAAAGTAACTTAAATTAATATTGTTACTCTTCTAAATGTATTCCCGTTTGGACTTGTGTAACCACCTTCTTTAACTTCTTTTTTATTTTGGGTTATTTCCTAGGTTTTATTTCCTTACCCTCTTTTGGTAACTATGCCTCATGGTGGTGAGAAACCGTCGATTCACAGTGTAACTCTACAACTCAACCAAACTTCTCGAAAAAAATTAAGAAAGGATCTATTATACATATAACATAAATCTTAATCCGGCCCTTTTATCAAATGTTACGTCACGCTGTATGTCAAAAATACATTGATCTCTCTGGGAATGTACTGAAAAACGCCTAGCTTTCAATCTTTTCAGGGGTTTCTGTTGTTGGTTTTTCGAGATTTTATGTAGCCTAAATGTTGACCGCGGATATTCCGCGGATATAAGGTACCACCATGCATTTCATTTAAATCGGTCCAACAGTTTCGGATATTAGCTCATACAAACAGACAGAGAAACAATGAATTAAAAAAAACTGGATTTGTTCTATTTCTCTTCTTACATCCCCTTGAGTCGGTTTTTAGCATTTTTTCTTTGCACAGACATTTGACCTCTACAGTTTTATTATATTTATAGATAGCCAACGGTATAGAGCTAAGTAAGCTAAGTTTTCAGATTGTGTTATAATTAAACACCTACAAGAAGCTGACACCTGGGCCCCATTGAAACAAATAAATATCTTTCTTTCTTTTTCGTTTGCTCCTTTTAATATAATAGAAAGTAAATATATAGAATATAGAATAGAAAGTAAATTTATAAAAAAAAAATACAACTTGGCGAAATGGATGCAGCTCAGCATGATGCCACACATAGAAATAAGGTAACAAAATTCTTTTTCTATTATGCCACAGCCTGGGCCGTGATGCTGGTTTTCATTCCAGTTGCAACCGGTTAGGTAGGCTAGCTAGGTGGTCCATACGCAGATGGATGACAACAAACAAAATAAACTGCCTATATAGGTACCTGTTCATGATTAACTTTATACTTCACCAATTGTATCCCTAAAAGTAATCCAATCTTCACCAAGTGGGTGAACACGATAAAGTCCTCGGTCTCATACTTTCCTTGCGAAGTATGTACTTACTAGTACGCATATTATTTATCTTTTTTTGTTGGAAACCTAAAAATTAACATTACACCTTTTAAAAATTAAAGTATCGGATTAGCAACAGGAAACAGTGGTACGATAGCGCTAGCGCCTGAGGCCACGTGTGTTCGCGGTCGCCCATCGATCGCACAGGTCGCAGTGGTCACGTCTCGCAGGGCTTCGCCATTTACAAGGCCAAGCCGTGGCCAAGACGCTGCACCCACCAACTCATTATCTTATTATCCTAAGCGTCACTTGACTTGGGAATTGAACGATTTTACAATCCGCATCATTCCCACATTAGGACATGACCACTTTTTTGACACAGAGTACACATAATTATATTTATACATCCCTTAGTACATTGAGACTTTTATACATGCGTAGTACAGGTACATAGCATACTCTTGTACTAACTAAAATAGGATAGGCAGAGCTGATGTGTACCTAAATGTTTTATTTACTTCATCATCCCTTAGAGAGGTTTCTTCCAGCTAACCCTCGAGAGAAACGAAAGGAGACTAATCGCAGGATCGGCGTACTTGCGCAATAAGGAATTTTAACTAATATTATCTACTTTAACGCTACACTAATTATATTGATAATACATATAGTATATATAAAATATCAAAGTTGAAAAATAACCTCCTAGCTTTATTGAAAATCCTGAACCAGTATCACTACTGAACACTTTTTATTTTATTTTATTTATTTTTTGGGGGGGGGGGGGGGATTTTTTTTTCCTAAACGTAGACACCACTCGGGCGCACCCTCCGAGCGCTACCCGAACCCCTCGCATGTCTGGTGTAGTATGAGTAATAATGTCTACGTTTAGGCAAAAAATGAACTATTCTCATTGAAAAAATATTTAAAAATTTTTTTTTTCATAAATGTCTTCTTTGAGTGATACTGGTTCAGGATTTTGAATATAGCTAGGAGGTTTGTTTTCACCCAGTATAAGTAAATAAAATATATACAATATACTGTATAAATATGACTACGTACATAATGCATAGATGATTCTATATATTATTATTATTACTGCTCAATTGTTGTGCCCAGTGTTTTCCATTCACTCCTTTAGGTTAGGCCCAGTGTAACCTAACCTAAAGGAGTGAATGGAAGGAGCTTTCCTAATTTCTTCCGGTAAAATATTCCATAAACGTGTCGCCTGCACTGTGAAAGATCGAGTATATGTGTGAGTACTGTGCTGCGGAATTGCCAGGGATAAATTGGTGCTCGAGCGAAGGCGATCTCCCAACGATTTGCGAAAGTTGAACCTCTCACGGAGATAAGACGGGGCAGTGGGCTTAAACAGGACATTATAGAGAGTAGCCAAAATACCTCATGGGTAGCCACTGTAACCTTTCCCTGAACTCGAGATATGGTCGAACTTACGCAAACCGAAAATGTACCTAATACATTGATTTTGCAAGCGCTCCAATTTGGTCAAAAGTTCCTCTGTGACATCCAGATAGGCGACGTCAGCGTAGTCGAGGAGCGGTAGCAGAAGTGAATTCGCAAGCATAATCTTCGTGCTCATCGGCAGAAAGTTCTGCAACCGCCTAAGAGAGTCTAGAGAGGAGTATAATTTACGACTGACGTCACCAACATGGGCTGACCAAGAAAGTGTCTGGTCAACTATGACTCCCAAATTTTTTATCTTCGGGGAATACGGCATCACCGAACCGTCCAATACTATATCAGGCAGTACCATGTTATTGGACTTGAATATGTAGTATGGACTCCCGATGATGATGGCCTGCGATTTAGAAGCATTCAGACAAAGTCTAAACTCCCTAGCCCAACTCGCAATGCTGTTCAGATCCGCGTTGATCCGCTTGACAGCCTCAGCAATGTCAGAAGGATCCGCCGCTGCATAAATCTGAAGATCGTCAGCGTAGAGGTGGAAGGAGCTCCGCAGAGACGAGATAATACTGTTTTTGAAGATGGAAAATAATATTGGAGATAGTATCCCGCCCTGCGGTACACCAGCACTGATGTCACACCAATCAGACCGCTTATCGTCAATCTTCACTAGTTGCCTGCGGTTATGAAGATAGGACCCGAACCATGAAAGAGTCGATTGAGTGATATTGAGCGTACGAAGCACATCCAAGAGTATATTGTAGTCCACTGTGTTAAAGGCACTGCTGAAATCTAAAAGAACCAGGATGGTGAGTTGTTTATTTTCGATGTTCAGACGTACATCATCTGTGATTTTCAGCAGCGCCGTGCGAGTGCTATGCCCAGAGCGGAATCCCGACTGCAGCGGGCTCAACAGGGAGTATCGACTGAGGTGTGTGGACAAACGTTGATGGACATTGTGCTCAAGGACCTTTGATAAAATTACTTTCGTTAGTATACTATACTTTCGCGAAAAATTTTAGGTAAGTAATTGAAGCTTTCGTCCCAGTTATCGCTTTCAGAAAATGCCTGTAACTATAGCCTCGATACTAATAAGAAATCTAATAAAATGCGTTTCTAATAAAATTGACATAAATTCCTACACATATAAATTTTCATGCGAAAATCTGTTCGCCGCGACAGAACAGAACGCATGGTAACTCTAAGTAATTGTGTTCTGTGATGGTGACGCATTACTATGCAAAACAGTGTAGGTAGCGAAATGTCTGCGTCTGTGTAACAAACCAGACGCAACTATCTCATCTCGCTAGTAAAAGTGTGAAACATAGCGTATAAGAAACGCTGCCATACAGGATGGAATTTTGTAATGTACTCTTAAAGGTACATTATTAAATTCCACCCTGTACGGCAGCGTTTTGTAATGTAAAGGGAAAGTACTCTTAATACTGTAGATAGAAAATTATACTCAAAGAAAACATTCCTTTATTTTTGAAAAGAAAGAAAACTGCATTCAAGGATTTTCGAAAATTCGCTTCGCACCCGGGATCGAACTGACAAAAAACCGTGAGAATTAGAGTTTTGCTTTCATTTAATTTACCAAGTTTGTCAGAGAGATTATATCCTTATAAATGACCCTAGCGATCGATGCAATAAAGTACAGGGTGAATTCTTACAGATTTTAGTCGGTTCAATTCCCGGGCGTGGCAGGCCAATTTTTGAAAATCCTTGAATGCAGTTTTCTTTCTTTTCAAAAATAAAGGAATGTTTTCTTTGAGTATAATGAGTACTTTTCCTTCAGGTGGCATATTTCAAAATGCTACCCAGTATAACTTTCAGTTTTTTTTCGTTGCGTGTGCGAGTGCGTCGGTGATCTAAGGTCGTAAAAGAGGAAATGTAATTTAGAACCCCGTGGAATTATATTTCGTTTAGAAATTGGAAAATATTCCTCTGAGAACAGCGATTTTCTTATGAAGCTGGTATTGATGAACCCGTGAGAAGATGTTTTGACAATCAATCAAAGGATTTTTTAGGTTTTGTTGGAAATTGGGCCAAGTGCGTGGTGCTTTAAGAAATTTAAAATTAACTGAACCAGTTTTAATCAAAAGTAGCTAAGAACCGTCTTGATTATGCATCGAAATCGGTCCATTCGTTTAGAAGCAACGATGCCACAGACAGAAACTCAGATACACACGTCAAACTTATAGCACCGCTTTTTTTTCGGGGTTAAAAACATTAAAACAAAACGTTCAAATTGTTGGTTTCTTACTTAAGTAGATAAACTATCGAGAGCCCTAGACCGCCCCTAGACCGATATAACCGATATACACCCCTAGACCGATATAAAAAATAATATAAATAAATAAAATTTTTTATGGTTAGAGAAATTTATTGAAAATTTATTTTACATATAAATTTTGGTAAAAAAAATTAATTATTTAAATAATATTTAATTTAGTGAAGATACGTGAAAAGATTTTACTTTAAGACAGAACAGTAACGCGTTAAGGGGATCTAAAGGATACCGTAAGTTTGAGTTACTTTCGGTATGTGGAGTTGTATAATATAAAGTTCAGATCTGAAGAAAGAACGATGGGACTCTCAGCGTCTTATTTTGTAGCTTGAAGCGTGGGAAGATACGTTACCAATATTCAACGGAAAAATCAATCAGAATAAAAACAAAATACTAAATCAAGGGGTCTACCATGGATCTTGAAGCTGATGTCCACGCCTCAGATCGATATCAATTTCATATATATTGCTTCTGCACAATGGGATTGTGGCTGAAGGTGTAAACTACATGCAGCAATTTACTTCATCGTTCAGCCGTTATCATTCATTGACTATCATGGGTGGTCCTCAGATGTGCATCAAAAATAAATCATTTCGAAGTATTTTAGAGCGATTTTCAGTTCAGGTAAGTTTTAGAACTAAATAAATGTCCTATAAGGATTAAATAATTCTTGATTCTCTATATGCTATATGAAATTAAATGCACTGAGTACTCTCTCTTCACTTGACTGGCTTATTTTATCTCAAGATATTTTATCTACATTTCCCATGGGAAACGAGGCCTTATCGTGAAGTCGGTACTACGTGTATATGATGAAATTGATAAGTCTTTATTTAGATAATCCATTATCTTAAGTATTTAGATGAGCAGACTGGTGCTATGAAGTGTTTTTTGAACTCAGGTTGAAACAATAAAAAATAAGGTTCCACGTTCGTCTTTATGTATTTTTAACCCCCGACAAGAAAAGAGGTGTTACAAGTTTGACGTGTGTTACTGTGTTTGTCTGTGGCATCATAGCTCCTAAACGAATGGACCGATTTCAATGCAGTATTTTTTGTTTGAAAGCTGACGTGACGTGATGTGAGATGGTTCTAGCTTTGATCAAAATTGGTTTAGCCGTTCAAAAGTTATAAGCGATGAATATTGGGAGTTATACTTGTCCTCCAGAAAAAAAATTATATGCTTATGAGCACCCTCAGAGTTTTTTGCCTGTTCTTCTCTGGGGAAGACTGCACCTTTGCGAATAGGCGTAGAGTTAGTAGGGTGAATAGAACGAATGCTTATGTATTAAAATCCTTAAATGTATGTTTGTATGTATTTCATGTAATCTTGACTTGATTTCCTATAAAATATCCTGATTGTCGTATAAAATAAAGATTTTTTCTATTCTATGCATGAAAATCTTCAAGTGACTAAATTGAAGGTAAATGAAGATATCTATTATCCTAGTAGACTTATAAGTTTTTCAGCAGCTTTTCTAACAAGTCTACAATCAGAAATTTTGCCTACGCTAACACTCGGCGCTACCTTCGTAGATTTATTAACATAGGTACGTAGGTTAATCATCGACTACCCTTGGCAGGTTAATTGGCGTTTGTACCGATGCTGAGAAATTCTAAAGAAAGCCGTTGCTGACCTATTATATTATAATCCAAAATGATAAACTAAAACATTTATTTATTTTAGAAAATAACTTACCAAGTCTCCCAAAATTGGCAAATTTCTTTTGAAGAAATCCCCACATGGCTTCAGAACACAAAGTATTAACACTTATCATAGGACAGTCAAATAGTAGTCTATAACATGGGCTACGTAAAAAATCATACAAGTCGCGATATACATGAAGATGAGTATTTGAACCAACATGGTGCTTTAGCGGCGGCCTCACGACTGGCTGGGGCTACGCCGAAGCCCTACAATAAAGGTAAATGTCGAGAACTTACACAATGATCTGTTATGTAAGCCGATGTAGGGAAAAATTTGTGTTTTAGAGGTTTAGGCGATGGATGGCGTCAGCGAAAATGTAGGAAGGTTATTCGAGGATTTGTAGTACTTTATTGTTATGATACGCTCAAATTGTATCTATTAGTTAAGAAATGTTGTAGTACATCGTACAGTACACCATGTTTGGCCGAAAATCCTTTGCGCGCACGCATTGTCGCACTTCAGAGGCTTGATAGATTTTAAGACTTAACATCTGAGGTCGTAATCGTGAACAAGTAGAGGCGACCCCGCAATGGGTTTGTACCCTACTAGAGGCCGAGAAGGTAAAATTTTTTATAACTTTATGAATTTTTAAGAGTAATGGTTCCTCCTGGCCTAAAAATCTGCGGGACTGGTTGGGATGCAGTACCAGTTCCACCTCCTTGTTTGGAGTAGAAGCCTCAAGTCAGGATCGCTATGATGTTGTCAAACCTCCGATAGGAGAGGAACCAAAAGAAGAAGAATGGTTACAATCATTTATGTTATTTAATAATTTTCATCTGTTTTTATGTGTTGCAAGCAAGGGACTAAGTCTTATAAAACAAAAATACTATCTGTGGTTTTGTACAAATACATCACGGTATATACCTATATGAGAATATTAATAAGGATGATAGATTGATGTAGGTTTGTAGAACTGTAGGACCTACATCAATCTATCATTATTATTTAATTTTCTCATCTAAGTATACCCTTCGACTAGAGTCGCTCGTGTTCAAGAGGTACGAAGCTGTAAGTGCGCTTCACTTCACCAGCTACTTACCATATGACGTGTATCTAGTCAAGAGCTCTGCCATGTTCAATGGAGCGTAATCTTTTAAGCTGTTTTATATTAAGTTTTTTATCAAGACACGTTTTCTATTCCGTATTATAGCCTTATACTACTAGAGGTATGATAACAATTATATAAAATGGGTTTAGTGCATTAATATCTAGCGCTTGAAGCCCAGTGGCACTCACTCTGACCGGAATCGATAAGTAAGGCTAAGCATCGTACATGGGGCAGTGCACTTTGATATGACTACTTATTGGCAATTATAATCACCGGCGGCGCTGGACTATCCATAGTTTCCGTGCTTTGGAGGGCACGTTTAACCTTAGTCGCGCTCTGGCGACTGATTCCAGCCGTTAAATGGCCCTTGGCGATTTGAAAAATGAATAATACGGGCTACATACTCTTACATACATCTTACACTCACTCCGATAATCCTTTTCGAGGTAGGCAGAATATCGTGTAGTTCTAGAACGACGCTGTACTTCTAGTACATATCGTGTTTTGACATTCATTCTGCCAGCCCACAATAGAGCAAAACCCGCTCGCGTCCCACTATGCCTGGAAAGAGTTAGCAGTGGGCACATTCTAAGTTTTTCTTTTATTCCTAGTCCAGCACGGCACTTCCCTCTAAAATACAAGGGCTGCATAGTTCACTAAAATCACGCTATGATGAACAAGTGCTTTTTTTTTCTTTTTTTTATTATAAGATCGGTTAACTCTTGACCTCAATCTTGACCATAAAGGTCAAAGATGAGGTCGGCGATGGAGCGAGGTAACCCAGAAAATGCCTATAAAGGCACTGGTACTCCCACGCACCGACGGAACACAGCAAGCTGTTTGGCGTCGGACTTCGGTAGGAGGGTGGTCGCGAACCAGACGGCCCTTTACAGAGCATACCACACCGCATGAGACCATAGGATGACACCTCAGATTCAGAAAAAAATGAATGGATTACTAGGAGGCAGGTCTCATTTGTGTTTCCTTAGTCGCCTATTACGACAACCACAGAAAGGGATGGGGTGGTGTTATTCTCAACCGATCACCACATGGCTCTATAAGTAGGTATATAAATACTTGCTGATTTTATAGTTTATATGGGTACTGAATACTTAATACCCTTTGGCACAGTGTACACTCGAATAGCTATTATATTGTATTTGTTTTTGTTAACCTTTAATTGTGTTTTGTGTTTGTATTGCCCTTTGTGATAAATAAAGAGTAATATAATATATATTACTTTAAGTTTATATATATATATATATATATATATATATATATATATACATATAAATATAATAATAGCTGTTTATCTATCTAAGTCCAGTTTGTACCGGTTTGAAAAAAACCATACTTACACATGCATGGCACCTTATACCTTACTTACTTAAAGGTAGCAAGCAAAGGTAAAAAAAAATATATACAAGCTCAACTAAGTTAGTAGGTATGTACATATATTCTTGTTTTAAAAAACCTTTTTGAAATACGGGCAAACCTAAAAAAATTTTGGTACGCCGCGATGGTTTTAGAAAAACTGCCGTGAGATTCCTTTGTCAAAGCGAATCCAGTGAAACTGAAGGCTGCTGTTTGAGCAACAAATATTTGAAAAACGTTTTTAGCAGGAGCACGATTTCTTAATTATAACTTTTAATGTTTAAATCACTTTGCCTTTTCACTGTGGTGCTTACAAACAGTGCCGAACAAATACTTATTTAAAACAAAAATCGTGCTACAGAACCCGTTATTATAAGTTTTAAACTTACGTTTAAAAGCCCATGAACCCATGAAAGTTATCGATATAAGTTAAGTAAGTTAGGTAAGTAATAATTCGAATCCGTACTAATATTATAAACGCGAAAGTTTGAATGAATATGTGTATGGATGTTTGTTACTCTTTCACGCTCAAACGGCTGGACCAATTTTGATTTAATTTAGTACAGTATAGAGGTAGCGGATACTCTGGATTAACACATAGGCTACATAATTTTCTCAAATTCCAACGCGAACGAAGTCCCGGGCGGACTTCTATTTTACATAAAAGACAAAAGGAAACTAAATTAAAGAGGCACGAAAGCTAATTCAAGAGACGTACCCCAGGTGCCTCCTGTTGCAGAGTTCATTCCATTTATTTTTCATAGATATACAAAGAACGCCTTAAGTGGCGTGCAGCGTGTTTGCCAGGATGCCTATTCTGTAAGTCTACGTTCGACGTACAACCGATATTTGTCACCATCTGTCACTAAGCGCATGAGCAAGAGAGAGATTTACTGACATCCGACGCTCTGAAATATCGGTCGTAGGCTTACAGAGTAGGAACTCTGATTTTACTATTACTGTAATGTTTTTACTATTACTATTTCTGATTTTAATATTACTTTTGGCTTTAAAGTCTCAGAAACTCTAACCTTTTTAGCGCCAAGAGTTTTCGTCAAAAACGTTCACATGGCGTTCACCACACGCCACGACATTAATAATTAAAAAAAATACAGTTAAATTGGTAATTTTATTTCTCTGATATATCAGACTTTGGCGGTGAAAAGGTTAAAGTATATTTTTAATTATAGTGAAGGTTGTACTAGCTGTTCTCCGTGATTTTCTCCGAGTAGGTTCCGTCTATTGGAGTTTTTTTTATCGGTCTGGTAGTTTTGGAGTAGCTATTCATTGTAAACAAATATATAGAAAAACATACATTTTATTCCTAATGTAATATAAGATAATAGATTTAATAAACCTATATTATAATAACAGATATACACATAATAAACATTATGGACCCATAAAGTAACAACAGATAACGTTAGTGACGCTGCTTCTCACTGAATCGACAAATAATTCTTAGGTCATAGCCAGCATGTGTTGTAAAAGGTTGTTAACTTGAGCAAAACCTTTGTCTGGGTGTTTATTAGTATAACAAATATAAAGTAACTGACTTCTTATAATTGGTATAGATAAACAATATGACCCATAGCTATAGATTACTGAGAATTCTCTCTTGAACAAAGTATTAATCTCAACGAACAACTAGCATTTTTGATAAGTGAAGCAAATTACAAGTATGTTTATAAGCGTATCGTAATACTGTGGATTAGGCTACATTTTAAGAGAAATGTCAACAAGTGATGGTCAATGTAATAAGTCAAGATACTTAGATAGTAATTAACGGGAAAAATGACTCATCTCATTTATGACTAATAAGCACGCGTATACCTGACTGAAGATGGCACGTCTGACATTTGGTCAAAATAATGTATGTAAAGTCCTGAAAAATCCGTAATTAAATGTGGTTCCGCAAGCACTTCATCAAATCATCAAGCATTCAGACATATGCAACTTACTCGTAATTGTGATTTATGTGTCGTTCTATACATACTTGATTTGATCTAAGTAAGAGCCTAATATTAAACTCTTATATGTATTTAGGAAATAGAACTTACTTGGTTTCGGCCGATGAGGACGATCGCCATTGAGACCAACATCGGCCAACGGCAGATCCACAGTGTCTGGAGAATCTCCGGGCCAAGCCATCTTTGCCAATCACCAACACTTGCCAACACGCACCAACTCCCACCAACGTTCACCAACTTCACTTTACCATTACCACTGCCACTGTCTTACTGATCTTTTATTTAAATTACTCATTATTAACTTTAATTGTTTGATTTTCAGTCTATTTGTGGAGAATAGATATGTTTAAACGCACCAATTTTTTAAAATTTTGAACACAAATACAGTCTGTTTCACTTTTTTATCGTCTAATTATGTTAAAGTCTTTAATCCATCCTTTAACAGATTGTTTAGAACAATAATATAAACAATAATAAAAAAAAATAAACGTTTCACACTCAAAGACCCACATTAAGGTTTTCCCTTGTGTCGTGGGTCCCGGAACACACAAAGACAGACACAAACACCCATGACCCGAGAACAAACATCTGTGTTACGCACCATCGAGATATATCTTGTTAATATTTTAATTTTGTTAATAAAAAATATTTTAATTTACTCATTCCTCATCAGGATTCTATTAGAGCCACTGACGCCACAGCACATAATAAATAATGCCACAGTCAAAAATTATTCCAAGGGAATGAGGAAACAGAAAGTTACTGGAAACATGTCACGATCCCGCTAAAGGACGGTTTAAGTTGACATCAAGAGCTATCGAATTAGGCAGGGCAAAAAGTATCCGTATCGAAATATATATTTTTTCACTTTATCAAGAAGACGTGGTTACAAAGCTTTAATTTGAATTGTATTAAAAAAACTGCGATCATTTGTTCTTTTTTCATGGTTGTTATTTATAACACCCAAATAAGTACATAGGTAATTATAAGCTAAAAACACAACAATTTTGTACTATCTGTACTTAGAAACTCTTAGTTTTCATATTTTTTGCTGGTTCCAGTACAAAATGCAAGATTATTTCTAAAGAACACTAGGCATTTCGTCGGCGTAGAATTAAAAATTTACGATATATAAGCTATCCGATGTATAAATGTATGTACACAAGCAAGTAATGTAACATTTATCAGAGATTCAAACATCACCCAAAGCAAAAATATACGAATTTATGGAAAATGAATAGAGCAGAATAAATAACTCTGTCCCGTTATTTTTTGTTAGTGATCCAGTTACGTTACGTGGGCTTCAGTAAATCAAACGAGATTTTGTAAAAAATTTCATCCACCATTGTAAATAAAAATAAATTACTTGTTATTCTTAGTAGCAGTCTCATTTTTGTCATCTTTTTCTATCTGAAGTTAGAGTGCATCAACGTATTTAATTTTCGAACATTCAAACGCAGATCACGCCAGATAAGTTTTAGGTCCGTATAGCACGGGAAAAATAGCATACTTTGGAGGCAAAATATGTACATCAATGAAACTTTGTTTATATCTTTATCTTGGCACTATAAATGAGGATCAGCCGAGTCCTAACAAAATTTTGGGGTCCAACCCCCTCCACTGGGTTAAAAACCGGGAATTTCTTAAAAGAAATTCCCATACCAAAGAAGAATCGGTATTTTTTACCCACTAACAAAGATTTCCACGCAAAATCAAAACTATTGAAGCTGTAAGTTGAAATTTTGCTTAGATGATCTTCAGAACATTGTGGGAGCTTACCTAAAAGAGATTCGGAATTCCCATGGGGACGAATTGTAGGGCGTCCGCTAGTTGATTTGTACGTTTGGTGTTTCAGTCGCAGCCCCTCTATCTTTTAAACTATTATAGACAGCATTTTCAAATTTTCAGGAGTTACTTATTATGAAAGTGACTATCGTAAAATAGAATTAAAAAAAAACTTGAACCACAGTGGGGTTCCCATACGACAAACGTCAAAAATATCGTATTTTTTTAACAACTTTTGTCACTGCTCTATTTCAAAGACTATATAATGCATATATTACTAACATAGTACACATTTAAACTACACTTTATATTATTAAAAAATATATGAAAATAGTCAAGAGTGAGTCGGATTAAAGCTAACAATGTTTAAACAGAAACTCGCACGTGAACTGTTTTTGTGATTTTTAGCTGGTTATTTGCCATAGAATTACTGTGATATTATAATAAAACGAAGACATATACATCGCATGCACGTATTTTAAAATTTCTGAGTTATAGTGTAAATAATAACAGTAATTCTACGACAAATAACCAGGTAAATGTGACAAAAACAGTTCGAGAGCGAGTTTCTGTTTAAATATCTTTAGCTGGAGTCCGACTCACTCTTGACTGCTTTTCATCTTTTTTTAAAATTATTTAAAGTATTTTATTAAATGTGTACTAAGTTTGAAATGTATGCATTACAGTTTGTTCGCTCAATTAGTGTGCATGGGTAGCTGTCAGCTGTCATCTCGAAATGTATGGCGGTACAGGGAGCAAGAAAACTTGAATGGTAATTCATATCTTCTATCTCTTTCTACTAGTTATAATACGAAAATAATAATATTTTGTGGTCTCTGTAAATATTTACATGGATTAGTATAGCTATTTTTTGAAAGAAAAATATTCGTACCTATTTGAAAATAAAATTACTTAACTGTAAATAAATTATTGTATGTGTTCATTGACACTATCGTTAACATTTACAAAATAATAATAACGTATATTTCCAAAAAGAAGTACTTAAGGAAGTTAGTTCTGCTAACTTATAAATTACAAAGGAGGGTTCAGATAATTCGTCCTGTAGGTATTACTTGCATTACAAATACCCAGTTGCAGTAACGGTCATTAGAATAAAAGCTTTTCGGTCATTATGTGATATTCATAGATTAATTTATTTATAGATAGATATGAGTTTCGACATTTATTATTTGAATTTCTTTCAAATACTGACATTGGCAAAATCACTATGCGGAGGCCATATTTAAAAGAATAGGCATAAGTTCAATAATAAATTTTGCTATTTTATTTATTGGAGTTGAGAAAGGGCATTATTAATTATAGTTGAGAATGTTGGAGGAGACTGGCAATGACACTGCGAATAATGACAACAGCGGTGGTACGTCTCAAGACGATAACGCTCCAATTAAAAAAAGGAAGACGCTTTGTAAAAACTGCAAAGAAATAATTTTGAATGTTCATCAATACTGCGTCAACACAATGCCGCCTGATAATGATAAAGAGATGGAATTTAAAAATTATCCAATTATTGGGACAGTTTCGAAAATGGTTAATGTGCATTGAAACACTGTCGCCAAAATTATAAAATCAGGACCAGTTTCTCCCTTAAAGAGAGGAAGTCAGACGAAAAAATTCTCAAAGATAGATGATTTTGAATGCGATTTAGTTCGACGCACAGTATATAGATTCTATACAGATAAGAAACTTCCAACACTCGATATGATATTGCAAGATTTAAAGACAAATACGGACTTTCCATATCAACGTACTACGTTGTATGAGCTTTTACGTAAACTTGGATTCAACTATAAAAAAGTGAATAAACGCAGTGTGTTGCTTGAGACGCCGCGATTCCAAGTCTGGCGTTATAAATATATAACAAAGCTCAGAGAAGCACGTCAAGAGGGGCGAAATATAATCTACCTGGACGAAACGTGGTATGACACACATGATACCGTCAAAAAAAGTTGGACTGATTGTAGTTGTCACTGCATTTCAGATTTGCCTTCCACTCGTGGGAAACGCATTATCATATTGCATGCTGGATCCAAAGACGGTTGGGTCGAAAATGGACTGCTTCTATCTGCGAAACAGATTAGCGATGCGAGCGCTGATTACCACTGCGACATGAACTCAGTGCTCTTTGAAAAGTGGTTTCAGGAGCAATTATTGCCAAACATAACACCAAATAGCTCATAGTAATGGATAACGCTCCTTACCACTCGCGACTATCCGTCAGAATTCCAAACACCACAATCAGAAAAGGGGAGATCCTTGATTTTATGAGACAGTACAAAATTTCCATTCCAGAGCCAACCCCAACCATTCCAGTGTTGCTGGATATTGTGAAAAAGGCGGGCATAGAAAAAAGATATGTCATTGATGAAATAGCAAAAATGAATGGTTGTGAGGTGGTGCGTCTTCCACCATACCACTGCATTTTTAATCCGATAGAACAAGTGTGGTCTAAAATTAAACATGACCTTAGAGCCAACAATTGCGACCCCAAAAACAGCAGTGCCGCATGTCAATTGATCAGGCAGGTCATGTTGAACGTAACATCTGACTTGTGGGGTAAATATATTGCCCACGCAATCAAAGAAGAGAATAAGTACTTTAATGTAGACCAGCATGTTGATGTTAACGGAGACACTTTCATAATAAACACACAAAGTGATACAGATGACTCTGATTCGGAATAGCTAGATTGATTTTTTATACTTATGCTACAAAAATAGCATATATGTTTAAGTTGTAAGATGGCTATTTAATTTTAATTTTTATTAAAAAATTTGCATTTGTGGACGAGTCACATTTAAGTTAAAGAATGGTCCCAATATACCGTGCGCCTGTACTGCACACTAATTGCCCGAACGAACTGTACATGGTTTTTGAAATAGAGCAGTAACAAAAGTTGTTAAAAAAATGTGATATTTTGAACGTTTGTCGTATGGGGACCCCACTCTGGTTTAGGTTTATAATTTTATTTATTATATTTTACGATAGATAACATCATAATACGTATTTCCTGAAAATTTGGATACGCCGTCTCTAATAGTTTGAAAGATAGAGGGCTGCGACTGAAACACCAAACTTAAATATCAACCAGCGTCTGCCCTAAAATTCGTTCCCATGGGAACACGGAACAACGAATTTTAAGGCATATCTTTTAGGTAAGCTTCCACAATAAGTTAAGATGGTCTTTGCGAAATTTCTAACTTATAGCTTCATTAGTTTTGATTTTAATCGCCTAGTTTGTAAAATGTGCACTTTTACAAATTTCCCCCTGCCCATACTTACCCCCCTGGGAGGGGGTAGGACCCCTAAATTTTGACGACTGCTACTCAAGTTTAGATCAGAGTCTGAGTTGCGTTCTGTAATACGGAATTTTTTAAAGTGCGATTTTCTCATAACACGTCCGTAATAAGAATGGTATAAAGCCCAAATCAAAGTGTCAAGCTTGATCTGTTTTTGATTGTCTATTCTAAGTTAACCGCATTTAAGAATTCCAATAAACATTCCTATTACCGTTCATATCGCATTTTTATGAAATCAATGCTTTAGTGGTTTGCTTCTATTGTTTTGTGTTTGTAATAAGTAATAATAATAAATTGAACAATAACAATAACGCTATTTAATAATCAGTTTGAAATAGGTCAAGACGTACTTACATGTCATTTATTAATTATTTAAAAATGTTAAAAGTTTCAGTCCGTTCTTGAAAGTGTTTTCGTAGTTGCTTTTACATTACAGTTTAAATCATCCAACAAAAGGTCTTATTGTTCAGCAACAGAACATAATAATCTACGGGATGTATTTCTTTAGTGTAGTGTTCCTATTCTATTTAGTGACAATAAATTCAGACAAAGAAATGAAGAATACAAGAGAACATGAATTAAAAACGATACTATGCCACGACCAAGAGCAGACAGTGAATTACTACTCAGAAATACCAGATGACATACCAAGTTTTGATAAGAAGGGTGATGTGTTTACGGAGAACACAATATTTTTCATAGACATGTCTTGTAGAAGGGAGATCGACGTCCATCAGGCTTGTGCTATAGAGGCAGCGGCGAGGATTCATCCGGAAAGACATGTGATTGTCTTTTTCGCAGGGCCGGTCTCAGTTAAGATTTTCGAAAATACCGTCTCATCCAATACATTAAAATACACAAACGTGAATTTCTTTAGACTAAACTTGACAACACTATTCTTCAACACTCCTTTACAACAACTACTTCCGAATGAGAAAATATGCATAATTCACAATTTTCCTGAAGTTGTAATATTTACGATATTATTCAAATATGGTGGCGTATACATGGATATAAATACGATTATGCAGAAAAAATTGCCGAAATCTATGAATTGGGGAGGGAGCATAGACGATTACTCTGTTGGACTGGGAATCTTGGCTCTATCTACAAAAATAGCTGGCAGAAGGATCTCTACGGCAATCATGAAGTAAATATTGTTTTTTTCAACTTTGGTCTTCTTAAAACTTTAACCAGTCTAGTTTAAGATATCGTGGCTTGCGGATGTCCAAAATCCCAATAAGTAGTCTATGGTCCGTATTAATCTGATCTATACTTGAGCAGCAGTCGTCTTTGCCATTTTGATAGTGAGAGAAAGAGACGATCAATACTTAAGTAAAGATCAAGAGTTGAGTCTCTTTCTGTAATACGGGCCTATATGTCATTCTTCATCTCCTCTGCACCAGTACATTTTTACGATTATTAAAAAATAAGTTCTAGTTAGACTTCCATGAAGAATTGCTAATCAACTGAACATTTCTGTTAGAACAAACAAGCAATCTTGTTTCTAGCCTTGGTCTGATGTGAAGCATCTCAGGTTATGCTGCGTAATGTAGAGCGATATCATCTTTTGTTTTCCCGAAATAATAATGTAATTTCACCTTCTGTCATAATAGTGTCTCGACATACAATAGATGCTCTTGTGCAGGTGTTATTGATATTCCAAATATAAGCAAGCACGTTGTTCTTACAACTGTTTGAAAAGAAGTAAAATAAGAAGTTATATAACGCATGATATTAGATAGACGTTTGTGAGAACAAATAATTTGTTTGCTGTTTTTTTAATAAGTTTAATAGCTCAAAAATAGTTAAGTGTGTTGGTTTAGAGCAGGGTTTCTCAAAGTGGGGTACGCGAACCCCTAGGGGTTCGCTATTCGTCAGTAGGGAGTTCGCGGCAAGTTTTTCTTGATGGCGGCTTGTTGACTGGCGGGCCAAAATTACTCCTAAAATTGACTCATTTTGCGACAAGAAACAAGCCCCCCATCACATTAATATTAAAAAGATATTTCTTTTGACACTGTATTTGTATTTGTCAAGGCCCTTGACTAACACGTGACTCAAGGGATTCGCTGTCATCTAGAAACTTTAACAGGGATTCGTGGAGCCAAAAGTTTGAGAAACCCTGGTTTAGAGTAATTATGTCCTAAAATTTGCTTCATTTTTTCCTTTTGTAGTCGCTATAAGTACGACGGTAAAGACGACAGTTGGATTATTTCTTCTGGTCAAGATATATTAAATGAAGAATTGAAAAAAGTTTGTGCAGAAAGTTCGAGTGAACAACCGTATGGTGCTATTTGTGGAGGTAATATTAAAGTACAGAGGGCGGCATATCAGGTTACCCATAGTCTGTGCTCTTGAGATACGAGGGGTTTTTCAAAGGGGTAACCTGATGCGCTGTTTTCTGTAACTTTATCTTATAGATAGGCTATAAGTCTGACACAAATAAAACGATTTTACATGTTGTTGAAACATTGAACGTCGTATTTATAATAAAATAAACAAGTGTTTCCGTCAAAGGGAGTGAGACAGTCTTTAGTATTTTCTAATTGTAATCTACTTTTTTCAGTCGAAACAATACACATGTAACACATTAAGCTTCTTAAATAATTTAAGTACTTATGGAAACTTTTCACCATTTCAGGCTTCAAAATCTTCGATAAATCCTACTTTTATCCAATCAGCAGTGACGCTTGGCAGAGCTATTACGCATACTCATATGCTCGAGTTCCTTCGTTTCCTATAGCTTTCCATCTGTGGAACACATACAACGAAACGTTATACCTTAATTCTCTGTATGGACGGTTGGTGCGAAAAACTTGTCCTAAAAATAAGCAAATCACCTTTCGACTGAAACGATTATTTTCAAAACGCTATCATTAGATTGCTCACAGCTTTGTATTTTATAGCGGAATTGGGTTTTTTGTACAGACAGCAGCACGTCCGGTTACCCATTTGCATTACGAAAGCCGACGCTAGTAGAACAAGATAAGGGCGACGTCAAGGTTAACATGTATAGTCTGATGTGCTGTCGTGTGTACGTACTGTAAATCTCATAAGAAAAATGTGTTTCTAATTTGTCGAGTTTATAATATAACCCACATAGTTAACACACAATATCACGAGCGTTTCCGTGCTTCGGAGGGCACGCTAAGCTGTCGGTCCCGGCTGTTGCCGATTGACTATAGTTGTTAAAACCAAGTCAGATGTCGTTGTGCGGTTTGAAAACTCTGATACCAGGGTTAGCCAAGTTCGCGACACACTTGACTATACCTATACGATAAGAAGAGAGAACACGCTATAAAAGAAAACTGTGGATATAATGTAGTTTTTGAAGAAGAAAATTGTAGAAGAAAGTCCAAGTCGTTCTCACAATTTGAAAACTTCGTGTATCTTTGAACTTTCAATGTGACAGTTTTTTTCGCGACTTTATCAAGCATTATATGAATTACATGTCTGTAAATAAAGATGTGTTTTATAGATGTATTGTTTCAATATATGTACAAAGGAAGCAGAGCTGTTTATTATTATAGGACGGTGCTATTTCTCCAAACAAAAACATCCCTTTCCGTCTGGGAACTAGCTTCTATTCTTGAAATTAAGTCAGTGATAATATCAAATACAATCAAAGTTGACAATGTGATTGGAATAGAATAATGTATTGAATGGTAGTAAAAGCACATACGTATATATTTGTTAAAAACATCAACGTGGTTATAAAATTACAAAAACTTACCCCGGAAGAGGACATAAAAGGCAGAAACTTAAGTTTTAATTGTGTATTTTCCAAAACACTAACTCGTAGCCCGTAGTCTTCGTAGCTACGCGTAGCTGTTTGTAGCAAGTTTTATTTATTGTAAATAGCTGTTCTAATTTGGGTGAATGAAGTGATGTCGATGTCCATTACATGGTTCGATTCCTAATCGAGGAAAACATTTGTGTATGTTTTCCGCAGACACAGTGTTCGTTCTTCAAAGAAAGTGAAACTGTGTTTGTTTATTTGTTGGTTCGTTTGTCTTAACTGTACGACGAAATGTAAAGTTAGACGGGCGGAAAGCTATTGAAAGACAGACATATCTATTATTACAGACGTCACAACATATGGAACAGGCAAGATCACACAGTAACAAATCTTAATAAGTTGATAATGGTAACATAGAGTAGGTTTTACTTAGTTCCGAAATATTTATCCCAAACATTTGTTGGGGCAAAACAACAAACATCAAAGTGTACCTAAAGATAGATACACATAAAAAATGTACCTTTACTGTTTAATGCCTTTTAAGTTCTTGGCTCGGAAATGATTATTATTATTCCGTAAGTCGGAGAGAATGAGGACATTTACGCCATTTTCACTTTAACTAAGGCTGGTCGTAAACCAAGCAAGAGAGGTAAGATTTTCATGAAGTAGATATAAGTCGACTTAAGTTAAGTACTAGGGAAGCTCGTTACTTTAACTTTGCTAGCGTTAATACTCTTAACACTGCCTTAAGGTAACAGGTGGTTGGAAGACAGAACTTTTTAAACACGCAAAGTCGCCTTACTGTATATTCTTGTTCTTTAACTTTTTCCATTTTTAACCTCTGTCAAAAAAGAGAGGTGTTATAAGTTTAACGTGTGTATCTGTGTGTTTATGTATCTGTATGTCTGTGTATCTATCTGCGGCATCGTAGCTCCTAAACGAATGGACCGATTTTGACGCGGTTTTTTTTGTTTAAAAGCTGACGGAATCAACATGGTTGTTAGCTATATCTGATCAAAATTAATTTATCCCTTTAAAGCAATCAAATGTCGGGGGTGATTAATTTTTTTTTCAATTTTATAGTTATCTTGTGTAAATAAATTTGCATCATAAGCAATGTTTTGTATGGCTATCACTAGCGGTGTTTCAACTTTCATATGACAATTGTTTTTTTAATAATTCCAGAATTTAGAATGCAGTAAGTTATTTTTTTTAAGAAGCTTTAATGTGAATGATTTTCGTCGTATTCTTGCAAATAAAATAACAAGTCCGCTATGTTAAGCGGTCCGCCTAACATGGCGAATCGGATTTAAAATAACTTTTATAACCAAAACTAAACGCGAAAGCAAAATCAATCGGTTGTGAGTAACTACATTAAAATCACTTGAAAAACACTTAACTTCAATAGCAAGTAATTAAAAAGCTTGTAAAATAGAAATAGGGAAATAGACAGTCAACTGGGGTCAATTTTGTTAGTAGAATATCAATGGTATGACTATAACTGATTTTAATTAAAATTGACCCCCAGTAGATATGTAAACCGTGCAATACCGACATTACAGCCTGTAACAGTAAATGAACAGTTAGCAAATGAGTCCAGCCAGTTCGGTTGATAATTGTTCCACCGCTGCCTAACTTGACATAGCTGTGTAAACAATTTGTTTCCAATATTATTGGAAACCCCGCCGGCGTCTGTTGGGACCATCGCATTGGAAATATCGGCACGGCTGTACTTATACAAGCCATAAGTAGAAACTTTATATAGACAGGCAGTGGCAAACAGTACAATTGGACTGAAAAGTTTTGTGCTTTTGTGTTAATGAAACGATGTATTGCTTTAATGTGCTAATAATTCTAATGTTATAAAAACATAATTAAATAAAGTAATAGGTTAATATTTTTTTTGAGTTGTTCAACTTGCATACTTTTTATATTAATTTATACACCTGGTCATTATTGAAATATATGCAGTCAAATGTATTAAATTCTCATACAGCGGAGTTCCATAAAGAAGTAAAAACACGAGAGTGTACATTTTATCAATAATAAACTGCAAGTAATGAAAATTACCTATTTATGGCTAACAGATATAACTTATCTTTAACGATGTTTGTTGTAGATATGATATGCCGTTTTAGAATGTTTATTTGTATTTGTATGCTTAGGTAAATTCACATACATACACCTTCCCTATTACACTAAAGGTATTTTAATCTAATTACTTGCATAGGTACACTTGAGTGCATTGGCATATACTGTTTGGTTATTAGCGAGAAGACTCAATAGTGAACGTTCTATTGCATCTGTAAATGGTATGGTTTCATTAATTTACGAGCATTCCTGCCTTTGAGGTGCACACGCGCGTAATTACCCCGTACATGAACATTGTGCGCCATTTATATTGGGAAATTGCGGATCGAATCGCTGTATTTATGTTCGCAGGTTCTTATGCTTAGAATTTCAAGTAAACGAGACGACTTTTGACACATTTTACAAACGAGAACAAACAAAATAAGTGTCCTTAAAATACCATTAAAATTAGGTAACAATTAAATTTTAAAAATTCAACCAAAAGATCAATACTCCCAGTCAATAATACATCCTCCCAGAAGGGACAATATCATCATCCTAACTTGTCTTATAGAAGGCGCTGTTTTTAGCACAAAGGAAAAAATAAACATATGAAATTGCAATTAAGAGTATTTTTTTTTAATAAAAATTGGATCACTCTTGACAAAAATCTAGCCAGATATTTCCGCAATTTTATTATATTTTTTATTATGAGATATGAACTTTAAAAGATTATATGAACTCTGAAACAGTCGCAAGCAGCAAATTTTAATTACTTAACTGAAAAGCGTAATTATTATTATGCAGAATCACTCATGTATGCTTTTATGACTTTTCATTGCGATGTGCAGAAACATCCGCAATGATTTTAAATTAAAGCACTTAATTAAAGGAAGTGAAAATATTATTCATTCACAAACACACAATAATAATAAAGAACATAAATATTAAATATCGGTATTTTAAATTCGTCATATAATCACAGACTGAATATGAAAATATAATATGTTCATTTGGTTTTTGATTAGTTATTTTGGACTTTCGTCTAAGAGAAAAATGGTTCGCTCTTGAATAGAGCGGGACCCATTCGTAAGAAAGTCTTCAAATAACGATTTTCGTGGGACTCACCTCCGCCATACGAAGTACTGGTATGTACTTATTTGGCATGTTTTCCTGAACTCAAAAAGTACGGTAGTCACTTTCTAAGGGTATGGAGGGGGTAGCTATGACGTATCAAATATGGCGGCCGGTCCTATTTTATTTACGCTATATTTAGATAACTACTGGGCAGATTTACTTAAATAGGGTCTCAAATGAAAGATAATTTAATATACATTGTTTTATTCTATGGATGCATTAGTATAAAGCTAGTAACAAAATAAATATTTTCAAAAAACGACATTTAGTAAAATTAAACTTTTTTTTACTGTGTGAAAAGAACAGAAACCATTATGGTTACAGTAATTTAGCTTAATATAAAAAATAGCTACACTTATCAGCATTCTAATGAATCTAAAAACGTTTACATCGAGCTGTAAACAACGTAACTGCAGTCGTCTAAGTGAGCGTGGGTAGCTCCGAACTGGCTACGGTACTTAGATTTGGGTACGAATAATCTTGAAAATAACGTGATAAAACGAGTAGAATGACAGCAAAATAAAAAAAGTATTATGAACAGGCATTTTTTTTTAACAGGCATCATTTTTTTTGTCAAAAAATTTTCTTCATTAAATAATGATTTAAAAAATTCGTAAAAAAAAAGGAAAAAATTCGTTCGTAAAAATTTACGAACTATTTTCAAAAGTTCTCGTAACAAAAATAACGCTTCGTATCAAATCGAAATAAAACTCTGCATACTTGTACGTACTTGCGTTATATTTCAAAACAAAGGACTCAATGGTACTGGTCTGTACTGATGGACATAAGAGTGTAAACGTACGCACTCGAGGCAGAGGCAGGTCGCTGACGTGCGAGAGTGTACAGCCGCCGTTATATTTTTTACATCGGCAACACTTAGATTCATTCCGAGGAATCCCTGCACCGTGCTGCGCCGTGAACTTTGGCACTTGTCGCTTCATTCATTTGAAATCATTTGGTCAGGCCTATAACACTGTTAGTACTAATAGCTGCGAAATGGCGCTGCTATCGCCTTTAAATCGCCATCTTGTGACGTCATGCTGTATGTCAAGATAACCTCAAACTTCCATGATGGTGTCTTGTCACTGAGCAAGTACAAGTACGGTATTATGTATGATTGCTCTCATGGTTCGCACAGGCGTTTACTGAAGTGCATTGCTAAATAAATGCAGTACTTATTATCAGTTTTCGTCGCGGAAATGACTAAAATGCATTTATATTTATTTTATTTTATGATTGTCATAAGCAGCTTTTAACATGTGTAACCCGTATTATTACCATTTAGCTTTGATTCCATATAATTTTTATTTATTTATTTTGTAGGTACGTGAAAAAAAATATTTTCGAGTGTCAAAACTATCAACAACATTTGGTAACAATTTTATATCTAAAATAAATACATTTGTTTTGCAAATTATAATATAAGTTTTTTTATGACTACTTTATAATAAATCTAAACAAACAAATGTGAATTACACCTTATTTATTCTATGCCTAAAACTAACGGACTGATTTTTATGGAATGTGCTGCTCTAGATTAATAAATAAGCTACTTTTTATTCTGAAAAAACTAAACCTTATGTTCCAACAAATGGCGTAGTAAGTATTAGTAAATGAAAATATGAACAGTGCTTTCTGCAATTCTTTCTATCGATAAATAGCTAATTCGCTCAGTCGAGCTTTCAGTGAACCGGCTTATCTGCAAATCGTGCCATCGGCAAAAAAATAATATTTAGAACGTCTTTTCGGCGAATTGAGCTATCGGCACAACAAGGTATCGGCTGAAGATTTTTTCTTTCAGCCGATGGTCGGCGAACAGTGATTTTTATATACAATTTTATCGTTCAAGAGTAATTCTATGAACCCTTGCGAGCTCGAGTTGAGTGCTCGTGTATTTTATGTTGAGTTTGAAGTTGAGATTCTTGTCACAAATCCTCCTCCGTCGACGATTTTTTCATCTTAGTTTATTTTTGCAACCTGCTTTAACGTGGAAACGCTTAAGTGTTGTGTTGGTGGTTGCACTGCAACAGGTGAAACGCTAAGGTTTTTTGTTTCCCGAGAAACAGTTATCTAAGAAGTTTGTGGATATGTCTTTTCTCGCGCCAACACATCCTATACTCCTTGAACTCTCTGAAGAGCAATTGTTGAAACAATGTGTTTGTCAAAAACATTTTGACAAAACGCAATTCGATGAAGAAGGCAAGAGAATTCGCTTTTCTTACACATGTCTCTTCACTGAAAACGGAATTGCTCTGGGTGAACCACTGAGTAAATCTGTTACGTATTACTCTTAATTGGACACACTATACCTATTATTTTAATTTTCAAATTCAAAACTTTCCATCACGTGGGTCAGCTACAAAGAGCAGAGAGAGTAATGTGTAACCGTGTAATGAACTAATGACACTGGGGTCACCAAAAAAGATAACAATTCAATAATTATAGTAGTCTTTCAAGTTGCCTGACAGCTCCCGCCAAAAAGGTCAGACGTTGATAGTCATTGAAAAATTTTATTTTTTCGTTTACTTTTCCATTGATTATCATTGAACCATTTTGAAAACATGAGAGTGTTAAAGGTGTCACCTGGGTGTCACTCAAAAAAGTTCTTATCCACAATTTTTTCACAAAATGGCTGATTGCCATTTATTATAAAGTGAAGTGTTCTGCGCTACATGATATTGACGGAATTGTGGCAACACATATGGGTCTATATTTGAGAATCTATCTATTCACTTTTCTATCAATCTATCTATTACTAGTTCTGGAAATTGGTTAAGCCTTTAGCGAAGTACCTATTCAGTTGTACAACAACTCAACTATAAGTACCATAACCTTGCCTCTCGTGAACTGACTAGATGTCTTACCACTGCAATACAGATTTATTCCTAGTGCAGGGTGAGTCGGCTGACAGTCTGTCCCATGAAGAAACCCAATAGGCATATTTATTACACACTGTACTTTAAAACTGTACCTACTGCTTTTAAGTATTTAAGTAATGTTAGTTATTACTACCCAGCAGCATTTCAAAGATTTATTTGTTTTTTCTCGGGTCATGGGTGTTTGTATTTTTCTTTATGTGTGTTTTAAGGGACCCTCGACACAAGGGAAAACCTTAGTGTGGGCCTTTGAGTGTGTAGCGTTTATTTATTTGTTTATTTATAATTATTTTCGAGAGCAAAATGAGGATGATACCCCAGAAATGACTTTGGTGATTGGAGGGGCTGGTAGGTATATTTATTATTTAATGAAACTATGTATCTAAAAAATCAATCAGGGTCAAAAACATTTGATTCGTGTAATGTAACTTTAACCATAGCATTTCATATTACATAATCTAGTTATCTGAAAAGGAGATGCTTTGCATTTTTATTTAGATTGCATTTGAATTTTTATCTATGTCTTTTTAAAGTGCAGTCATCCTCCAAGAACTGACAAAAAATTAAACTTAGAGGGCACCAACCTAGTAGCTGTTACGTAGCAACAACATAAAGGCAACAGCTACTCAAGAGTCTGTTTCAACTCATGTATGATTTATTAAAATGGGTCAAATATTCAAATAAAAAAAGCTTTATAGATGCTTTTAAACTAGCAAAATTTAGGGCTCCTCATGAAGCTAAAGAACTTTTTTTAGAGGAACCCATATCAAACATCAACTATTTTTTTAGTTTTGAAAGGCGATAGCAGCGCCATTTCGCAGTTATTGGTACTAACAGTATCATAGGCCTGACCAAATGATTTCAAATGAATGAAGCGACAAGTGCCAAAGTTCACGGCGCAGCACGGTGCAGGGATTCCTCAGTGTTGCCGATGTAAAAAATATAACGGCGGCTGTACACTCTCGCACGGCAGCGACCTGCCTCTGTCTCGAGTGCGTACGTTTACACTCTCATGTCCATCAGTACAGACCAGTACCATTGAGTCCTTTGTTTTGAAATATAACGCAAGTACGTACAAGTATGAAGAGTTTTATTTCGATATGATACGAAGCGTTATTTTTGTACGAGAATTTTTAAAAATAGTTTGTAAAAATATTAAGAAAAATTTTTTGACAAAAAAAATGATGCCTGTTAAAAAAAAATTATGCTTGTTCATAATACTTTTTCATTTTGAATGATGCTTGTTCTTAATACTTTTTCATTTTGCCGTTTTGTAGTCAGTTCGGCGCTACCCACGCTCACTTAGACGACTGCAGTTCTGTTGTTTATAGCTCGATTTAAACGTTTTTAGGTTCATTAGAATGCTGATAAGTGTAGCAATTTTTTTATAATAAGCTAAATTACCGTAATCCTAACGTTTCTGTTCTTTTCACACAGTAAAAAAAGTTTAATTTTACAAAATGTCGTTTTTTGAAAATATTTATTTTGTTACTAGGTTTACACTAATGCATCTTTAGAATAAAACAATGTATATTAAATTATCTTTCATTTGAGACCCTATTTAAGTAAATCTGCCCAGTAGTTATCTAAATATAGCGTAAATAAAATAGGCCTGGCCGCCATATTTGTTACGTCATAGCTACCCCCTCCATACCCTCAGAAAGTGACTACCGCACTTTTTGTGTTCAGGAACATATGCCGAATAAGTACATACCAGTAGTTCGTATGGCGGAGGTAAGTCCCACGGAAATGAAGTCATTCTCCTTGGGTCCCGTTCTATGAATGCAATCTAGCGCAAACACTTTTTCGTTGATAATTTTAGCTTATAGTTTTAAGATTTACGTGACGACAAATTGCCGGGCCGCATTTTCAGAGCTATTTCGGTTTTCATGTCGCGGGACAATTTGTTTTAACCGATTTCAAAAAAAAAGGAGGTTCTCAGTTTGACCTGTATGTATGTAGAATAGAATAGGATAGAAAAATCTTTATTTTATAGGACATTCAGGATGTCACTTAAAATAAATCAAGATTACAATGAAATACATACAAACATACATTAAACGATTTAAATACATACGAGTACATACACATTCGTTCTTTTGACCCTACTGACTCTACGCCTATTCGCAAAGGTGCAGTGTTCCTCAGAGAAGAACAGGCAAGAAACTCTGAGGTTGCTCTTTTAAATCGCATTACAAATTTTCTTATTTACTTACTTACTATGTTTGTATGTATGTATGTATGTTTGTCCGCGATTATCTCACGTTTGGCTGAACCGATTTTGATTCGGTTTTCAGAAAAGTATTTGTTACATTTAGGAGAAGGTTTTAATATTTTAACCGACTTCAAAAAAGGGGGGTTCTCAGTTTAAACTGTATGTATGTAAAATAAAAATCAAAAATTCGCTTAAACTTTTCAAAGGTAACATTTCGTTTTATTAACCGACTTCAAAAAATGAAGAAGTTATAATTCGCATTAAAAATTGAAAAAATAAAACCTTAAAAAAAATTGAACCAACTTCAAAAAAGCGAAAAATAAATACAACATCATTTGATGTGCTATGTAGTACCTATCGACTGAGCTGTTTGAAGTCGGTGCCAAGAAAATTAAGTTTGATAGGCCACCTTCGTAAGTTTGATAGGTACTACATAGCACATCAAATGATATTGTGTTTATTTTTCGCTTTTTTGAAGTTGGTTCTATTTTTAGGGTTCCGTAGTAATCTACGAACCCTTATAGTTTCGCCATGTCCGTCTGTCCGCAGGTTTCCTAAGAAACCCTTGGTACTACAGAGCTGAAACTAAACATGATTACACATATGAATCACGCCGACAGAACTGTAGAGTAAAATCTTGGAAAAAAAAATTTTTTCGGATGTCTCCCATAGACGTGAAAGGGCGATGATTTTTTTTTCTCGCCAATATCATTGAGTGGGATGTCATAGGATAGCATTTTAAAAGATAGAAGGGGTTTACTACGAACGTTTTTCGATTCAGCACTCCGTTTGCGAAATATAAATTTTTAAAGTGAAAATTTTTGTCAAACACAAGTGTCCCCCCCAATACCTGCTAAACGGTTGTTTCTAAAAATGTTAAAAAATTCACGTTGGTAGAATATACAACGAAATTTAAAGGAAAACTATCACACATAAGTTGGTCCTTCAAGTTTGCGAGTAATAGTCGACCAAGTGCCAAACACTGTTGGGATTAATAAGAATGTATTTGAACCATGCTGCTACGGAACCCTACAATGCGCGTGGCTCGACACGCTCTTGGCCGGTAAAGTTTTTGTATTCTCAGATCACAGTAAAAAACCCTATAGAGTAAAACAGATTTAAATTTACGGTTCTACACTAGTTTTGAAAAAAAAACTTTTTGTTTAAACTTTATGACAAATTTTGGCAACACAAAAACATCAAAAAAGATCGAACTGCACGTTTAAGAAAAAAACACTTGGCAGGAGTTTGCAACGCGACGCCTTTACCCAGAGTCCAGATTAGAACTGAAAGAGTTCCCATGCTGATAGTGGATGTGAGATAAGATATGTTCACAATTTTATATTTTATATTACTTAGAGCCTTTTCACATTGGGTGACTTAGACACGCGGCAGGAGCGCAGCAGAACCAAAATTACCTAGCCTTTGGAGTCTGAGAGGAATGCAAAGAAGATTTAAAAACTTTAAAAAAAAATAGAACAAACTTCAAAAATACATACAATATCATTTGATGTGATACCTACCTACTGATCTCTTTGAAGTCGGTGCGAAGGCGGCCTATCAAACTTAATTTTCTTGGCACCGACTTCATTCAGCTCAGTAGGTGGTACTACATAGCACATCAAATGATATTGTATTTATTTTTCGTTTTTTTGAAGTTGATTCTATTTTTTTTTTCAAAAGTTTTATTTTTCCATTTTTAGTGCAAATTATAACCTCTTAATTTTTATTGTAGTCGGTTAATAAAACGAAGTGTTAGCTTTGAATAAGTTTAAGCGAATTTTATTTTACAAACATACCCCCCTTTTTTAAGTCGGTTTAAGTACTAAAACTTTCTCCTAAATGTAACAAATACTTTTCTGAAAACCGCATCAAAATCGGTTCAGCCAAACACGAGATAATCGCGGACAAACATACATACATACAGGTCGAACTGAGAACCTCATTTTTTTGAAGTCGATTAAAAATCATGAAACACTGAGATTATTATTGTAAAACAACCTATAAGTAAATAGGAGGCAGGTCACCGTATGTGTAGCGTGTTTAACAAATTACATCACCCCATAATGCTGACAAAACAGTCTTTATTTAAGGAGTTTTTGTTGTTGATATGAAAAATCATCGTGACTTGTGCCCGGTTCTTTTTATTTATTTATCATGAAGATTATTAACTAAAGAAGCTCCTATATTCCTCTAGATAGTGGATGGACGATAAGATTACGCCATGATATTGTAGTGTAGACAGTGACGTCTTTATACGCAGAATAGACACGCAGTGCGCTATGCCTACCTATACCTATACACTCCTTTACCCGTCGAACAGATTTAGCCTTGTGTCATTATCAAAGCTATTCATATGTACAAGCTAAGATTTTATATTTTTACTGCGCTTCAACAAGTCTATTACTGTGACTGTCTGTCTGAACGATATTTACCAAAAAAACTACTGAACGGATTTTTATACGGTTTCCACTGATGGGCGGAGTAATTCAAGAGGAAGGTTTATGTGTATACTTTATTCCCGAAATTTCCATGGGAACGAAGTCCCGGGCGAAGCTTGTCGATATATACGAAAAAGTTCTTGGGCGTTGATTTATTGTCCGTAAACCACAATTACAGTCGCACACTCGTAAAGGATATTTATTTTTTAGGCCCTATTATGAATATACCTCGAAAAACTATATACGAGTATGTCATCTTATCATGTCATGATGTCTATCGGCCGTTTTCCGCACTTGTGCGTATGTATGTATGTAAATCCTTTATTGTAAATTAAATATTCCTACAGCAGCAATCATGGTAATTATAGTTTAAATAAATTTAAGATACGGACGGCCGAAACTCAGGTTACCACACGCGTGCACTCTGTGCTGTTGTGAAAATTGAGTAACCTGATGCGCTGGTCTCTGTACAAAGGCGGACGTGATATGTTTTTGGGCTGGTTATCACAGCCAGCCAACCAATTTCCTCCCAGAAGTGTCCTTCTCTGTCTCTGTCACTCCTAAAACATTAGACTTCGTAAATTGAATGTCAATTTCGATCTTCTGCCTTTTTGCATATTTATCAGATTAACTCGTAAATGAATCACCTCTTTTCCACCAGTTGATAAACTCAGAGTTGATCTTCACTGTAAATATGTGTTGTAGCGTATGAAAATAAAGTTTATTCTGTTTTTTCTAGCACTTAAGTTTCTCGTAGAAAAACAAAGGTACGTTGTTTTAGTTTAGAGAATTGCCACCTTAAGAAACCGCAATGGTCGCTTAGACGCGCTTAGTCTCCATCGTGCACTGCATCAGTGAATCCCCGAGAAAATAAACTTTTATAGTTAAAGTTTTAACTGTTTTAGGTACCTTAGCACCTAATTTACGTAACCCAAATACGCAATTTTTGTGAATGTGTTCTTTTTAACTACGCTTATCTTAAGTGTTTAGGTAACATACGAATTTTTATAAAATATCTTTTAACTTACGACATAAAGTAATTTTCAAGTTCTTATGGCAAAAACCTGTGACATGTTTTCCACATCGATTCTTGTAGGGGAGACTCCTGCCAACCATTAGCATTTATAGCCCCTGACAAAAAAACCGGGGTTAAACTTATGCACAATTATTCTGGTTAAGAATCACGGTAAATAGCTTTTATTTAGTGTGATCAACCTTTACTCGTCACTCACATTAGTCTGACGGACTAGGAGCGCATAGGTGTGGAGGAGGGCGCGCCGCCGCAATCTCGGACACGACACTGTAGTGACGTCATCAACCCTCTAAGCCAAATTAAACTAACCCAGGGTGGCCTGACCTGGCGCTACTAGTTATTACTATGACCAACGAATGTAACTTCTGTAAATTAAAGTCCTTACGCTTTGTCCTGTATGACATTTGAGGAACGCTTGACCAACGTAAAGAGTAAAATATAGTTTACATTCATTTGTCAAGATTCGATTAAATTCCCTTGAAAATGGCGTCAACAATAGGGATTTTGCCAATGTCAAAGCATTTTAATGGAAATTAAAATACAGAATGGCGAAGTCGCCAATATCAAGAAAAAAACCCTTTAAACTCTTAAAGGGTAATAAGATAGAGCCTCATTTAAAAGGGCTGTTTTTATTCAAAGGCGCTTGAAATTAACCTCTTGATACCGGAATTGATGCCTCATAAAAATTAATCTCTGACCGCACTCGGCTATTAATTATGTGGGGCTGATTCGAGTTCAGGTGTATTACAATTTCGCCTACCCTGTGTTTCGGAAGCTACACAAAAATAATATACGTTAGAAAACATCGTAGTTACCGAGATTTGAAACCGACTATCCAACCTGTGTTCGATGTAGGTAGTCATATAAAGTTATATATACATATAGTACCTAAAATTCCACGGAAGCTATGCTTTTACGTCGAAGCTAATTGGGACGGTCCTGCTCTTTGAATGGTGCACCGCGTTCTCTTCTAACAGAATTCCGGTAACAAGCTGCAATTTAATGGTAATACACTTTCCAGTAAATATTCTTATCTAACTGATTAGTACAATTTATATGGCACACCCTTATCTGCAAAATCATTTTTTGCTGCGCAGATTACTTATGTTATTATTGCAAGGAAAATAGTGAAAAAGGGAAAGACAAAACTCTTAAGTGAGGTAAAGTGTATGTTCGGTTATATAAGTGTTGTCTCTGAAATGATTATATTCATCCGATTTCTAAATGGTTCTACAATAACGGACTTTCGATATCGACTCAATTTTTTTTTATGAATAGGAATAATTGAATTGAAGGACTGGAGAGTTAATAAGTATTTTTTTCAAGGGAAGCTAAAAAAAGTCATATGAACATTTTTGTAGTTAAAATGTTAGCAACATTTTTGTAGACGCACGACACGACAGTAGGTTATGAATGAAATTTCGTTACCAAAATAGGATTTCGCCGCAGTGTAATTAATTCCGCTGGCGAAATATGATTAATGGACGAGTGACCCTCGCCCATCTTCCTAGTCTTGTCTACCTACTATCGCAATTTGGTTTCATGCGTTAAGAAATGACGGGTTTGGTTTTAAGGATCCCTGTTAGTTGATGGTTCTGAATTCGATCCCAGGACGGGGTAAATTACTTTAAGAAGCAGGAGTTTTTCTCGGGTCTGTATCTTGGCGTCCCAAAAGACCACAAGTGAAATCGGTTTGTTAGATTTGGAGGTGTTATGGTGTAAAAATTGGGGTGACCTTTACCTAGCAGTGGGACAAAGTAGGTTAAACAAAACAAAATTAGCTCTCCGCTCGCGACTTCGTTCACGTGAAAATTTATATTATGTCACTCTCTGGCCCTCTAACTATCTATGTGTACAAAATAACGATACGTCGCGTCGATCTCTTTTTATGTGACACTTTTTTATTTATGTATACGTAGTATAAAAGGAAATCGCTTTTCACCATCATGAAGATATATTGTCCAACAATATTTGTTTATTATTTTATTTATTTATAATGAGATCCTAATGAACCGTGCAAAGCTGAGACGTGTCGCTAGAAAGATAACGTGCATCAAATGGGCCTTATTACAATTCGAACAGCACGGCACGGCACTACGAAATTCGAATTACCATTGCCCCCTATGTTCTCAGCTTCTAGTATTACTACCTATTACATAGGAGGCAATGGTAATACAATTTTGCCGTGCCGTTTTCGAATTATAAAAAGGGCCACTAGATAGCTACGTATGTGCCAAAGTCAGCTAAATCCAGTTTGCTACTTGAATCTAATGTAATTCAATCGTACGGTCTCTCGCAAAATTAACGCTCGTTGGCTTTAATTTACTAGTAAATGATTTGAACGTGCGATTTCTCAGGAAAACGATACTGAATCCCTAGATTTCAAGAATATTCTAGGAATAGTTAACTTATTTACTTCCTAGTTAGAAGGTTATATGAGTTTATAACGGAAGTACCTATTAAGTTTTTGATGCACTGACTTCACATAGCAGTTACTGAGAAGTTAATTTTCAAAAAAATCCTTTTTTTTTAAGCAGCTTGTTTTGTGTCAAAAATAAAGCAAATTGACAGAAAAAAAAATTGTGTTACAAACTTTGTTTTCAAAACGGTTTTTGAGAATATCTCGGTACCTTTTTAACTCAATAGCGTAGGTAGAATAACTTACATGAGATATACGTATTAACCATATGGTTAAAGGGTTATAAAATGTATGTATAATAAATGTAGGCAAATGGTTTGAAGTGAAAATAAGAAATTACCTTGCCTATAGTTAAATGTTTTCAGTAAAGGAAATATTTCCATGGAATTTATTTACTTTTAATTTGGTCTGAGCCTCTAATCGATGAACCAAACGGCCTACCTGCCCACTGAAAAAGCTTTGAATAATATAATATCTAGTCTTTCATATTTAACTCAACAACTAGAACTCAATATTTTTCTGTGTTTCCCAGTTTTTGATTATTTTTCAAGTATTAAAAGATGTTGTTCTAAAAATGTTAGAAGATGAAATGACGGCCTAATCGCACGAAGCCTGCGTACATACTTACATAAGTTCACGCCTTTGTCGTAGGGGTGAGCAGAGACCACAGAGACCTATCTGAATATAAAAGAGGAAAAGGCCGCCTGCTTTTGACCTTGTGGACAAATGTAAAAAGAGCCTCAGGTGCTTGAAGCGACAACCTAAGATCATAGTCTTGGCACAAGAAAGTGAGGAGACCCGACTCCACATGATGGGATCAGGAGAGGAAGAAGTAAGCGACGCAGTTAGACCACGTGTCAGTTTTTAAACTGCTTTTGTAGCACAGCATCTACTACTATGTTTACTTTGTGCTTCCATATTGGACTGGGAGTGAAAGAAAAACTTAGAATGTGCCAGCTGCCTACTCTTCCCACGCAAACTGTAAGAGTCAGTAAATGGAACGAGGGTCTTCTTGTATCATGGGCGAGAGGCTGACCACCTCTCACCATTACACAACATGTTCCATCTAATAACCCTCACCATTTGTGTCAAACGTGGCATTAAGTGGTTTTCTAGAGCCACTGATGCTCTGCCTACCTCATTAGGGATAACAGACGTGAGCGTATGTATGTATGTATGTGACAGAATCGTCAAAATACATTTTTTTTTAAATATAGGCACTGCTTTATGAAATTTTCATTTCAATATACGTATTTCAGTGGTGGGCCGTAAATCGTATCACGTATTAGAACCCTGGGCATGTCCAACTCACCGTTTGGCTGATCTCCAACACCCAGGCTGGTTATTGCCAACGTGCTTATGGCTCGAACAACTTTCCCGGGGTCACACCGATTAATCAGTTTAAGGTAATTTGGAATAAACCAACAGGAGTCAGTTGTTGCATATTTCTTAGAATAAGAACGGTACAGACAACCACCGTTGTGACCTCTGCTGCAACACGTGCTGAGATGGGTCCTATTTATAATCGCACTACATCACAACTGCATCCATTTTAATTTTTTACTAAATAGGTATATTAGTGTTGTTAATTATTTTTGTATTTTGAAATGATTTTGAATCTTAAAAGAGTCAAGCTTGGTTTGCTCTTGAGTGCACAGACGGATACACTTTAGGTTACCACATGTAAGCACTCTTTGTGCTGTTACGATAAAGAACTGTTTACGAGGATGCAACCTGATATGTCGGGATAACCTGATGCACTGGCCACTGTACAGCTCTCGTAAGAAAGTCCTATAACGAACTTATAAATGCCGTTCGTATTTCCTTGAAAAATCTTCTATTCACTAAACTAACTGACTCACCGCTGTAGAAGCAGGTGTTGAAATTCTCACTTTGCACATGTATAGGCATCTTCCCTTTCCCTTTACTGGGTGAATTCATCACAACGCCACTATTACAGTGGCCTTATCCTTCCTTACCCTTGCTATACCAATATTACGAGTCGGAAAGTGTTAGTTTGTTCGTCCCTTCGTCACGTGTCGTATCGGAGAATGAGATGGATATAATTTTTTCCAATAATCTTATTTCACACGAGCGACGTCGCGGGCAGAAAGCGTGTATTTTGCTTTGCAGTTTTAATTTGTTGATGTATTTTTGTAACTTAATTACTTACGGCTTAATTATATCGTTGGTTGCATTTATAGCCGAGTTTAATAAGCGAATACGCAGCGTAATGACTTGATCCTAGGATTCAAAGTTTACGACGCAAAGTACTTAGTCTGTCAAAGGACTCTCTCAAACTCATTACATCTCTCCTCTCCGCTCTCACCTCATATTTCTCTCAATTTAGAAAATACGACAATCTACGTTCTACGACAGCGGTTCCCAACCTTTAAAAAAAGGGAGCATTTAGCACTTTTCTTGACATACAGCGGACTATTAATTATAGACCATAATTATAGCGTTCTCATTCTCAGTCTAAACTGTGAAAAGAATCCCGAATAATACTAATTGATTCGCTTTTAAATAACTTAGCATGTCAGTACGTAAGTCAGTGAAACAACAAAAAGCATAGAGATAATTCTACTAATATGCGAAATTATGTAAGGATCGATGGATGTATGGATGTGTGTTAGTCCTTCGCGCAGAAACTACTAGATTGATTTTGATGAAATTTTGCAGTAAAATAGCTTAGACATCTGAATAACACATATATATAAGTAGGTTACATAGGTTACACACATATAAAAGGTTACATAAAAGCTAGTAAAATTGTATAACTAAAAAGCTGTACTTTTATGTACAGCTGCCACAGATCTGATGACTCATCGACCATAGGTTGGCAACCACCGTTCCAAGACATTTTTGAGCTAACGAGGACATTTCACTGTTCTGTAAGTTTGAAAAGTATATTTTTATTTTTATTATTTCCCTTTTCTTTACTTTTAATATCACATCTCATTTAATAAACCTTAAATATTTGTTGACTGTGAGTGTGAGTCTTGGGATTCATGCATGACGTTCTATTTACCTAAACAAAAAGTATCAATAGATGGGTTGTATGAATAAATCATTAAATATATATTTAAGTAAATTAAAAAAAAAACTACGCAAGAGGAAATGCATATTGTCACTTGAAGGAAAAGCCTACAAGGCAGAGCTATATTTTAACAAAATATATGTATTAGAGCAGTGATAGCCCAGTTGGTGATGAGCCAGACTTGTAATCCGAAGGTCGCGGGTTCAAATCCTGGTGCGGGCCTGTACCACTAAATTCGTCTTTTCGGATTTATGTACGGATTTCTAATTATCACTTGCTCAACGGTGAAGGAAAACATCGTGATGAAACCCGCTTGTCCAAGAAAATTCATTTTCGAAAGACGAGTTGTCCACCAACCCGCATTGGGCCAGCGTGGTGGACTATGGCCTAAATCCCCTTTGTGTTTCGAAGGGAGGCCCGTGCCCCTCGGTGGGGACGTATATGGGCTGGTAAGAAGAAGAAGATATGTATTTTAAAGATATGTGACTAAGTTTTTGTAGTCCGTAGTTGTTTAGCTATATTTCTGTTTTATGATCGATCCTCCCTGAAAATTTGATCCCTATAAAATTTTCTCTACGAGCTCTACTTCGACTTGTAATGCACATGTGTATTAGGTAGTTCTATTATAAGAAATATTGTGGTAAAAGCTTAAGTATAATGTTTTTGTCCTATAAAGATGAAACCATGTTCTTAAATGAAAACCCCACTGTTATGTTTTTACAGATAGTCGTTACTTTATCATTAAAGTTGAAAGCGTATAACTCATAAAGTTACTTTACTTTCTTACGCGGGGAACTTAAAACAAATAAGTTAAAAGTTGTAACAGATAAGTTTTTAGGTCGTTGGACAATTGCCATTGCGATCAGCTGGTAACTTTTTCTTTACTTTGGAAGATAGCTACTTAAACTTGATTCAAAGTTCTTTACCGGTGGATATGAATGTTTGATGTTCTTGTCCACACATACGGAACAACGTAAGGTTTTTTTTTTAATGTAAGATAAGTCTAAAATAAAACATTTTGTACCACCATTGCTTATAACTTTTAAACGGCTGAACCAATTTTGATCAAATAAAGCGAAGAACCATCTCGATTACGTCAGCTTTCAAACAAAGTAAACCGCATCGAAATTGATCCATTCGTTTAGGAGCTACGTTGCCACAGACAGACGCACAGATACACGTCAAATTTATAACACCTCTCTTTTTTGGTCGGTGGTTAAAAACAAGAAAATGTTTTTGTTCAAAATCTTTAATCTCGGAAAGATCTTCACTGCCTAATTGCTTTGAAATTTTGACACTACGTTTAGCCACACTAGCCTTAATGGAAACAAATATACTTCCTTTAACAGTTTCCAAGTTATATAGACATTATTAATAATTATTCATCATGTGTAGAATTGTAGATGCTTTATATACACACCAGCTGCTATTTCCCACAAAAACGTTTTGTGTAGAGTAGGCCATCAAATTGCGTGCTAAACTGTTTACAATTTTCATGAATGAAAACTGAAAACGCCAGTAAGTGTAGAATATTGAATCCAGTTGTTTCAAATCGATTGAGCGTGTTCAATGCTATTCGGTTCTGTATTGTTGTGGCTATTACTGAAGCTCTAATAAGCTTGGAATTTATGACGCTCGCTCCAATTCGATGTCTGTTTAAGATTTTAAAAGCTATTTACTTTAAATGAGCTTACCTAACATTAGCAATGATCTTCGTGATATGTGTCTGGCTACCCAGCCAAACTAGCCAAATAAGAAAAGCAAGATCGCAAACTTTTTTTTTGCTTAATACAAAACTTCTAACTACACACGTCAACACTGTCTAGGGATATTGCACGATTTTTCATACAAAAGAGGTGTGTTTGAGAAGCTATAAAAGCATACTCGAGACACAAGTAAGGATATAATTTTCAGATAAGCAAGTGCTAAACTTGAATTTTCAGTTCTGATCGACGAATTTCATTTTTCTTGAAATTTGTGAAAACGTGATGAAAATGAGAAAAAAAAATGCGCAATTCCATTTTCATACAAAAAGCAGAAAAGAAGTGCATTTTTGTTTTCGTTTCTGTCACGTTTTTACAAATATCAATTTAAACAAAATTCATTGACTGGAATTATAAATTCAGGTTTAACACTTGCTTATCTGAAAATTATATCCCTCCATGTGACTCGAGTATGCTTTTATAGCCTCTCAAACACACCTCTTTTGTATGAAAAATCATGCAATATTCCAAGACAGTGTTGATGAGTGTATTTTCTCATGCCTACTAAAACGGAGTTATGTTGTTTGTAAAAATAATAACAAGCTTTACTTTGTTGCTACAACAACTACTTTGTTGCTACAACAAATTTAATTTCATGGCGCTCAAGAAAATCTTTTAAAGAGAAGTACTCACCCTTTTATTTCAGTCATGTCTAAATTTTATATTTTGGTAGATAAATTAGTTTATTTTCTTTGAGTAAAAACAGCCCTTTGACAAGCATTTTATGAAACAAACATTCCCGAAAAACCTTTCACGTTCACATTTTACTGAGAATGCTACAACATGATCAAACAAATAGGATTATTTTAATATTAAAGGAAATAGTCCAAACAAGGGATGAAGAGGGTGGTATTTACAATTTTAGGCGCGCTTTGTAACGTACAGTAATACTTATTTAGTAACTTTAAGTTTGTCGCAAGGTCATGTACTGATGTAATATCAATTAAAAGGAATCTTTAAAAACTACCTCAAAGGTAATGCTAGTATTTAAAAGAATCTCGCGCGGTTTCCCAATGATATGATGAGAGAAGAGTACGCGCGTCCTGCCCGGATTACGTCCGCGGGCTCACTGCCGCAACCGTCGAAAGCTTCCGAGAGCAGAGGCTTTAACATCAAAATATCTGTCCGTGACAAGACCATTGTCAAACGGATAATTTGTAAACGACTGACCCTGCTTAGCAATTCTCTTGTAGATTAGGGTGTGATATTTGGAAATTCACCTTTGTTTCGTGTTTCAATTTTCGTGCTCTTAATGCAGTTTTATGTAGCTTGTATTGATTCGGATTGATTATTTAATAATGATGAGTACTAAAAACTGATATCAATGGGGCAGCTTTAAAATTGCCGTGTGCAGATAAGTATATAAGGTAGAGTTTACATAAAAATGGAAGCAATAATGTAAAGAGTTAATGTTGATAATTTTGTAATAAGTAATAATCCATACTTCTAGGCTAATTGAATTAATTATTTTATCAATTTATTTTCAAAATGTTCCTATGGTGAGAGGTGGCCTACTTCACAGGCGATAGTACATACTAAAAGGTTTGTATGGTTTATAAGGGCAGTTGATTTAGAACGGAATAAAAGTGACTCTGCTTGTGTTTTCATTAGGAAAGTAAATCGATAAACTGATTGTAAAATAAGGACTGCTTCAATTCAATGTTCATCAAGTGAGTGACGTCAAGGACTAAGTACAGCTAAATACACATTAAGCTTGCGGGGAACCTTTGTAAGAGCGAAATTGTCAATTTTGATTTGCTGTTGACTGTATAAAACTAATCGATGAGTATCTTATTAAGTTATTATAGAGTAGAACCACATGGCTACATTTTAAAATACGGTTGCAGTGGGATTACAGATAAGTTCTGATATAAACTAGTGAAAATTAAGCCGGAATCTCAATTCTCTTTAAATCTTATTTTGTCTATACTAATATTATAAAAAGGAAAGATTTGATTGTTTGCATTGAATAGGCTCCGAAACTACTGGACCGCTTTGAAAAATTCTTTCACAATTAGAAAGCTACATTATCCCCGATGGACATAGGCTACATAATTTTTCCGAATTCCTACGGGAACGAAGTCCCGGGCGGAATGCTAGTAAATAAATGATGAGTTACTTACATTGACTGAGGAAAAAAGTTCCAAAGTTGGATCCCTTAAAGGGGTGGTAGTGGGAGGTCATTAGTTATCAATTTACCCATGGGTGGGGCTACGGAGTGAAGTGATTAGTATAAGTTTATACCAAATAATTTTACCATTATGTGACCTTTACTCGAAATTTATAAAACTTTATATCTTAATATGTAAAACAAAGTCGGGTTTGTTCGAACAATTATAACTCGAGAACGGCTGCACGGGTTTTGATGAAACTTTGCAGTAATATAGCTACGAAATCAGAATAACACATAGGCTACATAATTCTCCCAAATTTCCACGGGAACGAAGACCCTGACGGAAAGCTAGTTGTTTGATAAAAAAATCTAAAACAGATGTTATATAATGTGTTATAATAATACATATAAATACCACAGCAGTTAACTCCTTTGCTTCTCATTTTAACAAAGTATGGGTAGTAAAATAAAAATCAGTGCTACGCTAGTGGAAAGGGCTAGGCACCGGAAGTGGGCGTCGACAGCCGGTAGTCGCTGCTTCCGGTGCGCGCCTGTCATTTTTTAGCGATTTGATATGTTGTGCCCACATTGCAAATGGGTTACCGGTTGTCAATCGATTTGCTTTCATTAGGATTGCGAAAGCAAATTAGAACATTACTAACTTTCCGATCGGGACTTCGTTCCTCTGGGAATTTGGGAAAATTATGTAGCCCATGTTTAAAAACGGTCCAGTAGTTTTTAAGTTTATTCGTAACATACAAAAATACAAATTTTTCCTCTTTATAATATTTGTGTAGATATACTCGTAGATTAGAAAAATAATTGTAATTTCTTTACACTATGGGGTGACTATAAATTAGTCAGCGAAACTCTGGGTAATTCTTCCCATGAAACTGGAGAGCGAACCTATTCTTAATAGGTTTTTCCCAATTTCCCCAGGAAACCTATTTGAAATTCTCAAAAAAAAAATCGACTTCTCATATTAAGACAATCAGGTGATCGCTGAAATTGTAAAGAACTAAAATGTCGTCACACTTGGCAAACAAAAATAAAAAGTAGTAACTTTTTTGTAAATCGCGTTTTGTATAAATCAGCATTTTGCCATTCCCAGTAGCATCAGGGGAAGTGACATCTGTCAGTCGTCCGCAAGGACTTCTCGTTCGCTACTCCTCATTAGTAATGTAATTATTAAAAGTGACGTAATTTTTTTGGTATTTTATTTTGTATTACTACTTTTGCGCTACTTCCGCTATTCTTGTGCTTTTCTTTCGCCTTGGGTTGCCTAAAAGAGATCGCTGTTTAACGATAAGGCCACCCTTGCACACTTTTAGTTATAAGTTTTTATTGTATGTTTTTTCTTTCCTTTACGAGTTAGCAATAAAGTGTATATCTTTAACTCGATCTAATACAATTTTAATGTTTAATAGTTTTTACGAAATTACGACTTATGTGAAGTGATCACCCCTCTCTTTCCGTGGGTGTCGTAAGAGGCGACTGAGGAGACGCAATGAGACCTGCCTCCTATCAATCCGTCCTAGACATCGGCACCTCAATTTGCTCTGAATCTAAGGTGTCGTCCTATGGTCTCATGCGGTGTGGTAGGCTCTGCAAAGAGCCGTCTGGTTCGCGACCACCCTCCTACCGAAGTCCGACGCCAAACAGCTTGCTGTGTTCCTTAATAGCCTTAATAGTCTTTTTTAGGTAAACTTGCTCCATCGTCGACCTCATCTATGACCTTGGTCAAGATAAAAAAAAAATTGATCTCCCATACAAAATGCGCTATATGCTGATGAAGTTTTTATGGGAACTCAAATTTTTTTTATCGTATTCTGACCTTTGTTCCTTGGGGAAGTTGTTCAGTTTCATGGACTGATTAACCACCCGAGAGGTTGAAAGAGAGATACCTAAAGCCCTGTATAATAAACCCCCAGACTCCTTACAAATACTTGAAAATCATTAAATATACAATTCCCAAATATTCCTGTTGGTCGGAAAGGTAGACAAGGAACCTAATTATCAAAACTTCAGCTATCAGGCCCGTATTTCACTTGTTTCGACCTAAATGTGATTTGTAGACCTTTTTTAGCGTCGGTACCACGCACGTTTTATCGTAATTAAAAGGTGCGGTCGAAAAGGATTTCACCATTAAACAGTTATAGTCAACGTTACTTAACATTATTAATTACTAATGTTTAGCTTTAACGGTAGTGATTTAAATATTAAATAGAATAACAGACTCGTCACACGCACGTAGATAAGACGTTATATTATGTTTGGGCGTAGCTAGGAATTTTTCAAAAATATAAAAGCCGTAATTAATTTACTTAGAACATTATTTTATCTTACGTCATTCACTATTCATGAGTGTATGCACACAACTTCGTCATTATGTTTAATAATAAAATGTTCTTCTTCTTCTTCTTAGCGCTAAGTCCCGTTTCTCATTCGGGGTACGCTTGACCATGATCCAGGGTTTGGCAGGTCAAGTCATTACAGTGGAGCGACTGCCATCTGACCTCAGTGACCCTGCTAACAGAGGAATCTGACCGGATTGGATCATGGTTACACATTCAGTCTCCTGAATGTGCAGGTTTCCTCACGATGTTTTCCCTCACCGTAAGAGAATCGGTTAGTGTACAATAAATGTACATAACTTAGAAAACGAGTCAATGGTACATGGCGGCACTGGGGTTCGAAGTCGGTACCTCTCGCTTACGAGTCCAACCCCCAAGACCTGTTTAAAAAATAAAATGTAAAAAAATAATAATTTACATGTATTACTGATTAGTTTCAATACAATCAGTAGGTATCTTTTGTGTAAAAGAGTGACCAACATTCACAAACTCTAATACTACTAGAGGAAGCACGGGACTTCTTTCGCGTGGAAATCCTTCCTTGTTTACGTTATCAAAGGAACTTTTGTGCAAAATTTCAGCTTTCCCTAGAAAAACAAAGACAGACAAAAAATCCAGCCCAAATCCTGGATCTATCCGGGGATTTGGGCTGGCTTTTTTGACTTGAATGAGGAATAACGCGAACAAAGCCGCGTAAAAGCTAGTAATATTAGGTACTTAGAATATGATCATGAATCATCAAACGTAATATGCCTAACCAAAACAAAATAGAGACTTGGCTGTGAAATGTCAGTGAATACCAAGGCTGTAGGCACACGGCCGCTGCGGGGCCGACATTTTTACTGCGCTCGCTTGCTTAAAGGCCACAACTTTTATAAGTCTATTAATATGTAGGGAATTGGGGACTCTATCGGGACCCACAAGACATACGAGTATGAATAACTGAAGTAATACATATTTATGGACAAATAGTACACGACATTCCTTACACAGTAAATATACATGACTTTCTCTCAGATTTAGCGCTTTACATCATCAAGTGCTTTTTAGTAGCGAGTTCGGCGTGTTTTTAAAACAAGTTTGTAACACGACTTATTCGTTTTCCCATGAGCTTCTTATATTCCTTTTCTTTCATTATTTTGTTCTTAAACGGTAAGTAATAGGTAATAATATGGGAAATCGAAAATAGACGTAAGTTCGTTCTCGTAGCAATAGCTACGACAGCTACGAAGCGTAGCGTTTTATGTGTAACTTACAGTTTACGCTACTAATTTACTGAATGACAGTAAGGTTTCTATTTGATTTTAGAGCTGTAATAACTATTCATACTATTGATAACACAAAGCAATTAACATTCCGTTAAAGCTATTAATTTCGAACTTAGTAATAATCCAGGAGTATTAGGGGTTTCACCTCGGAATGAGAGATAGTCAGCTAAAAATTTTTTATAAACCTTTATTTTAAAACCCTAAAACTTGTCTCAAAACCTACATACTTATCGTAGGACTAGCTGATGCCCGCAACTTCGTTTGCGTGTTAATTTAGGTTTTTACATACAAAAGTTTATTCCCGCTAACTCCCGTTCCCGTGGGAATTTTGCAATATCCTGTTGCAACTAAGCTTTAAGTTTACTAAGGTACCTGCATGCCAAATTTCAAGCGTCTAACTTAAGCGGTATAGATTTTTCATACAAAAGAATTTTCCCGCTAATTCCCGTTCCCGTGGGAATTTCTGGAATTCCTTTCTTAGTGCACCTCTACGGTACCTAAGCTACGTCCCTTCCAAATTTCAAGTGCCTACGTTTAGCCGTTTAGGCTGTGCGTTGATATGTCTGTCAGTCGTTAGTCAGTTTCTCCTTTTATTATATACTAGCTTTTCCCCGCGGCTTCGCTCGCGCAAAGAACTCTTTTAGTCACCTGTTTCATTCTTGACCCTTTAGGGGATGATTTTTGAAAAATAGCGAACACGTGTCCGTTTATTTGCTTCGAGGTATATCTTGACGAAGCTTTGAGTCAAAATGTGCAAAAAAAATGTTTTCTCCATACAAACTTTGAACCCCCATTTCACCCCTTTAGAAAAATCATTTTCTAGTGCTGTAAAGTTCATCGCCATTTTGATGATTCCTAACTAAACAAAAAAAAGTTGAGATCTTATACACTTGACATTGATAGGTATTACATAGGAAAGCTGCAGAAAGGTATACATAGAATACAATGGTGCTGTAAAAATACAACTTTTTGATTTGAATTACTTACTTACTAAAGACGTAAGCTGAATAGAATAATCATGTTTGTTACATAGATAAAAACACCTTTAAACAGACGAATATTTGCTAATCCAGAGTAATCTGTATTTGGCTATGCTTATTACCTAAGATATTAAAAAGTCTTTCAATTAAGTTATGAATAAATAAATATTTGAAACCTAAAATAGCATATAGGTAGCCTTATTGAAGTATTTATCATATACGAATAGGGTATTCTAATGTGCATCTAAGGTCCGTATTATAGAACGCGACTCAGACTGATCTATACTTAAGCAGCAGTCGTCTTTGTCATTTTGATAGTGAAAGAAAGAGACAATCAATACTTAAGTATATATCAAGCTTGGTAATTTAGGTAATACGGACCTAAATTACCAGTAGAGGGAATGTCCACCGAGACTGGAAAAGCCGTCTGCATTGCTGTCATACAGCATACACAACTATAGATATTGATTGATTTTATAACATATTATTAAACTTTCTGAAGTTTTTTTTTTTCATTTCTTGACATTGACTCCCCGCCCGTACGGCCCGTACCCCAGTGACGACTACATCGCATAAGGTGCTGCCTAGCTAGCTAGCTGAGCAGGATGAGCGGCGACCACGAAACTTTTTTCTAATCCTTACATTTTTAAACTCGTGATATCTTTTGAATAGAATGTCCGAACTGCATAATTCAAAAAGTTGTATAAAGATGTTGAAGCAGTCTTGAATATGAAGTAATTTATTTTGATAAGGATTAATACCAAGATGCAAATAAAGAGCATTTGATAGCGGGCGGCATTTCAATTAATTTTTAAAAATAAAAGAACACATATTGTGGCATAACTATAATAGTTAGACATATGCTGTCGCGACACTTTTTGTAAATATTTATGTGTTCTGCAAAGTCGTAGTACATTATTTTATTCTATCATCAATAGTTTACGCAGCGCACGCAATGTAAAGAATATTTTAGGTAATTTTTTTACACCTTGGGTTACATTATTTGAGTTTCAGTAAGGATCCCTAATTTTTTTGAAAATATAATATAGCCTATGTCCATCGGGGATAATGTAGCTTTCTAATGGTGAAAGAATTTTTCAAATCGGTCCAGTAGTTTCGGCGCCTATTCAATGCAAACAAACAAACAAATCTTTCCTCTTTATAATATTAGTATATATTTAGATGTCCGCGTCTACATAAATCCCAAAGTCAAAGGTCAAAAAATATTTTTTTTATACATTTATCGCAAATATCTCGTTTCTTATGTGTTCTATGATATTTGTACTTAAGAAAAGTTGTAGAGAATTTAGTATTAAATTCTCTACAACTTTTGTACAAACATTTTTTAATATCTTGAACCATTTTCGAGAGAGAGGGCAGAGCGCGCGCAGTGTTTAAATCGTTATAGATGCTAAACGGTAATTCTTATTGAAAAACGGTATGAGAAAACTAACAATGTTTTTTTTAATACCTATTCAACGATACCCCACTTGACATGTAGGTTTTGAGACAAATTTAGGGTGTTAAAATAAAGGTTTACACAAGTTTTTTAGCTGACTATCTCTTATTCCGAGATTCTCACCCTCATTTGACTACTTTTCCTGGATTATAAATAATTCACAAAAAGCAAAGATCTACTTTTCTCTGAGGAAGTCTGCACCTTAAATCCTTCAATGTATTTCCCTACTTTGGCTTATTTTAATTAGCATACTAAATGTTCTGAAAAATGAATATATTTTGACTTTGATCCACATCCGTGCAACGCATGAGATTAGAAATAATAACTTTTATACTAGTGGGTAATTACCTTGCCAACTGATCTGAAGTTTGCGGGTTGGATTTATCGAATCGTAAGTATGTATTTACAGGAAAAAAATAGTAAATCAGTTATCTAGCCCTCAAAGTACAGTACCTATAAGCCTTGCTTAGTTAGGGCTAAATACCGCTGCGTGAGATGTACATCCAAAAACTTTTTTTTTAATTACACAGCCCTAGTCTCCTTTACTTTACCTACCTACCTCACCATTCAATAACCCGCATAGCGTGTAATTAGATTTATCCCCTTGGGACGCAATATCCAGATACGTTAATACTTCAATGAGTGATGAGCGGTAGTCTTAAAGCATGTTGAACACTGTATTCTATCTGTACATATTATAAAGAGGAAAGATTTGATTGTTTGTTTGCATTGAATAGGCTCCGAAACTACTGCACCGATCTGAAAAATTCTTTCACCAAAGCTACATTATCCCCGATGGACATAAGCTACATAATTTTCCCGAATCACTACGGGAACGAAGTCCCGAGCGGAATGCTTGTAGTTCTATATATTAGTCCCGGTTACATTAAAAGTTTTAAATAAGAGTCTTTATTTATCGTAAGTACTAAGATAAATTAAATCTTTATCTTGTGATTTATAATTCACAGGTGTTGAATTAAATCGCAACCTGGTTAGGGAAAATTGGCCAGAAGTCACAAAAGTATGAAAATGTTTGACTATTAAACGTAAATAGGCATTCGTAAGGATAAATATACCTATCATGAACAGAAGCGTCTAAAAAATTAATAAAAGCAAAATGTACTTACATGCTGTTGTCCATTGCCGAATAAAACGCCACAGGCACCGCGCCAAATGATGTGTGTACCGAAACGCTGGGCCGAGGCCGAATCTATTGGGAAACCTTATCCTGTAGTTATTGGCATCTGGAAAAATTACAGGTACAATGGGTCCATTCATTTGGCCATATTTTTAATATTACAAAGACGTGGGATGACGTCCTTCGTCAAAGGATCAATTTCTTAGGTTCGTATTACAAAACACGACAGACTCTGGTCTATACTTAAGTAGCAGTCGTCTTTGTCATTTTGATTTTGAGACAATCAATACTTAAGTATAGATCAAAACTTAAGTCTTCTTCTGTAATACGGGCCTTGATCACGGTCCATGTGAAGGTCTAGTTCATGGACGTATAACTCGTAGTATCTTCTAAGTAGTCTGTGGTATAACTATATAATAGTAATATTACGTCCATGAGGGGGTGCGTGTGAGGTAAAAAAATCTTAGTGGTCCAAAATCATCATCCTCAATTGCTAGCGGTGCACGCTGCTGATCAACGGCCTAGGCGCAGAAACTTTGCTTGATATTGGTGACGTCGCAATTATATATTTTAATTAAAATACTTTGATTAAATACTGAAACACTTACGAAATCACCATTGTAGACGCCATTTTTAAAAGGATTGAATTGAACTACGGTTATGGTCTAATTAGACTATAGGGACCTACAATACAATACAATATACTTTATTGCACTCCAACACAGATAAGGTACAGTTACATTTTATACAAAAAGTTATGTCAGGGTACAAAAGGCGGCCCCATTGCAAAGAAGCAATATCTTATCGGCAACCTTTGGGTGTGGAGAAGAAGTAACAAATCGTTTAGACACACTGATTGTCTAAACTGATTAAGAATTATTCGATTTCGTTTCCATTCTATTCACCGGTGGCCGGCCGGTACAGTCTGATAAATTATTTATTTACTTATCTACCTAAGTTGTTTAAAGTAAAAAGTATATCATCTACATACGACTACATAAATTTACTAAGGAGCTGTTATCATGTCGAATACCAACAATTTTTTGTGCATGATAAGCGTATCATACTGCTTACTTTTTTTAATGCAAACTTAAAATACGACCGCACTGTTGATAAGGCGCTTAGAGCAATATGTATCAAGGATATTTATCTGTGGGTCAAAATGCCCTGAGGTGCGGTATATTTTTTAAAGATAAAATCATTATTAATCCATGAAAAGATAATTTACTAGTACATATTTTATTCTTCTCCTTTTGTATCGACAATGGGAGATAGTTTTTAGCCTTTTGGTTACAAATAAATTTATGTTTTTAGGTATCGTTAAATATGATCTCTTTAATTAAATTCCTTATGAATAATAAACCACTTAGTAATTAATAAATAGGTGTGGCTAATTAAGACGGTCATTGGCATATTGTCTTATCTCATCTTCTTATCGTCTCGATATAATCAAGTGTGTGGCGAACGTGTCTAACCCTGGTGTCAAAGTTTTCAAACCACCAAAGTAGGTACCTCTTTCAAACGCTGTAGTCGATCGACAACAGCCGGGACCGCGCCGGCTTAACCTATAACGCTCTTGGTAAATTGCCACTTTGGTCACCCATCAAGTTTCCTGCTACTAAAAACGTTGCTTAATCTCACTGATCTGTTCCGATCAGCAAGAGCGACTGGGCTACGAGTTCTTCAAATGCAAATAAATGTCCATCTTTATAAGTTAAATGAGATATGATGCAACATGTGTAGCAAAGTCAATAATTGCACAAGTAAACTATTTTTAACTATTGCCATACAAATTCATACAATAGTTAGAAATATTAATTAAATAGACTAAAAAACTTTATTACTTACTTGTCTCAAGATCTTCATAATCCACTCTGCTAAGAGGATTCCTTCTAGGAGGCATTGTCACAATCACATCAATAATCACACTATAAATTCACATTACTCAGTAAAAATTTAACCTATTATTTACAAAACGCACATTAAGACAACTAACTTATTTTATGAAGGGTCTAATGCTAACTTCACAATCTTACATTATTAAACGTAATTAATTCGACATTTAAAATGAATTGTAAGAATCACAGAAACGCGTTGAATGCACTGTTGGTAAACAGGTTCGACATATCGCTATCGCTCTCCGGTACTGCGCGAGCGCCGGTTGACGTCACGGCAATACCAACCAATAGTGCTTGGCTTTTCGATTACCTATAGGCGTTATTAAACGGTTGAATAATTTTTTATCTAGAAAAATATTGCAGTTCTCGTTAAGTTTAGTGAATACACAACACATTGCGATTAATAACTGTATATGTATACAATTCAAATTAAAAAACGAGCTCGTTTTAGAGGGTGCGTTTTGTTCGCATATTTAACCCGCATTATAATTTAATTGTACAAAATAATAGTAGATTACCCAACAAGTGAAAAAAAGGTGAATTCTTTTCGAGGCATTGAGTTGTATCCCGAGAGGAGCGAAGGATTCTAGATTAGAATCCTGAGCGGATCGAGGGATACAAGAGCCGAGATGAATTTTTTTTACGTGTTAGGTACTCTACTTTTTACCATTGACTACGAGAAAAAGAAAATAATTACTCTGTGACAGTAAATTGTCAACAATAGCTGCTGCTTTAACGCGAAATGACTCTGGAACGAGAGGTTCACTTTCACCACTGGATGTAGATTTTTTTTTTTTTTAAATTTATTGAAGCTTTGGTAACAAGACCATCAGCTTAAAACTAAACTAAACACTGATGAAGTATACTTAACTAAAAATAAAAACATAACTAGAATAGAAACAAACTTAAAACTAAAAACGTAACTTAATAGAAACAAAGAAAACTCATTTTATGATTTTGAGACAAAAACTTTTAACAGAAACTTACAAAAACTTTTAACAGAAACTTTTGATTGCATGAAAATTGCACAGAAAATTGGCTGAATTCCTTATTCTAAATTTAAAATTTTTAACCGAGCCATATTCCATACGTTTTTATAGCGAGAGTATGCAACCTCCTTGCACATTTTCTTTTGTTTTCTTACTAAAATCCGTATATTCGCGCATGTTCCAAATTCAAAATTTTTTATTCACTCAGTGAAATAAACAGCGTTTTATTCACTGTTTTTGAAGAATAACGGACCCTTTTTCGAGGGGCAATGGTAAAAAATAATGAAATTAATATTGTCGAAATCCTAAGCGGGTTTTGGAGAACGTTTAATTATTGTGGGTAACCATAGAATAAACAAATGCCAATACGCTTTACGCTTCAACATCATAATCATAAAACAACAACTAATTTACTTTGTCTTCGATCACTGATGACGAAAACAAGCTAAGACGTAATTTTCGCCAATCAAAAAGTAACATGAAAATTAAGAAAAGAGGAGTGGAAATGAAAATAATAAGTTAATTTTATAAAGAGTATTTTATTATTTAGTCGCTAAAATCACATTTCAAGACTTGGTCTAAGTAAGCTATGCCATTTAAAAATTGTAGAAAAGATGAACTTGATTTTTTTTCTGATACTAAAAAATATACTGATTTTGTTAACTAACTCTATACCATCCAATACACCATTTCCCTAACTAATCAATTACAAGTTTTCTTAACACATAAATGAAGTACTCTCAGTACTCTGTGTAAAATGGTCAGCTCAGTTTTTTTACTTTTTTACTTGCAGAAGACAAAAAACGGAATACGGAAACAATAGATATGTTTTGCAAAACATATCTATTTTTCCTATGCAAACTGGATGACTACCCTATTTTATTTTTATTTTGCCAGAATGTAGTTGTAAGTTTATTTTATTTTTAAAGGTTTACAATGAAAGATATGTATAATATATAGGGTGACTTTCAATTAGCTAGCAAAATATTAGGAATTGAACCCCCCATGAAAACAAAATACTTTTTACAAGGAACCCATATGATATACTCATTCTTAAATAAAATTCGTTATAGGTCGCGTAACACGAGTTGAGGAGTAACCAATTTAAAGTCACCCGATAGGTATAATTAAGACAAAAGGCAAGTTTGAAAAGCATGAAAAATAAATAAAAAGCTAAGCTTAAATCATAAAAGAACTAATACTATGTGTTCATAAAAAAATCATATTAGATTGATCTGTTTTCACTTGTTTAGGCATTTTGTTTTACATTATTGATTTTACGACTAGGTGTTCAGTAATCATCTTGCAAAGCGATTTTGCAACAAATAGTGCATTTCCCATACTAAAAGATATATTTAGGAGTGGAATTACAAGTCAAAGTAATCCAAAAGGTTTAATAATCTTCGTAATTTACTAGTTTAGTACCTGGGCGATCGAGCTTCTCTCTTGACCGCAAAAATCAATTTAATTATTTCCTTATGTTTTAGCAAAAATGCACTGTTGTGGAAGTAAAATAAGTCGTTTTTGTTACTCAAAACATTCTTAACCTATGAATTTCATGATAATCCTAAGAACAGCTTCCGAAAAATCAACCACGTTTGTATAAATTCATATAGTTATACAAGACTGGCTAGGTGGAAAGTTTAGGATTGAAATAAATAACTAGCAAAGTCCTGCGACTTCGTTCCCGGTTTTTTTTACCTTTTTTTTGCTAGAAACCTTCGCGGGCGTACGCAAAACAACTCACCTAATTTTCATCATAATCGGATAACAGTTTGGGAGTGCATAGAATACAAACATTGGTTTTTATTTATACACAAGCTGATTTTTTAATCAGTAGCTAAATTTTTTGTACATACGTAAATTTTATAAAAACCTTATTTCTTTGTTTTTTTTTTTTTTTTATTTACTGTTCATTGTACACAATATACATACAGAAAGAAACATACAAAGAAAGAGACGACCAGACACTGCTTAGTTCTATGAAGAAATTTCTTACAGCATTTTATATCGTTTCATACAAATATTTCACGATCTAGCGTGAAAATAAACGAAATTTTCTGCGATTAAAAAAAATCACATCTAAGACATTAAAAAGGGGTACCAAAATCTGCAAATTCTCGAAAAAAATAATTGTTTTCCTCCTTATTTACGTTCTATCAATGTTACTGACACCGTAAGAAAAATTTGGCCGGTGATTAAGAAGTCGCCTGTGTAGAAGATAGAAAAGTAAATTATCCCTTACCTTATTACAATATCGCTTTGCATAAATTCTTGTGATGTACAAATACTAAATTAACTTATACTATTGTTGTTCAGCAGCGGAGCATCGTCTTCGTTATCCGATCGCTCACTGTCACTGGTCAGGATCACTGTGTAAAAAAATACAAATATATAAATTCCTATACATAAAAAAACAGTCTATGACAAATACTCATGCATTAAATAAATCAAAATAAAATATTTAGTACGTAGTTAATTTATGTTTTGACCACCCTGTAAATATGATGACTTTATACTAGTTAGTGAAACTTTAGGGGGTGCTTCTCACCATGAAACTGTAAACCACTTTTCCAAGAAACCTATATGACATTCTCAAAAAAAAATTGGCTTCCTATACAAAGGCTAATTAGTTGTATGGAGAGGTGACATTTTTAAAAATATCATCATGCATCATGTCAGCCGCAAGACATAGGCCTCCCCCAGGGATCTCCACCTCGATTGGTATAGGTATAATATATTTTAAAAATATATATTTTTATGTTTTATAATATATATTTTTTTTATAATATATTTTTAAAATATATTATAAAATATAGTATAATATATTTTAAAAAGTTTATTTTTTTTACATATGTCAAAATATATTAAATGATTACATGTCAAAAAATTTCTAAATAAACATGTGTTAAAATTTTAAAAATATATTATACCTATATTCCTTGGGGAAAGTTGTTTAGTTTCGAGGGCTGATTCACATCCTTATTTTTCGCTAACTAATTTAAAGTCGCCAAATATAACGCTTACATTCGTCAAAGTTTTCTCCCTCATATATATTTTTGGTTCCCTCTTGACCACAATCTAGCTCAGAGGAAAGTGTAGCTCGATCACATCTTTTCCCGACACTAGATCGTGAAAGAGTGAGGGTTTAATTTATATAAAAAATAATTAAAAAAATGAGATATCAAGGATGTTTTAAACGATATTTCTTTTTAACATAATTTAAATATCTGTAAGTAGGAAATCTTTTCAAAAAGATTAAATATTTCTCTATTTGTCAAAAAGATAACAAACTACTTCTACTTCCGATTATTCTTACTAAATCCTACTTTTTAAGAATAGAGATATTCTTCAAGATACTAATACCATAAACTTACATAAAGAACTACGAAGGAAGACAAGAAACTTTCATGCAAATTAAACAAGCAAAAGCTGTGGAAAATTAAAAAAGCAGCAAGCGGTTGGCCTTAAAAATAGGCAGCTGATCGATCACATAATAAATATAATGCTACAATTTTTTCCCAGCACTTAAAATTATTCAGTTAACTATTTACCACACACTAAGTTTGATGCTGACATCTAGTTTATGACACAAAATTAATATAAAGAGGATGGACCAAAATTGCCCCACGTCCTATAACAAAGTGACATATCTCAAAAAAAAGATAAAAATGTGTAAAAAAATATGGCATACTTTCTAAGATTAATTTCTTACACCTTCATATGAAAAAATTGCTATGAAAATAGTTCAGGCGCTGTTATGAAAAATTCGTTTGTATGAGTTTTCATGGACCAATTTTAAAAATTCTTTTTGACGTGACAACGTCTTAAATTAGGTTGCGGCTGGGAGTCACTTATGAAAAAGTGTAACGCTCGGTAACGTTACGATGAGTCACCGAACGAGAGAGAGGCCCGCCGAATGCCTTGCGCCGAATGCCGAATGCCCACTCAACTATGATCGGTCTGCCGCGCGCAGTTTCATCTAGTGTGAGTTCCTTGTTCCTATTGTGCAATTTAATTATATTCATATCAATAAATATTCTACCGAGAAAAAGACGATGTCACGTAAAATCTTCGCCCGTAAAACCGACTTTACAGGCAACCATTTTTTTTTGTTTGAAAGGGTACCCTCAATAAAGTCCCACTGCCATAAAGTCAAGTCTCCGGTCGCCAGGATCCCGGAGAAATGAAAGTAAAATCTCAAAAATAAGCTTATTTTTGTACTTTACATTATTAGTTTTTCACTCTCTTTAAAAATTCTTCTTCTGTTTAGAAGGGTATAGCCCCCAGGTAGTCCCACTGCCATAAGTCAGGTCTCCGGTCTCAGGATCCCAGAGAAGTGCAAGTAAAAAAAAATAAATCAAAAATAAGCTCATTTTTGTACATTAACATAATTGGTTTTTCACTCTCTAGTCGTTTCTTTTGACTTATTGCATTATGATAGATAAGACAGAAACGTCAGTGGTAACGCGTGGGAGTGGTCGACAGAGGTTGTTTCACTTACATTAACACAAATGAGAGAGACGAATAAGCGACTTCCCGAGTTTAACATATGAAGATTTGATCATGATATCCATTGGTACCTACCACCCCAGAATCACACGCTCTTATTGCAGCGAACATATAAATCAAACAGGTGTATATGATATTGACATATACAGGCATCCAGAAATAATTAATATTAATGTCAATGATATACAAAATAACATTCTGTTGAGATGCAGGATTCAATCATGGCATATCCGAAGAAAGGAGTATTACACCTATGTGCTTTATAATAGACGAAATGAAGGAAGAAATGCTGTGGTTGAATACTGTTGTTCCTGTATACATGGGCGCAGGACATTGGGGGTATGCGCCCATTTTATGAGTGTAATATATTATTTGGGCTGGATGCGGAACCAGCCCGAAGAAATGAACCACCCGGCAGGTTTTTTAAACAATGTTTTAAGGGATTTAGAAAACGAATAAATGAATGTTGAGAAAACGAGTTTATTTTTGAGTTATTCTCATATTTTCCTAATCACATGAATAAGGAGATAATTCTCAGTTGATTGTTGATTGAACAAAATAAATGTGATATATTAAAAACTACCGTAATAAATAAAAAAACTTATATTTGAGTTATTTTCAAGTTTTTGTTATCACATGAATAAAGAGATAATGCTCAGTTGATCATTCATTGAACAAAATAAATGTAATATTATTAAGAACTACCTTAATTGAAAAAATGAGCTTTTTTTGAGATTTTACATTTATTTTTCCGGGATCCTGAAGACCGAAGACCTGACTTATGGCAGTGGGATTACCTGGGGGGTATACCCTTCTAAACAGAAGAAGAATTTTTAAAGAGAGTGAAAAACTAATAATGTAAAGTACAAAAATAAGCTTATTTTTGAGATTTTACTTTCATTTCTCCGGGAACCTGGCGACCGGAGACTTGACTTTATGGCAGTGGGACTTTATTGAGGGTACCCTTTCAAACAAAAAAAGAATTTTTAAAATCGGTCCATGAATACTCATACAAACGAATTTTTCATAACAGCGCCTGAACTATTTTCATAGCAATTTTTTCATATGAAGGTGTAAGAAATTGATCTTAGGAAGTATGCCATATTTTTTACACATTTTTATCTTTTTTTTGAGATATGTCACTTTGTTATAGGACGTGGGGTAATTTTGTATGGATTGTGGTCCATCCTCTTTTAATTTAATGCGTTCATCCATGTCTCTTACTTTTTGCAAAGAAAAAACAAGTGAAAATTAATTTAGCATAATCACTACACAATAGAATCGGCATCAATACTATTTTGTCGCGAACTTTGTTCAAAACAAAATTTAAAGAATGAAAAATTAAAAACCCGTCTTTATGCCATATTATTGATATACTTGGACGCGACATATTTCGACAATATTTTTCATTCCTTAAAAATTTACTCACAAAAGTACTATGTATTTCAAACAAAAATACAAAACAACTAACACAAGCTCCACTAACCTTAGCTTTATATCTTCAACCGTAGTGATAAACTGGTAATCCCTATTAGCATTTCATTTACATCTGAAACATAAGCCTTTTGTGTCAACTAGCTATTGTGTTCCATGATAGAAATGTTACAAAGGTTTAGGCCTAGAGAAGTATCAATTTGTGCTTTTGGGAAACCTTTTTGTATAACTGTAAATATCTTTTGTTTAGGTACCGAACAAAAACCAGAATACTCTAAGAATAAAAATCCTGTCAATGTTCTATGTTCATTGTGCCATATCATTTTATCTAGTACAAAAAAACTAAGTAGTGCCAAAATCAAAGTGCACTGAAAACTGAGAATCATTTAATTAAACACACTGAATAAAACAATCTTAGAAAATGTACATTTGCTTATATTTCACATAAAAAATACATGTCACAGTATTATACAGCCAGCTGTGTTCGTTACACAATATTTAACATTATATTAACATGTTTCTTAGTGCTATGGCAAAAATTACTTGCAATAACTGAAACGCAAGCAACCATTTTAACATGGTCGGGTTGTATAACACACAAGCGTTATATGTACGTACGGTTTATTCACATCGAGCGTAGACAAGAAACAATAACTCATAACTCTATGGCTTTCTAGGTTCTAGTGAAACATTCGTCGAGAAAAGAACTATATATACTACCTAAAATTCGCTAGTTTGTTCAAGACATGATAAAGTATTTATATTACAATAAAAATTGTTAAGATATAACCACTTTCTCCACGCAACCGAAAGGAAAAATGAGCCAAATCCTGGCATTGTGATTTTTATATATACATACACATAAGTATTTAGTGCCAATATTTGTGAATAAGTAGGAGAAACACGCCCATTTGAACCGAGCTATTCTCTTCATAGGTTTTTTAATTATTATAAGATTTTTTTATTGTTTTCGGATTACCTACTTGTATTTTACTATATTATTATCAGTATTATCACTCTTGATAAAAAATTGCTGGAAACATTTTCGAGTTTTCGACTTGCAGTCAACTACACTGGGCGTCAAAAATAAGTAGTACACTTTTCAAATTGCAATTACTCCTAAACTATAGTAGTTACACTTATGAAATAAAAAGCAGTTTATAGTAAACTTAACGAAGTTTATTAAAGTTATATTTTATTTGGCATGAATAAAGTTTCAAACTTAAAATTAAGATAAATACTAAAAAGTATCAATTTTTAACGATATGTCAACCACTTAATTTTCACGTTTTGGAACTTTTTCACAATTTAATAACTTGTGTTGCCGCCTCGGGCTCTAATTACAGCTTGGATCCGGTTTGGCATGCTGAACACTAAGTTTCGGAGGCGGTGTTGGGGAATATTTTCCCATTCTTCTATCAGCGCATGTTTTAGAGCCCTGAGTGTGGCAGGAGGTGGACTGCGCCTTCTGACTAGCCTCCCAAGCTCATCCCAGGCGTGTTCAATCGGGTTGAGATCTGGGCTTCTCGATGGCCAAGCCATCAAGTTGATGCCAACCTCCTGAATGTACTCTTGTACGTGGTGAGCAGTGTGTGGCCGGGCGTTATCATGCATTAGGATGGCTCCATCACCCATATTTATTAAATATGGCCCTGCATACTCGTTGAGGATCTCCGAGGCATATCTTTCACCAGTCAAAGTCCCATTTTCTATTACCACAAGCTCTGTGCGACTCTCTGAAGAGATACCAGCCCATACGTGTACAGAGCCCCCGCCATATTGGACTCTTTCCGAGATACAAGCTTGAATGTATCGCTCACCGGGTCGTCTGTAGACTCTCCGCCGTCCATCTGAAGTGTATAAAGAGAATCGAGACTCATCTGTGAATAAAACTCTAGCCCATTCTTCTTCGCCCCATTGTACGTGTTGACGGGCGTAGCGTAGTCTTGCTACGCGATGCTCTGTCTCAAGTTTGGGGCCATTTGCTGGTCTTAGAGGCTTCAGGTTAGCTTCAGCAAGTCTTCTTCTCACTGTACTCTCACTGATGTAGTCTGTTCGGGTCCGAAGAAGCTGTTGCTGAACCTCAACTGCATTAAGGTGTCGATTTCTTAACACAGTGGAAACAATAAAGCGATCTTCTCGGGTACTTGTGCACCTGGGTCTGCCATTACCTCGTCTCCTTAGATGGTTTCCAGTCTCTTCGTACCTTTGCTTTACTCGCTGAACCGTTCTTAAAGTTACACCCACCCTCCTTGCAGTACGACGCATACTGATGCCCACTTCGAGAAAAGCTAAGATTCTTGCACATTCTTCTGGTGAAAGAGGCATGATTAGTCAAATTTACTCTCTGAAGATACCTATGCTTTTCAATTACAATTGCTTTATCAGCAGCGAATGTGTCAAACACAAAAATCCTAAGTAAGACAACACCTTTCAACAGTTTAAAAAAAGTGTTTTTATTTATTCGTTTTTTTTAAAGTCAAGCATTATAAGTTCTTATAATGCATGAAGTTTTTATTGAATAAGATTAAATTTTCTTTTTAACCTTTTTTGTTTCAAAGGTCTAAGTTTTATAGTTTGGGAGAAATCGCAATTTTAAAACTGTACTACTTATTTTTGACGCCCAGTGTAGTACGGAATTTGAGGAAAAGATTAGATAGAAAAGTACGAGGAAAATGTGTTTACATGCATATTGTTGTTATTTGAACTAATCAACAGTTGTTATTTTGGCGGTGGCTTTTTAGAGTAATTTTGCTTGTTTAAACTAGTATGCATATAGGCGCAGAGCACTTAACGTAAAGTAGTGATGTTTATCTGGCTAGGGCGATTGTTTCTCACGACACTTCAGTGATTTTTCACTGATATTTGTAAGTCGGCGCGCAGTCACACCACATTTTCCATCTATCTTTATTGCAAGCAAGATAAAGACACATGTCCCCTCTTACCTCAACTCTTAATTTACGTTCAATGTTTTATGGAACTCTAATAAGGGATGGGAATTCACTGTTGCCTAGTATCACAATCTAGAAATAATTCATGCCATGTCGTTTTTATTTAACGATGCCACTCTGGTTCTGCATAAACTTAATTCAGGTTATGTTGTATTTCGGCAACCTTAATTATGTATGTCTTATATGCCGAAAAAAAAACCGTAAAGGGATTAATCGTGAAAATAAAATTTTTTGTTCTAGAATTGAGTCTGCGATATCCAAATACTATCGACAGAAAATAGAAATCCATCACCAAAGTACCGTACCCTTTAGCAAGCCTTTTAGCTTAGCATTCACACTCTACTCGTACATAGATAACAGAAACTATTTGATAGAGGAGATTCGGTTAGTGACAGCCAACACCTCGATTCTTATACGTACATCTATACATTCGGCAAGCGGCAAGGATGTTATATGGATACCACGACTTGAAATGTATAGATGTATTGATCTCCCTATTCAATCATGCATCGAATAGAGAATAAAGTTAGTAAGAAGGCTTATTCACTAACAAAAACATAAATAATAGAAAATGCGGTTGATCAACAAAAACTTCTAGGCAAGCATACGTAGTACTTTCTGTTCAATTGTTGATCAATCGCATATTTTTTCGTAACATTCGCACTTATATCCCGAGATAGAGAATACTCTATGTCATTAAATACTAGAACATTCTATTATCACTAGCTCTCTCTACATACATTTGATACAAAACCTAGCGTTACCAAAATATTTGGCGATCAAACCTGTGTGTGTGTGTGAGATTTAGTAGACTTATTTTTAAAACGTAGAAATACAAAAACAAATTACAGAATCGTATTCACTGAAAGTCAAACCCGCATAATTTAAAACTTTCTTTTTAAATTTCATCTTTATTAAAAGGTGTTTGAAATCGTCTCATAGAGCTTTCTGTTTCGACTACGATGTAAGTAAAGTGTATCTTTAGCCAAAGATAAAGATTTGGAACGCAAGAGTTACGTGAAGATGCACACTTGTACATCTTCACGTTACTCTTGCTTTCCAAATCTTCCAGGCTATCACCTTTTCACACATATGAACTCTGATGCTTTCCAGGATTTGCAACGAAAATGGGTTAACGCTGATCTCTGTACTTTATACAAGACGCAATAAAAGAATACTAAACGCTTAGAGCTCCTTAACACATTAGTCAATTTCATTGTAAATAAAGGACGATGGGCAAAACGTCCCCCTCCGACCAACAGATTTGAAATGTATCTCAAATGAAAGATATCAATGTAGTGATGACTTTTTACTATGGCGACATCCCTCAAATGTGTGGGATATTCTGGGAAAATATTACTTTAATGTTAATATTGATAACAAAAGTAACAGTATGTTATTTAATAATTGTTTGATTATTACCATATTCATAATATTTTTATTGTTATATTCATATTTATCATCTCAGGTATACATTTAGAACACATATAAAAATATAAAACGATAGGCATTTTAGCAATCTTTAATTATGTGTTATTTCTAAACCCCATGGATTTTGACATTGAACGTAGCTATTAATATCTTTAAAAATACGTATGAAACTGACGACATACACAAAAGGTCTGTTGGAGGGTGGGGACGGAGTCCATAAATTTTTGCCCATGGTCCTTTACCTTTATTTACAGAACATTAGATGTTGTTAAATAAGGATTACTCTTTAAAACTTGTCTGAGTAGATTATATCGAATTATTACACGATAAGTTATGTATTACTTGGTGAAATCACAATTCTGTGTTTGACCTAAGATACCTAAATGACCGAATTCGAGTACACGTTCTTTTCTCTAGTGAAGTATCCGCATTTTCTATATAAAGATGACTAATGTGAAAAGAGACTATTGTGTGATTAACTTACTAGGAACCTATGGTCACTTCGCAACTAACAGCGCGACGCCGATCTAAAACAACAACGTTTACCTCAACAAGTTATTCTAAATAAAGGTTTTTTTGCATAGACCTGCCTATAAAATAACGGTAATATACTGAGGGCATTGCAAAAGTGCCATTTCTTTGGTACAGAAATCTAACTAAATGTTTCAGGCTTTTTTTGTTTTGACATTTGCTAGGATGGATCAATCCTTTTATTTCTATGCGAGTAAAAAAACTTCGAAGTCCGAAAGCAAAAGAAAACCAGCCATTTTTATACTAAGATAAAAGATTAAATATTCTTTAAATATTTTTTATATTAACGACCATAATTGTTATACTTGCTAATTGTTTTTTTTAAGTCTTCAAGGTCTTGAAATGGAACCAACTAGGATTAAATGGTAACGTTTAAATATTTTTTATATTAACGACCATAATTGTTATACTTGCTAATTGTTTTTTTTAAGTCTTCAAGGTCTTGAAATGGAACCAACTAGGATTAAATGGTAACGACAACACACCTACAAAGTTATAAAAACAATCTATTTCATAATAATTTAGAGGAGAAAACGCTAACATGTCTTTACTAGGTTGATATAAGAAATCGATAGGTCTATGCAATAATACTATTATTCGAAATAAAATATTTTGTCCCTTGCTAAAATAATCTAGTAACGATTTAACCTTTTATTTTGGCTTTTTGCGGTGTTTATTTACAATAATAATAGCTATTAAGTTTAAGTTATATACAAAACAAATACATAATTACACGATAAATATAGAAAGAAACATTGTTCCCTAATTATAAAAGATTTTTGAAAATAGTTAAATTATTTCGCTAAGTGGTGGGTACGTCAATAAGAATACACCGAAAACCTGTAGCTTGGCGTGTAGGTACTAGGTACCCTTCGTACCTACAACTATACAAGATGGGGAAATGTGTACAAGATGATCCTTCGAGGTGAGATGATCCCTAACGATTGCGCTGCGACTATGAGCGCCATCTAGTTGAAAACATTGCTAAAACACAGCCGGGGCCCACCACCGCTCAGTCAATCTGTGATGGCGGCCAGAACAATGTTCGTATTTTTATTGAAATAAATAAAAAATCTACGTCGCTGAACTAAGATCAGGTTGACTTTGAGATTAGATTACTTTTGAAGTAGGCATCTTATTGCAATGGCTGTCGTGTTTGCGTCTTTCTATTGTGCTAAGTTAGTAATTTTTCTAATTTTTCTAATTTTTCTATTGTAATTTTTCTATTTTTCTTTCTATTGTGCTAAGTTAGTAATTTTTATTGGCATTGAAATTGCAAAAGGTTTATAGGTTATGTCAGGAAACAAAAACCGAAAAAATGTGGTTTGGGGCGAGTTGATTAGTTTGATTGTGTGCAAGATGATCCATATGGATCGTCTTGTACCACAGACTCTTAACAAATATTTGGAGTTGTCTGCTAATTACTTTTAAGTTTAATTTATGTTCTTAATTTAACTAGCCCAGTGACTTATAATCGTCATCAGTTAAAACTAAATCCTAGGGGTAAGATGAACCGGGGATCATCTTATCCACAGCCCTGGAATCATCTTGGACACATCGGTGTACAAGATGATCCTTTGTTAGGGCTTTAAAAGTGTAATAGGCAATTCAATATTAATAGATTAAATAACATGAGTATGCAAATAGTAGCATTGATAAATATGCTACCATAAAATACTAATACCTCATAAATTACTTGAAAAACCTTTATATTACGTGATTTCTCCCTTAAGTGGATCATCTTGTACACGTTTCCCCTACTCCGCGTCTAAAGGCGGAAAGTGGCTATTACGCTACAGAATAGTGGGCACGACTTTTGTTTAATATTTTACTTTAGCGCTCATCTTTTTTGGTAGGATATATTGGACGTATAGCTCTATCAAATTAAATAAACTTTTGCAATAGTAAAATAATACAGTAGTAGTACAGTACTTCTATTATCTTATTGCGGTTTGGAAAATTTCGTATTTTGAATAATTAAAATGATTTTCAAAAGACAAGAACGAGCAAGACACTGTTGCCGGGACACATTAAGAAAATAGAAGGACTGTACATATTTATTCCGAAGCGTAATAGCCACTTTTCGCCTTACTATCTGACGCTGAGTACCTATACTGATTGAAACAATTCTCCTGTAGCCGAGTAACTCCAAGAAAAAACAGTTTAATAACTATCTTACAAAAAAGTTACTACGACTTTTTTCATTTTACCATTCCTTTACTGGAAAAAGTACGTGCCATCAAATGGCTCCTATATAACAACATTTGTATATTCAGTCGACTTCCAAACTCTTTTTCATAAAATTCGAGTCGAATGTTTTCATTAAACACGAACAAATGATATGAAGTTTTATATACGTATCAATACGTTTGTATGTGTTTGTAATACAAATGTTGACGATCCTTAGATATTTAGTACCTAAAATAAAAAAACGTAGCGTCCCTTTTACCATTTTTTTTGTGAGAAGACAATTTAAAAAATAACATTTGACCAACGATAAACATTAACAACGTGGGCAATGAACACCTAAACCAGGCTATCAAAACACAGACTTCGCTATTTTATTTAATATTTTTAAAACGTTTGTCTTCGTCATTTATTTTAAATTTCCATTGAAGTAACTTAACATCGGCACAATCACATTGTGAATGCCATTTTTCCAAAAAAATTAATTCATTTTCAGGGACGATTTAACCCTATCTCTCACTACTCTATATTAACAAGTCTCATTGCCTCCAGCAGGATAAAATGTCTGATACAATATACACGAATTCCAGGGAATACTTCATCCTGTTGTGTTAGCAATATTATTATTATTAAGTCACTGTTTCATATTTTTTTCTGTGTCGCACTAGGGAGCAGTAGAATACCAGCATCTGTGCTATTTATTTGGCACAGACACTATGCTGAGCTGCACCCTATGAAACTACGCTGTACCCAAATATCACCTAATTGGTTAAAAGTACCTATCTTCTTGTAAATGTTCTGATTTGTTGTGTTAAATAGCCTGGCTTAGCCCTCGGCCTACCTTAGGCCGGGCCGGCGCGCTTAGCGTATCTCGGCGGCTGTCGTCGGTTCGTACCGTTTCGCTCGGGCGCGGCGGCCGGCTTGCCCTGCGCAGGCGGCGGGTACGGGATCCTGAACAGTTGGATCTTCAGGTGCTCGCAGATTTCTAGGCAGACCTGGCCACAGTACCGGAATAGATCGATGCACACCCATATCTGGAATAAATGGGTTATGTTGGCATACTTTAAATTGGTAAACAAAAATTTCGGTTAAAATCCACTAAACAACTCTCCCATATAAAACTAATTATTAAAAAAAACCCACAAGTTATATTGGACGACTTTAAAATAGATACCGAAAATTAAGGATGTGAATCAGCCCACGAAATTGAAAAACTTTCTCCAAGGAACATAGGTCGAAATATGGAAAAAAAAAAACATCTACAGGGCTTTAGGTATCTCTCTTTCAACCTCTAGAGTGGTTAATCATTCCACGAAACTCAACAACTTCCCCAAGGACATAGGTCAAAATACGAAAAAAAAAAAGTTGATCTTCCATACAAAATTCGCTATATGCTGATGAATTTTGTATGGGAACTCAAAAAATTTTTTTCGTAAATCCTTGGGGAAGCTGTTCAGTTTCATGGACTGATTAACCACCCGAGAGGTTGAAAGAGAGATACCTAAAGCCCTGTATAAATAAACGCTACACACTCAAAGGCCCACACTAAGGTTTTCCCTTGTGTCGTTGGTCCCTCGGAACACACATAAAAATAGACACGAACACCCATAACCCGAGAACAAACATCTGCTTTTTACATAAATGTTTGCCCCGAACTGGAAATCAAAACCAGGACCCGCCGATCAAGAGGTAGCGTCACTACCACTCGACCAAACCAACTTATCTATCCATTCAACTTATGCAATCAACTGATTTTCCTTTGTACGGTAAGGCGAATTTTTTTGTTGAGAATTTCACGAAGTTTCATGGGAATATATGACCCCTAAAGTTTCACTCACCAATTTAAAGTCATATTGAGAAGGGAGTTTTTTAACACTGTCACATGTGTTCTTGAAAAAAGTTGTCCAGATTTTCTCACGCTTTTATGAAAATGGAACTTCTGAAATGTATTAAAGAAAAGAGAGTTCTAATTTCTTACCGTGCACAGCCATAGTACGTAGTACTCGGGTATAGCATTATTAAAGTACTGGTTGAGAAACAACATGGCTGGTCCGAGTAACGACCAGTCGTAATACTCCATCTCGCTCTTTGTCATATGTGCCACCTGAAAGGAAGACAGAATACAAGTCAAATTCCAATAACCTAAGAAAGATAGTACAGTAAAATGTCACTGTCTTAAAAATAATTTCGATTCTATAAGTTTTAGGGCATAAATATTTACTGTAATCATATTAGTCTTCATCAGATAAATTGGAGGAAAATATATTCTACTGACATAAACATTCCGAAAGAATATAGAAACTTAGTAAATATTATAATACCTAATGTTTATTGCACACCATCAAAAAAAAATCTACATACAGGTTGAAACAGAACCTCCTAGCTTTATTGAAAATCCTGAACCAGTATCACTTATGTACTGAACACTTTTAAATTTAATTTTTTTGGGGGGGAGGGGGGGATTTTTTTTCCTAAACGTAGACATCACTCAGGCGCACCCCCCGAGCGCTACCCGCACCCCTTGCGTGTCTCGTGTAGGAGTAATGTCTACGTTTAGGCAAAAAATTAACTAGGTATTCCCATTGAAAAAATATTTAAAAAATTTTTTATTCATAAATGTGTTCTTTGAGTGATACTGGTTTAGGATTTTGAATATAGCTAGGAGGTTCTTTTTCACCCAGTATAGTTTACAAAAAGTAAGCACAATTGAAAACAAACACAATACAAATCCTACATTAAAAAAAAAAACTGAAAGCGTGTTTATTTTTCTCATTATCGGAGGCCTGGTGATAGACATAAGCTACTTTTCTGAACGAAGTCGCAAGCGGAACACAAGTCTTAATTAAATTATAATATTTTGAGAGCTTGATGCTCTGCATAATGTTAACGAACTACTTTTACAACACTGGTTCCCCTACAGGACACATATAATGCAACCACCGCGCGCCACGTAAATATGACTGCACTCATATAAAGCCAAACGAATTTCTTCAGTACCGACAAAACATTTCTTTTCGGTGCACGGTTTTTCAGTCCGATACCCATCTCTTATTTTTGAAAACTGTGCATGAGGATTTAATATTTGGTCGGCACTGAAGAGATTTACCGGAGCTCAACTTGATTTACGTACAAAATCATATATGCATTATGCATGGCGCGCGTTGGCGCTGAATATACACAAGCAACGTGGCACGGCAATCAAAGCAACATGAAATGAATCTTAATGGCTACGGAGCCAAGATTTTTTTTCGTCCGTCGCTCCGTCCTCAGGTGGAGGATGATTCTTCGTTCTTCTATTTTCGGCAAATAAACCTTTGCTCCTTAGCTATTAAGATTCAGTTTACGTTGCTTTGATCGTCGCGCCGACACGCCACGTCGCTTGTGTATATAAAGCTGCGCCTTATATGAGGTATCTTTTAGGAGGGTAATGTATTCTACATTCTTATGTAGCAGTATCAATAGAGCATCCAGCTTTAAATGTGTCCTTTTGAAAGTATCCCATCACTTACTTACCACAAGCCTATTGGTGACTTTAGCGGCGACCATGCCGAAAGCGATGATGTACAACGCGGGGTGATTCTCATACACGTGAGACTCACTCTTTTGGAAGATAATGAACGCGGGCACTACCACCAGACTGAATGGAATCACTGGAGACAGGATACTGGTGCCCTGAGGAAACGGAGCGGCTGTAACTTACGCTTATAAACATTTAAAAAATTTACTCAAAAATAAAAATAAAGAATTTTGTGTCCAAAGTAAAAATAATTTAAAATAAAATGTATCAGGGTTGTTATTGAACTAAAAAAGAAAATTAATCAAAAAGAAAAAGAATTTGTTTAAAAAAAATTAATAAAGTAGAAATAAGTACTTAACTAAACATGCAGTGTAATCAAATCAAGCAAACCGTGCAACTAAAGCAAAGCAAACAAACCAAGATGTTAGTACGATGGGTTAGAAACTAAAATACACAGAATGATTAAAATGAACACAGCACAATGATATCGCAACAACTACCCAAGACGGCCTCAACACTCCATGACGAGCATTACACCCGGGCAGGTTTACAGACTGCGCGTGCTGTGTGACTGTAGCACTATAGCACACCGACAACCGTGCGGCAATGTCAAACGTCACAAGGAAAAATCTTACTGCGACTGTGGAGCCGTTTTTGCCCACTCCGCCTTTCAATATGACTCTACCGTAACCCGCTATTAGGTAGAGGGTAAGCGCCACCACTACGTAATTCGCCGCCAGGTTCAGACTGATGTTTATGGTCGGTAGCTGTAGTAAAACATGCGCGGTGAACGATGGTCGTCATGCGGTTAGGTCCCGCGGTGTTGACGACGGGACACGACGGAGCCGAAACAAAACAATACACACATGCCATTAATTAATTGTAACCGAAACTGTAACTTAATACAATGACTGGTAGATCTAAATTCACATGTGCTGTCTTCACTCATTGATCTATGACAGTGATGTGTCCCGAATCTGAATTAAATACAAATGATTTGTGTTAGTTGTGTTCTGTCGAATATAAATGGCTGCTAATTGATGTTACGAAGAGACGTTAAATTACCCTTCCCACCAAGGATCCGGATTTGTTTACATTTCAAAGGAAAACCTCTATCAGTTGTCATGCTCTTTCTATAGTAATAGATTCGAAATAGTGATTGCCTAAAATTTGTGCATCGTAGAGGCAAGTCAGTCAATAGTTCCTAATCTTTTACCTATTTTATTTATCAGTTTATCGTTAACAGCAAATGACTTGCCGTTTTTCACTATCCGAGCGTAGCACAGTAGGTACTAACACACGAAAGTATTTATAAATTTAATATACCGTTTTCTAAAAAAACTTTTCGGGAATAAACCCTTTAATGTAGAAATATTAATGTTACAAGTATTATTATCATGACACTGTGTTTGATTGTTTAGAGTATCTGATAATTGTCATGCGCCATTATTACCACTAAAAAATCTAATCGTACTAATCAAACACAGTGTGCTTTATCATTAATAACTTAAGTAGCATCCCATTTATTAGAGAAATTGATTGAAATTTGAAATTGTACATCTAATCTAACACTGTTTCTCTAGAATAGTACAGATTGTTTTTACAGAAGATATGACTGACCCACCGCCAGCCGCTTCCAAAGCAGTGTTCGGCAGTTGCTTCTAGTATAATGTATTCATCTTACAGCGACTGTGGATCCATTTTTGCCGCACCCCCTGACTCGGAAGGTGGCAAGAAAGTTGACTGCGAAGTAGAGTTGTGCAGCGAAACACATCGAGCAAGACAGCAGGCTCAACGGCACTCCAATGCCAGCAATCTAAGACATTTCCACTAAGTTAAATGATCTCTAAAGTTACCGAAGCAAAGTTCCTTTCAGTTAATACGTATCATGGGCAGAAAGTTTTTTTTTTTTGAGCCCAAATAGGTCCCCACTGAGGGTGCCCTTCGAAAGACGAAGAGGAATTAGGCCATATACAAGATTTATTTTCTTGTTATGTTTCTTTTTTGCTCATTTGCTCTACTGAACACAAGATGGTGGCTTAGTCGCGCTTAGCATTGCAAACTCATGTCTTACGGACAACATGGTAACGACTTGCTACACAATTTCAGAAGCTAATTAAAACTTTATATTCAGTGATATTTGATTCGAGATAAATAATATTCTTTATCTTCGCAGTATATATTGATTATATTCATGATTTAGTTTTAACAAAGTTATTTATATTTATTTTTTTACTTTAAAATTGTAAGTTGTTAGCTCGTCAGTAAATCAACAACAGGTTTTTTAAAACTATTTCTTAAAGCTAAATGAGTGAAGACCCACAAAGAAACGGCATCAGCCACCATAACAATAAATTATTTTTCTAACATATGAATAATAAAATATGACCAACAATACTTAAAATAAATGGATTGTAATTTAATTTTAAGGCTATTTACTTGGGGAATGTCAGCAATACAAAATAAAACTTAAAACGCAAAATTTAATTTCACAAATTAAAAAAATCATTTTTTTTTATGCAGCCAACATTCCTAAAAAACATAATTTTGAATAACTCCAGACACCGATGTTGGCATCGCGATTGCAATCTCAACAAAGGTAAAGGCTTCAAAATTGCTTTAAAGTAAATAAATGAACTAGACATGCTATTAAAAAAACCCACATGATAAGCGATGGAATCAACACTTGATATTAATTAACAATTGAATTTAAGCGAACACAGCTTTAATTAGCTCTTTCAGACGATTATTTATAGAAAATGGAATAATAAAGATTTAAATTATCGCGTGAAAGAGCCATTTCTAACAATGCCAATTTATAAATACTCTATGTTAACTATAAAACTATGAAAACTTTATTATACCGCAGTAGATGTAAGCCCACGCACTCGAGAATCATTTGAAAACAATTGGTGACATGGGAGAGTAATATTCAAAGAGAAAATTTAGTTTATACAAAAGTAAATCAAGCAGTGGCTGCCTTATCACTAGTTATGTAGCTGTGTAATGTATTAAGTGACTTCCAAAGCCCTCAATAGATTTTATTGGACTAATATTCTTCCAAATGCAAAACGAACAGAAGAAAATTGTGCTAGGAAAATTAGGTGACTTTATATCTATGTATATCTCGACGACATGCTTGTGACGGGAAGATATCTCAGGTTTTGTGTCTGGAATGAAACTCTACATTTTAATTTAAAAACAGGCTCTCCCACAACCCCAATAGGCTTGAAATTTTGATAACACTATAGTCCAGGCGGGGGATCGGTTTGTTGTCGCCAAATTTGAAATATGAAGGCTAAATTAAATGGAATTTTAATGAAGTTAGTTTTCGGTTCGACTAAAAATGGATATATTTGGGAGTCCACGCTTGCGCTATAGCGTTATGTATGTTGTAAACAAGGTGTCGCCTCACAGCCACGGTAGAGCCGTTCTTGCCGACGCCGCCTGCGACTATGGCGGCGGCGAGAGCGCCGACCGTGAGGAAAGCAGCCGCCACCGCTGCCAGCGCCAATGAGTACCGCACCTCGACAGCTCCGCCCACCTACATCGCTGACATTATAGCCCATAACACGCACATAGCTATGGTTTCTCTAGCTCAAAGACTTATGCAGCGAAACGGTTAAAATAAAGTTCACTTAGAAGCAATTTTTCATTTATTGTGTCTTGCCTTTTCGTTACAAATGTTGGGACAATTGGATTGTCCTTGAAACCTGGCTAGGTACGTGATTTTTGCCGTTTTTATTACTGTATCGATATACTTATTAGCTATTTCTACAACTTAATACTGTGTTCAGAACTAATTTTTGTTAGTAACTAGTGCTATAAAATATGATAATTAAAGTCACTGAAGTGTTATTAACGCGATTTCACAGGATCTTTCATAACATGGGAAGTGTTTCCCGGAGACCGCATTCACGCATGAACGACCATTACAGAAACCTACTAATTACGAGGAACTAAGATCACTTTAAAAGTACAATTTTATACAAAAAAAGAAAGTCATGTGGGTATTTTTAAACATAACTGCCAAAAGATTTGCGCTGTTTTAAAGTGACAAGGGTAGTTCGTAACTAACATAGATGTTGGTTTATAAATAACGTATTTATGTAGTTTCAGTGGACTCCATAATCTAATGAGTTATTAATTATAAGATAAGTGATGAAAGTAATTAAATCAACCAAAAGGTATAAAATTATGCCTGTTCTTGACTAGTATGTCTATGCCTGCAGAAGAGAATATTGTCGCCAACATACTTACAAAAAAGAAGTCACTACGATTGCGAGGAGTCTTAATCCGGGCTAACATAGGCGCGTGACATGTTTTGTCGTCGTTTTGCTTGTTCCGTACTCACGCTATGTGATAGAACGAAAGGGCGGAACTAGATGCATACGACAAAATTATCTCACGCGTCTATATTAGCTCTAAAGAACACGTAAAAGAATAATTTAACCTCTAGTAATCACCATTGAACTTTAAATAATTGTGACCTTTTCAATAAACTTCTTCTCCTTAAAGTGACGATGAATGTTTATACCTGATTTTCCGAGCTTAGTTCCTTTAGGAAGGCTTTTAATTTATTTACTGAAAATTATACAATTAATTACAGATCATCAAAAGTAACATTGAATATTAGTATGCAAAAAAATTCTCGCGAGTACGAAAAATTGTACGGAGGCTAATGTGTCTGGCTTGATCTTTTCTTTTAAGCAGTAACTGTACTTAATAGTAGTGACTTTCCCTATCTTTTACTTTGACACTGGCATAAAGTTACGCCCATTGCCATCAACAACAAAAAAAGTAGTAGTGACGAAAAGTTCTCTTCTGCAGGCAAAAACAACAAGCGAAATCTAATTACAATATTGTATCTTACATTACCTTGGTAGCCCAGAAGTCGGACCCGAGAGTGGCGGAGACGAGCTGAATAGCTATGATGGAATACTGAGCCTCAGTGACGTCAATACGGCCCAGCTTGAGCGTACCCGTTACGTACGCCTGCCAGTGTGCGCAGTAGAATAATGTCATTGCGCAGAAGCACTGGAAAATCAAAGAACAAAATGTTAAAACTTACGATGGAAATAGTAGCTTGTTAACCGAGGGTGGAAAGAATCAATTCCTGAGGTATTTAGACTATAGTCCGAGTAGGAATTGATTCTTTTACCCATGCTAAACACTCTACTTTTCATTTCGAATATGAGGAAAATAAAAATATGTGTTTATCTAAACTATTTATTGATAATATACAGGGTGTTAAGTAATTCGATCTTATCCTTTCAGGTGGTGAATCAGCCCATGAAACTGAACAACTTTCCCTTAGAACAAATGCCGAAATATGAAAAAAAAATTTTTACTTCCCATACAAATTGCATCAGCTGTTAAATCATTTTGCATATTGTAACACCCTGTATAATAATATTAGTAGTACCTACCTACTTAAAATTAATTGTCAAATTAGGACAATTCGTGAAATTAAAAGTTACATTTTAAATATGAAACTCACGCTCAAAGAAGTTTGCGCTAAGTTCACACTGGCTGTTTAGAAACTCACATGGCCGCAGCATTTTTCTAATTCGTTTTTTTTACATAAAACTCTTCACAGCTGACAGCAGTTCTATTTTCAAAGTTCATTCCGGCCCTTAGGTGGGAAGTAATTTGTATGAGTTTTTCCCTCCCTATGGAGGGAAGCAGCATTTTCCACCCAATAATCAGATCAAAATAACATTACTTTCCGAGTATGAGAAATGAAAAAGATTTTCTGGCCTTTGAGCTAGTTTTCCGGCCGGGACTTCGTTCCCGTGGGAATTAGGGGAAATCATGTACCCTATGTTCAACACGCATAATGTAGGATTCTAGTGGTGAAAGAATTTTTCAAATCGGTCCAGTAGTTTCGGAGCCTATTCAATGCAAACAAACAAACAATCAAATCTTTCCTCTTTATAATATTAGTATAGAATTATTACTAGCTTGCCGCCTGGAACTTCGTTCAAAATCGGTGAAAGACAGACATACAGACAGACAGAATTGCTTTCGCATTTATAATATTAGTAAGGATAGCATTCCGCCCGGGACTTCGTTCCCGTAGGAATTTGGGAAAATTATGTAGCCTATGTTACTCAGGGATAATGTAGCATTCTAATGGTGAAAGAATTTTTGAAATCGGTTCAGTAGTTTCGGAGCCTATTCAAAAACAAACAAACAATCAAATCTTTCCTCTTTATAATATTAGTGTCGATGAATAAATTTAATAAAAACGTTTTATATCAAGTCAAGCACCATGTCACATATTCATACAGGTCCCATATGAAATGTAAAAAACTTAAAAAAAAATAGAACCAACTTCAAAAAAACGAAAAATAAATACAATATCATTTGATGTGCGAAGGCGGCCTATCAATCTTAATTTTCTTGGCACCGACTTCAAACAGCTCAGTAGGTAGGTACTACATAGCACATCAAATGATATTGTATTTATTTTTCGTTTTATTGAAGTTGGTTCTATTTTCTTTTAAGTTTTATTTTTCCATTTTTAGTGCAAATTATAACCTCTTCATTTTTTTTGAAGTCGGTTAATAAAACGAAGTATTAGCTTTGAATAAGTTTAAGTGAATTTTGATTTAAATTTTAGAACCCCCCTTTTTTGAAGTCGGTTTAGATACTAAAACCTTCTCCTAAATGTAACAAATACTTTTCTGAAAACCGCATCCAAATCGGTTTAGCCAAACGCGAGATAATCGCGGGCAAACATACATCTAAATATATAAAAGGAGAAACTGACTGACTGACTGACATATCAACGCACAGCCTAAACGGCTAAACGTAGGCACTTGAAAGGGGTTCGAACATTTTTGTATGAAGCCTGGCTTGCCTAAAGTTGCAAGTACATACAAGTACATAAAAAGTCGCGTTTTTGATGTACACGTATGAAACATATGCCAATCGACAAAAAAAATAATTACAAACAACAAATACTGATTGACAAAATGTCGTAAGTGATATACTTTCTGAGTAATTTCAGTTTGAAAATGTAAAATATAATTAAAAGAAAATCATTGTTTAAACTGATTTAAAAGTCCATTACCATCATTTTAAAGCATCTCGCGCCACAAATAGCATTAAATTGGATTCTCGTAATACTAAATGCAAAAAAGGATTCTCGTATAATAGGATAAAATGCAAAAAAATATGTAAAATATGTTTTAAGTGAAATCAATATGAAACAAAATCCTTACAAGTCTGAGTCATCCATCAGTACTTAAAAAATACCATATGTAGAATTAATGCGGTGCGAAGAGATGCGGCTCGTGATAAGTGAGCCGCATCTCTTCCCGTCCCCCTCTTCACCACTGTCTATGAACCACAGGGCTGTTTACCGCGCCAGGAGGGTAGCATGAGAGAAGCTTTGGATGTTGTCACGTTTTTTAAGCTTCTGTACGCATGCTGTCACGTTCCATTTAATAAAGAATTAATAAGACAGCATGCGTAGAGAAGCTTTGTCACCGCGCTTATGTTAGACGGGCAGGTCAAGTCAGTCAGCTTGTTACCGTGACTTGCATCGTGCACAAGCGTTCTCGTTGATGTAGAAGAAGTTTAAGTTGTTATCTTTTGTGAAGTTTTTGTTATTTCTTGACTGTCAACATTAGCTGTTTTGTCTATTATTATTAACATTTACGCGATGTCAAGAAACTTAGGCCCGCCAGGGTCGCAGTGTTTCTTCTGCGGAATTAGTACTGCTCGGCCTATCTTACGCCGTCCGCGATCACAAATATGATGTTATGAGCTTTGTTAGGGATATCTAAACCATCACCCTTATGTCCAAGAGTATGCCAACCATGTATTCCGCGGTAAACCTCATAAAACCTGGTGTCGAGTTATTGACCCGCTAAAGACCTTCGCAGTGGCTCATGTACCGACTACTATCGCAGATACTTAGGCACTTAAAGCCGGCGCCTTCCGTAGCATGGAATCATCTTTCTTTCGGACAATCAGGTGATTCCCTTGCGGCCTGGTATCCCCACCCGTTACCTCCACCAGCAGGGCCACAAGGATTATTTAGTCTTGATATCATTTAGTCGATCAGGGGGGACAAGAGGACTTATCAGTACTTATTTTTCCACTCATTATGTTGAAGTACTAGCCACTTCTTAGTTCTTATGCTGTCATTGATACGAAGTCAAAATCAAAAGTCAGTGTCCTAACCAAACTGAGGAAAGTCTCAAAATCATAAAGTGATGTTTGTTCGGATCCCGGAACCTTCTCGATGGCCGCGCGCGGCGGCGTGGGAAATGGCGTACGAGCGGCGCGAGAAGCGGCGTACCAGCAGCGCGGGAAGCGGTCTACGAGGGGCGGTTCCAGTCGAGCAATGTCTCTGTATTTACGTTAACGTAGTGACTTTCAACCTTATTTTTAACACTGGACTGTAAGATCGTCCAACCGTAGAAGGTCTAGGGCAAGATTGTAGTCAAGAGCACACCAATGAGTATGAGTTGCTTTTTTATTGATAAAGATCACGGTGACAGTGAGTGACAAAATGACTGGTAAAGAACAACCCTTTGGTTGGTCTCTTTCTTTCACTCTGCACCCTTCGCGCCGCATTAACGTGGTATTTTTCTTGATGGATGACCCAGGCTTGTAATCAATGAGTAGATTTTGGATTTTGATTGATGTGGATTTCACCAAAAACATATTTTACATATTTTTTTTGCTTTTCCTATTATTTTAGTATAACAGAAATTCAATTTAATGCTAGCCGTGGCGCGGGATGCTTTAAAATGATGATAATGGACTTTTAAATCAGTTTAAATGATGATTTTCTTTTAATTATATTTTACATTTTTAAACTGAAATTACTCAGAAAGTATATCACTTACGACATTTTGTCAATCAGTATTTGTTGTTTATAATTATTTTCTCTGTCGATTGGCATATGTTTCATACGTGTACATTAAAAACGCGACTTTTGATGTACTTGTATGTACTTGCAACTTTAGGCAAGCCACAGAGGTTCGATGCTCTTTGGAAGGGACGTAGCTTAGGTACTGTAGAGGTGCACTACGAAAGGAATTCCCGAATTTCCCACGGGAACGGGAATTAGCGCGAAAATCCTTTTGTATGAAAAATCTTAACCGCTTAAGTTAGACGCTTGAAATTTGGCATGCAGGTACCTTAGTAAACTTAAAGCTTAGTTGCAACAGGATATTGCAAAATTCCCACGGGAACGGGAGTTAGCGGGAAAAAACTTTTGTATGTAAAAATCTAAAATAACACGCAAACGAAGTTGCGGGCATCAGCTAGTACATACATACAGGTCGAACTGAGAACCTCCTTTTTTTGAAGTCGGTTAAAAATTATTTCTATTTATATTTAATTTTAGCGTCACAATTAAAATAAATAAATTATTACAATGATTGCGATTAAACTTGTAACATTAAATCATAATGATTCTCGATATTGATTTTAATTAATAACTGCCATCGTGAGCAGTCAATGTTCAGACATATTCATTTAACTTTTTAACCTCCTATGACTAGGCAAAAGTCTAGAATTAGTATCATAAACGCATTAATGAAGAATAAGATAGAAATATATTACTCATTTGTTTACATTTTTACAAGCTACACAACCCTGTATTTTTCCTCGACCTTCTCTCAAAAGTGACAATGAATGACAGATCTAATATTAACCAACCGGTTTAGGTAAAAAATATTGTGAGTCATTGGTTTTGGCGGCAATCCAGGACGGTACTGGGGACACATCTACTCTCGACGTTGGCAACGCTCCCGAATCAGAAATTTCCTATAGCCGCCGGAAAATTTACCTAGCTATATTCATATTTGCGTATTGCAAATCATATGATGATGATGATTTTGATAAGATTAATAATTCATCGACAGCAGTCCAAATCATGTCTATGGAATAACATAGAACATAACTAAATGATTTATTTAGTTCACTTTTATGACTGTACGTACGTATATGTAAGTCGTGTTTTGCGTTTCAATTCGCAACCAGCGCAAATAGGCACTTAAATTTTGAAATATTACAAGCACAAACTGGTTGTTTACTATTTAGGTACGAGAATTACTACGTATTATAGGTCTTGAAAAAAAAAAAACAAAGTGCAAACAATTTTAAATGAACCTAATAATTAATGACATAATCAGCAAACACCAGTAATACTATCTTAACAACATAATAATACTATCTTTTCATTTTAACAGGGCCACGTAAGGCGGATATCACACTGCGCCGGAAACCGCTTTGATGTGCGGTGCTGCGGTTTTTTACATAATAATAACACCCCATCTTTGTTCTAAGTGTGATATCCGCCTAAGAATTCAGTTAATTATCATTAAGTGAGGTTTTGATCCAAAAGTTTTCATAATGAACATAATAATATGAGAAATTTAGTATTCAAAAAAGTTAAATATGATAGACATCATATCACTGCATCCTTGTAGATAATGGATGATGTTAGAAACTTAAATTTTAGCTGTGCAATCTTTTCCTTCTTTCCTTCCTTATTGTGTTATACCTACACAAGTATGTGGAGAACTTGGCTAACCTTAGCGTCAAGAGTTTTCAAACCACCAAATGGCTTTGACTAGGTTTAACGACTGTAGTCAATCGAAAACAGCCGGAACCGTCAGTTATGTAATATAATTTATAATGGGTATAGCTACCTATTTATCTATTTTGAATGAAAATTAGGGATTTAAAATTAATTTTGCAAGAAATTGCGCTAAATACCATGCCAACGTTAAATGCCCTGGATTCAAGATCGGGCTATTACTGTCCGTTTTATCATCGTCTAGTTCGATGCACTGTCGTACATAAGGCGGTCACTCGGATGTTCATGACATTAACCCTATTCGTTAATGAGCTGACGAGATACATGCGATCGTAGCAACAGTGCGATATTTTTATTTGATAAAGAATATAAGAATGCCATTAACATTTGATTTAACTGAGCACATCTATCCTACCTCATGTAGAAATGATAAAACTTTATCCCTACCAATAACCCTCAGTACATTTTAAAAGTTTTTTTTATTTTTATTATAATAAGATGGGTTAACTCTTGACCTCAATCTTTACCAAGGTCATAGATGAGGTCGACGATGGAGCGAGTTAACCCAGAAAACTCCTATAAGGCACTGGTACTCCCACGCACCGACGGAACACAGCAAGCTGTTTGGCGTCGGACTTCGATAGGAGGGTGGTCGCGAACCAGACGGCCCTTTACAGAGCCTACCACACCGCATGAGACCATAGGACAACACCTCAGATTCATAAAAAAATGAGGTGTTGGTGCCTGAGATGGATTAATAGGAAGCAGGTCTCATTTGTGTTTCCTAAGTCGCGTCTTACGACACCCACGGAAAGAAATGGGGTGGTGTTATTCTAAGCCGATCACCACACGGCACAAAAGTTATCTTAAAATGTAACATGTTACATTAATTAGCATTATCTACCTACACCACATATATAGGCATGATTATGACGCGCGACTCGTGCAAACAACATCGTAATATGCTCACTAATTTATAGTTACGTTACCCTAAACTTATGTAGATTGGACGGTATGGCGTATATAGGGTCAGGGCTTTAGGTATCTCTCTTTCAACCTTTCGGGTGGTTAATCAATCCATGAAACTGAACAACTTCCCCAAGGAACATAGGTCAAAATACGAAAAAAAAATTTATTTTGAAATGCGCTATATGCTGATGAAGTTTGTATGGGAACTCAACATTTTTTTTCGTATTTTGACCTATGTTCCTTGGGAAAGTTGTTCAGTTTCATGGACCGATTAACCGCCCGAGAGGTTGAAAGAGAGATACCTAAAGCCCTGTATATGTTATGTATGTTTTGAAATGAGTTTGGTCGGATTAAGTGGGACCTACTATTCTAACACACGCGCCGTGACATGTGGGGTAGCAGTGACGTCAAAATATTACAAGGACCAGCATGAAACTTTATTCATGCGATGAATTTTTGTTAGATAAGTAGGGTTCGAACACCCCTAGAGGTACGTACGTCATTTGGTGGTAATGAGTTCGCGAATAAAATAAATTATGGCCACTGTGGCAGTCGCATGCGAGATGCATGGCGATAATTGCCAAATTCCCAATTCCAAAGTTGCTGCTAAAATCGATTTAATTTAGGACGAAAAATATAAAAGGTGATAAAATATCACATAAAAATAAAAGTAGTGTGTTTATTTTGGCCACCATAATGGTTATAGTCCCATTTTTTTCGTAGATTGATTTTCATTAAGAGGCTTAGGATTAGTATGTATGGAGGGCTATACCTTTGAGAAACCATGTTTTAGATCTTTTAAAATGCAAAAATGTAGTTTTACATATTTTGAACAATCTATGTATTGTGGGGATAAGTGGGATGATATTGCTAAAGGGGTATAACGATTTTGGCATACTTTTACACAGGTAAGCTAAAATCACTTGAAACTTTCGTGATTTGAACACATATTTTTAATACTAACACGAGATATACGCAAAATAAAAAACGTAAATATATACGTAAACAAAATATATACGCAATTTTCACCCGTTTTGGTATTAAGTTTTATGCTAAAATGGTTGTAAAAAAAAAACAAATGCCAGCCGGCGGACTTGAAACAAAAATACCCTTTTCGCAAAAAATAAATAAATAATCCAATTGAATGTTCCAAAATTCCAAAAATGTATATTTACCTGGAAGAACATCCATGTTGGGTATTCGCCGAGCTTAACTGCTATGCAAGCACCAAGTGCTATGAAGATTGTGGATATGCTATCACAGCCATGGTCGAAAAGTTCTCCTAGCGGCGATTGGCTTCCTGTTCGTCTCGCCTGCTTGCCATCAATGGCGTCCAGGCTCTGATATACAAATACTCCTAAAGCACATAGAGCGCACGCCCATCTTGGTGAGTCTTGCCGTGCGTCTGGACTATACCTGTAAAAGAAGCATTTTGTTTTATCACTTTTTCTTTAACTATACTTAAACTATCGATTTTTTTACACAGTAGGTTAACAGAAGTACATACAGGGTAGGGTGGTCCAGAAAACATTTATTTATTTGTTTTGCTTTCTCTCTAATATAAGGTGTCTCAAAAGAAAGTTTATATTTATTTAGTTTACTACGTAAACGCAACGAATCCGAGGGGCGCGGGGGTGTTATGTCAATCGGTAGCCTGGCTCTTAGGAATTTAGTCGCTATGGAGCGTTTCTCGGGAGCAGACCGTGCGTTTTGCGTGTGAGAGTTTTACAAAAACGGTGATTCGGCGACTGTAGCGCGTAAAAGATTCTGCAGTATTCGAGGTTTTCGCCACTTGCCCATACGACCACTTTAAGCCTTAGGCGAATGAAGGGGTTTTTGATGCTTGCGTTTCGGCTTCGTTGTACATACTCCAGTAGCGGTAATTCTGCTTATTTACGTGTCCATTAAGATGAAAATGAGCTTCATCCATTGAAGTAGGTATTATGGCTTCATCCGAAAACAAGATGTTGGTAAAAGTTGAAAAGCGCTCAATTGCCTGATTTACGAAGTCAAGCCTCTGACTGTCATCTTAGGGATTTAATTCTTGCACAAATTGAATTTTGTAGGGGTGCAGCTTTAGGTCTTTGTGCAAAATGCGGTGTAATGATATATGCACATTTAAAGCATTTGCGCGCTTCCGAATTGAAAGGTTCGGGTCGTCACGAACAGACTGATTAACAATCTCCACGTTTTCTACCGTTCTTTATAACCTTGGTCGCCCGGGTTTTGGTTTTTTCAGCGTTGTACCGGTCTCTTCAAACTTTTTGATCCATTTTCGAATAAGACGAATGCTTGGCGCATCATTTAAATGGCGTAAACCTCGAAAACTGCAGAATCTTCTACGCGTTACAGTCGCCGAATCAACGTTTTTGTAAAACTCTCGCACGCAAAACGCGCGATCTGCTCCTGACAAACGATACATAGCGACTGAATTCCCAAGAGCCAGGCTACCGATTGACATAACCCCCGCGCCCCTCGGATTCGTTGCGTTCACGCAGTAAACTAAATAAATATAAACTTTCTTTTGAGACACCTTGTATAGTGAAAAGTTCGTAATGTTTTGGTTACAGAAAATCTTGACAAAATAATAGTACATGGAAATTAAGTTAGAATGTCTTTAAATTATTTTAGTAATTATCAGCTTTGATTAATTTTGTTCCATAAGACTTCTTTTTATCGTGTAGGTATATTTGTTGAATATTATGAAAAATTCGTAATGTTTTGGTTGCAGATTATTAAGACAAAATAATAATGTAGGTATGGAAATTAGAATGTCTATAAGTTCTTTTAGTGATTATTAGTTTTGTTTAATGTCCTTTCTTATTCCTAAATTTCTAATCTGGATGTTAGATTTGATTGGCCATTAGTTCTTTTTTTTCTTCATGTGAGGATCAATGGCATGGACAAGATATTCTTTTTGTTCTTGGCTAATGAAATTCGCATGAAATACTTGTATTAAGTAACTAGTTCGCTTTGCACAGTGATACAAAAACATTAATTAGGTGGGATATAATGCATGCAACATATAGGAGTTTCTTCACGTTGGGCCCAAAATTCAAGTGCCGGCCAACAAAAAAAATTTGAGCTTTGATTGGATAGTTGTTCCATGTAACAATTTTTTACTAAAGCGCCACATCTCTACGGTCACTCCTTCAACAGTTTTTTGAGTTGAAAAATCTGATTTACATCAGGCTGGCTCAATGGGCGATGTCCAAAAGAGAAATTTGGATGCCCCATGCCAGGGGGCATTCAGATCACCCCCATGTATGTTCCGCGATTTTTTGTAGTTTAGAAGTTATTACACAATTAATGACTTTTTCGAAATTTTTCACCCAGCATCGATTTTTTTTCTCTCTTTATGTTTAAGATTATTTAAAAAAATATTTGTGTTAGATAATGAGGGAAACGTCAGGTACCATTTGAAAAAATTTGATGTCCCTCGTCATTATGGTACATAGTTTAAATTTACCTTAAAATTTAATATTGGCACTTCATAATCTTTTCAAAACTTCAAGTAGGTAAAAAATAATCTGCAGGTTTTGAAAACTTTAGAAGATATTCAGCTTACGAAACATACAAAAAAATTGCACATAAAGGGTTTTTTTTATGACTAAATCGCGTTTAACTAAACTGACTAAATCGGGATCATCATAGGCAGTTTCCTAGTAATAATTACATAGAACATATTATTCCTGAAAATACCACAGAATATGCCCAAAACAATGTAACAAAGGCTATGGGTCTCCATAGTGAGTAGGCCCTTAAATCAATTTGAATCGGGTTTTTTTGTGAGTACCTCTTATGGTGAAGAATATTTATGCGGAGTATCAACATCCTACCAGTGACAGTTTTTGACTTATGATTTTTTTGAGTTTTTTCTTTAATGTATTGTTTTTCAGGATGTATTCAAGCAATCTGCTTTAAATTTTGAAATTATGTTCTTTATTTAGATATGCAGCGAGACCCAAGAAACTAATACTAGTTGTCATATAAAAAAAAGACCAAAAAAAAATTTTAAAAATTTATATGTGGCTGTGAAGTACCAAAAATCAGCATAATGTGTGGTCAAGTCGTGGGTCTTGTTCTGTATTCAGTTGGCATTATGATGACATTAAGTTGTCATTAGCATTTTACTCTTAAATACGACAAACTGATAAGAAAACTCAAACATAATCGAAGAGTTTGTATACTACATTGAAAAACACCAACTGAATACAGAACAAGACCCACAATTTGACAACACATTTTTCTGATTTTTGGTACGAAGTACTGCCTGGATAATTCTGACATTTAGGTAAGTAGTAGGACACTGTATGTTCTATCATTAGAAAAAAAAATTAGAGGTGTCACTACTTCACAGCCACAAAATTTTGCGATTACTCAATCTTTACGCTATATCCCTTGTCTGTAACCCTGTAGGTGAAAAATGTTCATAAAATATTAAATACTAGCATTCAGTCCGAGACTTCGTTCCTGTGGGAATTCAGGAAAATTATGTAGCCTATGTTACTCTGGGATATTGTAGTATTCTAATGGTGAAAGAATTTTTTCAAATCCATCCAGTAGTTTCGGAGCCTATTCAATGCAAACAAAGAAACAATCAAATCTTTCCTCTTTATAATATTAGTATATATTACATTTTGTAGCTCAAAATATAAATGTGAACTATAAAAATGAAAGAAGAAATAGTATCATCAAGAAGTACTCTCTGATATTTTAACTAAAAATTACAAAATTTGTTGTAATTTCTGGTCTACCTGTTCACTTTACTGTTTTATTTTATCATGGTGCCGTTTCATGACCGTTCCAGTCTGCTCTGGGGCCCAATTGCTATTCAGTAATCACTGCAGACAGTGCTTTTTAATTAATGTTTAAAAAAAATTAAATACTTTAATTTCTTTGGTTTAGTTTTAAAGCATAGCCAGGGAAGTAAATTTTACTAGATTGTTTTCTACAATACATGTGCCACCTTAGTTAAACAACACTGAATATATACTATCTAATTATTCAACACAAGGATAAAATGTATTTGAGTAATAATGTCATATGTAAACAGGCCTAGTAGTATTGGTATTGTGTGGTGATAATGAGTCAGTCGGCAGACGATACATTTTTTTGTATCTTATCAGATTCGGTGGCGCGACGATTCGCGGCCAATCATACACAACCATCAACACTAGTCAAATTACAAGTAGGGAACCTTCAGTTCATGAATGAAAACAATCAACGCATTAACCACAGATGAGAGGAAACGGTAAAAAGAAAGTGTGATACTGAATACACGCAAAAACGAAAGTTGTTCCGCTAGCTTTGTGACACAATTTCGCACATTACCTTACACCATAGGTTATACTCACCATACTAAAATTAATGTTGTGACGATATTTACTATTAGACCTAATATAGTAATGAGATTCGGGGCTAGCCACAGCGGCGTCTTAGAGACAAGCCAGCACCACCAAGGCTGAAGACATGCATCCAATATACTGGCACTTGTACAAGAATACTTATGTTCACTGAGTCTTTTCAACTGTGCAGCGTTAAGAATCCTTTCTTTGTAGAACTGCATTTTAATGCACTGTCATGACATGAATTCCTATATTTATAACACACACATTAATCTTTACTATCCACGATTCAATATAAAATATTTTCGCACTTGTTTCGCACGACCACCACTCAAATCATCACGCCACCATGGAATACCATAGACACGCTAATTGACATGACAATACTTTTTAACGTGGTGACATTTCCTTTTCTCGTGCCATAGACAAAGTTACTGAAAAATATTGCCAGTAAATAAAAAAAGCTTATTTTTAGGGACTTTTAGTACGTTTTTTTTTTACTTTTCAAGTGCTTAACAGTGACAATAGATGGCGGTATGGTAAGCGTTGTCAAAACTATGGGGGTGTGCAGGGTCACCTAACATCTTAGTGCTCCAAAATCGTCATTCTCACCTGCTAGCGGTGCAGCCTGCTAATCAAAGGACGAGGCTCTGACGCATTTCAACTCACAAGGGTTTCTAAAGAAGCCTTATGAAACTTGATATTGGCGATTTCTCCATTATATATTTTAATTCTGATTATATTACTCAGACATTGGAAAAGTCATGAAATTGTGAACACTAATTGAATACTAACTATTTAAAGTCAATTTAAAGTGACTTTAAATAGTTAGCGAAAATTAAGAATGACCGTGTGAGTCCCCAGCAGAGTAGAATAGGACCACCCTCTTGCTTACCGAGGTGTCGTACAAGGCGACTAAGGTAAATATGCAAGCAAGTTCATCTGCACACGCAGAAGGTAAACTCTGCAATTTATATCAAAACCCTCGCCAACCTATCTGGCATTTACCCCTCATGTTATTGAGAGAGGCCAGTACCCCAGCAGTGGGGACGTATATGGGCTGATGAAGAAGGATGAAAATCAGCACACTTACCTGAAGAACTCTTCATACAACAGGAAAATCGAAAGTTGCTAACTAAGTCACGCGTCTGGTCGTCTTGCTCCGAGGAGCGGTATAAGCCATACAGCGGACGATTTCTAGTTCTAATAAATATCAGGAATAAATACTATCATCCCTTAGGCAGTTTTAACTTTTAGATATAAAGTACGTATTTTCTAATGCAGGAGGCAGGCTCCCCCTTCTTTTTTTTCTGTTCTTGTTCCTTCTTTTCTGAACATGTACTTATTTTGTGTTGCAGGGTCAAGCTTTTCTACTTTGTCTCTTTACGTCTCTTCAGGAATAAGGCCCGTATTACAGAAGGAGACTCAAGTCTTGATCTACAGGGTGTAAAGGATAGCTTAGCAAATACTCAAATGGTGGAATCTATCCATAACTATCATCAGTTTATAAGTAATTATTTTTTCCCAGAAACGTCACATTAAGGAGTTTTTATTATTTACCTACTTTGGCGCTACGCAACGTATTGTGTAACCGCGCCCCGCGCGCAATTCCCCCGCGCCGTGCTGCTTTTCGAGTTTTTACGTTGTTATGATTGTTTTTTATTGCAAAATGGAGTGTATTCTTATTCGATTAAATAATAAAAAATGAAAGCAATTTGGGCCCTAGACCATACTGGGTGGGCACGGCCCACCTGCCCCCCCCCCCCCCTTTATACGCCTATGACAATTGTATTGATTTGGTTTCTTCGGAAAAGCTTCAGTTTGTTTTAATGTTTCGTTACTTAGAAATGCATTTTAATCTCACGACTGGATATTAATTTAAAAGGTTCTTCCATATGATGAAATACTTACTATAATATAAAGGTTTTTCTAAATGATTATATAAAAAGTATAAAACTTTATTATATTTTCTAAACCCACCACCAGGAGAGGCTCCTCATATGATGTAGCAATCTAATTGTAGCAAATGTTTACCCGCAAACCTTATGAAACTGCTAGAAACTTAAAGGTTGAAGTAATAGATAGAAAGTACTTACAAAAACACACATAAAATAACTACATAATTTATTGTGCTTTGCCTTAACTTTACTTTTTAATTTATACAACAATATCCGTCATTTGTGTTTAGTAAACTTAATTGCTAAGTGCAATAGACTTTCTATATTATGATGTAAATATTTAATTTGAAAAAGAATTGAACATAGTTTGGTTCTTTACAGACAAAAAAGAACAAATAGTAACATAAGTAGTTAGGGAAAAGTTTACGGTTATAGGTAAGTATTATCAAACTCCATTTTATGCCATTACTTTATATACCATTACTTAAGTCCCGTATCGTTTTTTCACTCTGTATATAGATACGTGATTTTTTAAAAATAGGTACACTAAAAATTTTACAGTACATTTTTATAGTTTAACACTGTCGCTATCTAGCTTTAGCTTGATTTTTTCTTGTCTCAATCCGCTTCTGTAGGGTGGTCAATAGGGCGCCAAGAACGTTGTGACCAGGTAATCTTTTTCCAAAAAGAAGTCGTTTCACGGAATCATCATATGTTAAAAGAGCGACCATATTTTGTAACAGGAAACCTTGACAATATTCTAAAAGTTGTGTTGCCCCATAAACCTGTAATGACAAAATAATAATGTTAAAACTCATTTGCTTGTTTTAGAATTTACTTTTCCCAAGTTCAGTATTAATAAGTAGGTAGGTATACTTAAAAGCTTAGTCAGGAGTAATAACACTACTCGATGTGATTTTACGTGTTTTTTTACTATTAAGCATTCAAATCTGTAGCATTATTTTTACGTGCCAGCCAAAAAGTAAGTTATTCAAATAGTTTTAAGCTGGATAAGTTAATGAAAAAAGAAAAAGTTAATTATACTGGATAAAGTTATGGTTCTACGAACTTTAGCGTGAATATAGACGGACACCAGATTGTGTAGATCAACAGTCTTAGCAGCGCGTGCCTCGCAGTGCCTCTGCAAAGGTAACAGTTGAAAGAATGATGCCGCTGCTAGCACCTCCAGTACATCTGATTCCGGAATATCTAAATTTGAGCATCCACCGGAGTACAAGTACTTCATTACTTGCTGTGGAATAAAAAATCTAAGTTACTAAAAGATATACTTATAAATTAAATTAGGAGGTTTGGGTGAGAATAGACGTCAAATAAAATAAATTTCATAAATTTGGAGTAATTACCTCAAATATATGATATCTTATATCGTTAATCTGTACAAGCGGAGGCGCGGAATTCGTAGCCGGTAGACCTTCACTTGGTGCTCGCGGCGGTGCGAGCATAGCTCTCATTCGAGGCGACTCAGACACTAGAACTATTTTATGTCCATAAAATAGTCGCCCTTCAACTCTGTAAGTAAATTTAAGGTCTGTAGTAAGTATTTGCTGTTAAGCAATAAAGCCGCCTATTTGTATACATTATTTCAAATGCGCTGTATAAACATATTCCGTAAGCCTATGTGTGCAATAAAGAATATTGTATTGTATATTAGAACAACACTTTTAAAAAAATACTTTTATGTAAGTATGTATTTATTTGTATTAAAACAAAAATATAATTTATTGATTTTTGCAAAGTTTGCTTACCTAAATGTAACATCAGCCAGAGAAGGATTATTTACATAAGAGGGATCTACTCTTGCAGGTGTCGGAGCTGCACTTGGAGGAGGTTCTATAACCCCAGGAACAGGTTCCCAGCCGTAGCAAGCACAAAGAATATCAGCCAACAGCAGCACTGTACCTTCTTTCTGCAATATTTGAAAAATAATAAGTACTATGTTTTTCATCAAGTTGTTACTTTTCTGTCTTAATTTAGTTTTTGCTTTTGCCCTGCAGTGGGACAGCACAGGTTGATTTAAAAAAAAAACACTAATCTTATACAGGGCTTTGGGTAAATCTATTTTAAACTCTCGGGAGCTAAATCAGTCCATGAAACAAAACAACTTTCCCCGAGGAACATAGATCAAAATAGGAAAAAAAAAATTTGATCTCCCATACAAAATGCGCTATATGCTGATGAAATTTGTATAGGAACTCAATTTTTTTTTTCGTATTTTGACCTATTATTGGGGGAAACTTGTTCAGTTTCATGGACTGATTAACCATCCGAGAGGTTGAAAGAGATTTACCTATAGCCCTGTTTATAAAATTGGAGGTCCTGATTCACTGACTCATCAACGCCCAGCCCAAACCCTTGGACTTAGAAAGCTAAAACTTGTCAAAAATGTGTCTTTTATGACATAGGCAAGCACTAAGAAAGGATTTTTCGAAATTCCATTCCACCCCTAAGGGAGTGAAATAGGGGTTCAAAGTTTGTATGGAGAAAACATTTTTTTTGACATTTTGACTTGTTTCTTTAAGATATAGGTACCTTAAAGCAAGTAAACGGACACGTGTTTCGCGATTTTTTGAAAATCATCCCCTAAGGGGTCAAGAATGAAATGGGTGACTAAAAGAGTTCTTTATAAAAGCTAGTTAACTATAAAACTGCATATTTTATAGTTAACTAGCTTTTATAATATTGATATACCACTGCAATATCATAATATCATACTTACACACATACACACACAATTTTTTTTTCCTATTTTGATCTATGTTCCTCGGGGAAAGTTGTTTTGTTTCATGGACTGATTTAGCTGCAATGTCATACCTACACACATAACTCATATATTTATCCCCTGTATATTTGTCCTCATTTTTTTTAGTGTTTATCTTCGCTGCTGAGCACTCGTGACTGACGTTAATGAGGTTATAGCAGAATACCAGTGTTTTGTCCTTTGGACAAAGCTTATGCTGAGCTATGGCCTTTTTGTTGCATTCTGACACACACACAACACTAGAATAACTCTGTAACCTTTAATGTGTATTTGTATTTCTGACTGTTTTGAATGTTGTGTGTGTGTTTTAAAGCAATTAATAAATTCTTTGTCTCTCTGTCTGTCTGTCTATCAAGAGGAAAAAAATGTTTTGTGTCGGGTGACACAAAACATAGCGAAAATATAAGTTTTGTGAGACTATCGATTCTACAGGCAAATCGTTTAAACGGTGTTTTATGGGAGCGTGTTATATAAATTATTTAAACATCTGAAATAATAGTTGAATAAATACTGAAATAAATTTAATCGGCCCACGAAACTGGAACAATTTCCAAGAAACAGGGCGAAATATGTAAAAAAATGTTGCACCTCATCAACTTATGCGATTAGCTGCTTTATCTTGGTATGGGAAATTGATTTATTGTTTTAAATTTATACGAATTATTTGTAGAAAGTTATTCAGTTTTATTGGGAAAATCATTCTGTTAAGTTTTGTGAAATAATTTAGAGTCACTTGAATATACAAACCTTGCTGTATCTTAATATGTTGAAAAGCAGGGGAAGGCACTCATAAATAAATTGCTTGCTGTAATGACTGTCGTCGGATGGGCAAACCTGTAAATTATAAAATTGCGTCAGTAAAATCACTTGTAAATTATAATCATAGGAATATATGGTGGGTATGGGTATACTAATATTTTACTGATTGTTCACACTTTTTTAATGTCTCCTTTCATTAGTCAAACTGCTATTCACTTATCATGGCACTCTACTTTATTGTTATTTCTATTATCTCGTACCTGTAAGAAATCTTGAAGTAACTGATCAATAACGTGATCTAATGCAGCATCAGCAGCTGCAGCTAAGGACAGCGTCCAAGCGTGCAGAGACCACGGCACACCCAAAGCGCGTAATTCCAATGTAATATCTGAAATGTATGGTGTATATGTATCTTAGGTAAATAATTTTACTACCAAAAGTCTGTACAAATTTAAATTCACGTTGTTGAGTTGAGATACAGGCTGTCAAAGTTAACAGTAGGTAGATTTTTTTGGCTTTCTGAGACCCAAACAAATATCTTCCGCAATGTTTTCTATCTATAGTGTTTGACTACCGTTCGACGCTTTATGACGATTAAAACCTGTCAGAGCCTGTCATTGTCATATTAAACAACAATATGAACATTTTTTTTTTTTTTTTGTAGGGTAATTTTTCTGAATGAACGGGCAATACAAATTCTTTTTTTTTTACAATTTATTCCTTTCTGAAAAGGCAAAGAAATCTAATTCCATACAGCCATATCGTTTTAAAATTAAGGTTCTCGTCATCCCGTCTCTCGTTATTTGCAATGGTGTTTTAGAAAATAATTCTCAATAGTTCAGTCAGCTGAACAGGATAACTAAACTAGTGGGAATATGGAGAAATATGGTTTTGTGTATGGAGAAATATGGCAACGAGAAGCACTGCGGCGATCATTGTCAAGTTCCCACCATGGACTTAGTATTTTCTCTTACAAAGACTATTTTGGCCACATCGTTGAACGACTTCAAAAAACGAGGAGGTTCCATATTTGACTGTAGGTATGTATCTTTTTTGTATGTTTTTTAACGGAAGTTTTTTAAAGTACTTACACCGAAAAGTGAGCGAAAGGGGGGAGGGTGTAAGTAGATAAATGTACACCTACAGTAAACTAAACATGCTATCCAAAACTGACGTATTTCTTCAATCGATTTTCCATTTTATCTTCAAGTATTAGAGTTTACTATCCATTTGGGAATTTTTTTGGTAACCTGATGTGCCGCACTGTGGTCTAAAATCCCTTCGTAGCGCGAAAAAATTCAAAATCATGAAAATTATTGCTGATATAAAATTGAAGGTATTTCGATATCTTCGATATGTGTACTATAATATTTGAATCAATTTACATTTACCTACAAATATGACCATTATTATGATATTTTGTACGGTTAAGTGACATATCTGTAGGTAGGTACTGAGAGCTCCAAATAATCACAAGAAGACGCGTAAAAGTTGTTGCTTGTAGTTAGTTTATCTGCAAAGTGTATGTTTTAAGTTTTATTTACTTATTATTGCAATAACTATTTAGTTCACGTTATGGCTGCCACTAGATATGGTAAGGTTTTGTCATCTTTCACAAGTAATACGATCATAACAATTTTTTTAAATCTCTGATGGTTTCATTAAAACCATCAGAGATTTAAAAAATTGCACGCTAGTGCACCTTTTGCGGTAATTATATTTAAATAGTTTGCTTTCTGGTTATACAACTTATACACAAAATAAGTGCCTTGACGCGCCCCTAATATTTTGAGGAAGAGTGGGAAACGAACTGCAGCTGAAGTAGTTGGTGATGTTACCACGTCAACCACTTCTGAGCATGCCAAGATTTACAAGCGAGCTTGCAGTTCTTTAGAGTTAAGCGAACAAAAAGTAGTGCGAATGAGACCTGAAGAAGCGTTAGCTTTGACTGTGAACACCAAATCAAGCAAAAAAACCTATTTGTGTGGTAACATCACCAACTAGTTACTTCAGCTGCAGTTCGTTTCCCACTCTTCCTCAAACTGACCTGGGTAGCAAGTAAAAGTTGCTCAGTAATTACCGAAGAAACTAAGTTGTGAACTTCCATTTGTTTTGAGCCTTGGCCACATTCTTCAAAACATTTTGAGGGTCTTCCTACCCTTGAAGGCTTTAATTTAGGGGAATCTTCTTCAACTAGGTTAAAAACCATCACATCATTCAACCATTGTTCATTTTTACTTGTAAATTTTACTCTATCTCTTTGACACGGTTTCCAGCGTTTTTCAACTTTTTTATAAAATTTTGCACTAGTGATGGAATATTTTGTCTAGAAATATTTCCTTTCTCTAAAATATGGTCCATCAAGGCATTAGCTATACATTCTCTGTTCATATGTTTCATTTTGAACCATTTTTCAAAGAGCTCATTATTTGGTAGGTACAGAAATAGCGTTTGCTGAAAAATTAAAAATATTAGGGGCGCGTCAGAGACTTATTTTGTGTATAAGTTGTATAACCAGAATGCAAACTATTTAAATTAACTACCGCAAAAGGTGCATTAGCGTGCAATTTTTTAAATCTCTGGTGGTTTAATGAAATGTGATTTATTTTAGATAGATTAAAATTGTTATGATCGTATTACCTACCTATACTTGTGAAAGATAACAAAAACTTACCATATCTAGTGGCAGCCATAACGTCAACAAAATAGTTATTGCAATAATAAGTAAATAAAACTTAAAACATACACTTTGCAGATAAACTAAATACAAGCAACAACTTTTACGCGTCTTCTTGTGATTATTTGGAGCTCAGTACAGAATGTCACTTTAACCGTACAAAATATCATAATAATTGGTCATATTTGTAGAAATGTAAATTGATCCAAATAGCACGCATATCGAAGATATCGAAATACCTTCAATTTTATATCAGAAATAATCTTCATGATTTTGAATTTTTTCGCGCTACGAAGGGATTTTAGACCACAGTATGCCGTTGACTGTACAATAATTAAGTAAATTTCGTAAGATTACCTACCAAGGTGGTCAGTCTCCGCAGCATAGTACATGGCGTCCTGTAAAGCCCGTTGCTGCTGTTTAGTGAATGCGGGGCGAGGCGCGGCGCCACTAGAAGCACCCTCGGCTAGCACTTCTTCTAAGGACAAGACCGCTCCTGCGCCAGCACCTTTAGCTCCTCCACGCACCGCTGCGCGTAGGCACGATCGTCGGCCGTGAGTGCAGCATACAGCCACTGCGCTGTTAGACAATGATTTTAGATGAGCGGTCCTTCCTTATCGTGTAGCTTGGTCCCATTATCCTAAAGTACCTACTTATCTGGCAAACTCAGGTAACTAACTCTAGTGTCAGAGTTTTCAAACTTAGTCTCTCTGACTGGGTTTAACAACGTGCCATTATATACACATCAACACGGTCTAGGGATATCCCACGATTTTTCATACAAAAGAGGCCTGTTTGAGAAGCTATAAAAGCATACTCGAGATACATGGAGAGCTATACTTTTCAGACGAGTAAGTGCTAAACTTGAATTTTCAATTCTAGTCAATACATTTTGTTTTACTTGAAATTTGTGAAAACGTGACGGAAACGAAAACGAAAATGCACTTTTTGCCTGCTTTTTGTACGAAAATGGTCGAATTTAGGCAATATTATTTTTCATTTTCGTCACTTTTTCACAAATTTCAAGTACTTAAAACAAAATTTATTGACTAGAATTGAAAATTCAGGTTTAGCACTTGCTCTTCTGAAAATTATAGCCCTCCATTTATCTCGAGTATGCTATTATAGCTTCTCAAACAGACCTCTTTTGTATGAAAAATCGTGCAATATCCCTAGACCGTGTTGATGTGTGTAGTAACCATTAGGTTCCCTGCCTTCGTGACGTTGCCTTTACCTCACTGATCAGTTGTTGGTCTGGTCTGTGTGTTAAGGCAAAAAATCCATCAGTTTGATCTGTTGTAGAGGTGCTCATATTAACGAGAGTCTGCGCTGACCAACTCGTAAACTTAGGAAATAAGAAATAATAAAGGTAGTTACTAATTGCCTTTGGAGATTTTGGCCCAGTTCCCAAGTAAAAGTGGGCATTTGAATTCCTAAATATGTAAGTAAGTATATTATATATATTGGGTGGAATGCTCCCAAATAAGTGGACTGATCACCCGTCTGTGCCTGACGGGCGTCCCCTCTATAGATAGAAGTAGTAAGTAAGTAGGTATGTTCCTATAAATGGTTTTGATGATTTGCTAGCTATAGACCAAGATCCCAGGGCCGCCAGACCTTACTTATTTTCTCATTAACCAAAAGTATGGGAAAGAGTAGTGCTAATATGTATTATTAACATATGAATACCAGCTAACCTGGGCCGGCGGCTAATTTTCAGCTACCAAGTTCTGAAGATACTTCAAAAAATTGTTCACTTGTCTTGAAGTCTTTGTGCTATAAAAAGTATTGTCATAGTTCCCTGAACATCATATACAAAAATCACGGCTCAGAATATAGGTATAATCGCATAATTTACTTGGGCAGAAATTACAGCTGACGGAGAGTGTCTGGCGGTGTTTATCATTATTTTTATATTTAATGATTTATGTTTTATAAGATATTAGCAGCCAGTCTTCAAGACAAGTGAGTAATTTTTGAAAGTACCTTCAGAACCTGGTAGCTGAAAATTGGCCGTCGGCCCAGGTTAGCTGGTATTCATACGTTACAAGTACGTACTAGCACTACTATTTCCGACACATTTGGTTAATGAGAAAATAAGTAAGGTCTGGCGGCCCTGGGATCTCAGTCTACTACCTGTAACATCCATATTGAGCAGCGGCTGAGTAACAAAGAGCGTCATTAAGTTGTGTCGACAGAAATGGATCCGCGCCGTGAGATAGCAGCAACTGCACTAGCTCCAGGTTACCTACTCCGCAAGCCACCTGAAAAGGTAGATGAGTCATCTTTATTAAATACACAACACTTGTTAGGTACTTCATTGTTTATTTGCTTTCAAAAATTACCTTCGCCGTAATAGCACCTAACTCAGGAACGTCACGATTGAGTAGCTACAGTTCCCAAATCGAGTTTTCAGATTTAAATCTTCAAATTCAGATAGACATAGAACTCGAGCAAACGAACAAAATCAAATGACTACTAACTTTCTTATATCTATTTTTGAATTTTAATCAAAAATTACCTGCAAAGGCGTAAGCGTACAAACATCTTCGCCCCTTGCTGGTGCCCCGTCCACACGAGCCCCAGCTGATAGCAGTCGTCGCGCACACTCTATAGCACCTGCAGCAGTTGCGCCGCCCCCCGCTGCCCCTGCGCCGCTGCCTGCGCCCGCGCACGCGTATACCAATGCGGTCCAACCTAAACAAGAATGCTTGAGAAGTTACATATCTACACACTTACTAAATAATCTAAAATCAGTAGGTATTTAATCCAAATCTCAGTTAGCTTTAATAACTTTATATCTGCTCATTATAAACTAAGATACTTACCAAAGTAAAATTAATAAGATCAGTGAAAATTATCAAAAGGTGGATATAGGTACCGGCTGTTGGCGGCGTATAAGTTGGTGCCGCCTGTTGTGTCATCGGCGAGTGAGGTGGGTTCGAAGGCGATCGTGGCGATAATAACGCGCTGTGCTGTGCAGCCGCGCCAGGAGTTTCTATGTTTGGGTCTGCGCCTGCTTCTAAAAGTATCTGGAATCAAAAGAATTTCTGATTCTTTTTGCTGCCCTATTTATGACACATACAGAATACCAAACATCATAGTTTTTCCTTAGACACAAAGACATCCTTACCCGAGGACCGATATCTCAAGTTTTTTCAAAAAACTAAGCAAAATGTTGCAGGTAGGCCAAACTGCAATGCTTGAAAGTGGATTGGCAAACAAACTTAGTGGTGTAAATTACCTCAATGTGGTGTTATGGCAAAACTGGAAGATAACAATATTGAATATTCGCTTGTGAAAGATGGCAGTTCAGTGCTATTTAATCGCCATTGCCGGTTTTATTGCATAAACTGTCAAGTATTCATTAAAGTTAATTAAATGCACCTCCTACCTTGTTGTTTATTTTAAAAAAAATTACTTACAGCTACGATTTGATCGTCCCCAGCAAGGGCGGCTTTCATTAAGGCTGTCAGTCCAGAAGCGTCAGCGGCATCTAGACCTGCTGAGGGCAGTAAAGACCTCACACCACCGACAAGGTCCGGTCTTCCACTCAGAAGGGCCCTTTGTGCTAGACCTAGAGCGGCTCTGCTTAGTTCGTCCGTACTTCGAGCGCAACGAGACCAAGCTGGTTCTATTGCTTCTTCGAGTCTGCAAAAAAGTTACTTATGCAAGAATATTGGTGAATGCTTCTTTAGATGGCGATTCAATTAATATATAAGATGAGAATTAATACGAAAAAGTTTTGCAATTGAAACTTACGATACGGGTCTTGGTGGACAGTCGGCATGAGGTAGAAGCAGTCTTGCGGCTTGCATTACATCGTCAGCATCGGGAACAGCGGGCGGTGGCCGTAATCCTGCATGAGCCCGTATAACACGCACCCACTCTCCTAGTGGAGGCAATGCACCGGCTCCCCGTTCTCCCCATAATCCTGCACCATTTACGCAGCTGCCTGATGTGCTTGTATTGTGCTCCAACTAGAAAAAATGAGACATTTTACTTACGGATTCAGTAAAGTCATGTAGAGTCCAACACATATCTGAGCCATTACTGACTAGCTGTTTGTTGGTAAAAAAAGTGATGAAGTTATTTTACAACCTATTTGGCGTTAATTATTTTTTTGATTAAATACTTTATGATTATACTGACTAAGAGACATTGTACCTGTTCACATCTCATGAAGTAATAAAGAGCCCGCTCAGCAGACGGTGATAAAGGAGGATGTCTTGGGTTGACTCGTCGTAATACACAGCGCAATTCTGCTGCTGATCCCGCGCATGTCGTTAACAATACTGAAGTACTTGATCCACCGGAGCTGTTATTAGATCCCGCTGATGTCCCGGAGCCACCTTTTTCAAACGAATTTGGATAAGAAGAGTACAAAAAATGCGAGTTTTTAAAGTGATTTTATACAAAATTCATACCTGAACCATTAGTAGTGATTCCAGAATCATGACTCATCCCTAACTGTCTATGCTCCGGTCTTGATACTCCTGACGATGATCCTGATCCAAGTGAACTCATTGACTCCCATTGAGATAGCGATAAAGCTCCTGAAATTGATGAAATGAATTGGTTTGACTAGGTTCTACAAGGCAAATTATACTATTTTCATTAGAAATAATTTAGAAGTCAATTTGAAGTCACTAAATTTATTTATTAGCATAAGCATTTTTTTAAGCTAAAAAGGTGTCTCTTTACAAGGAACCTAAAGGCAAAAAAACTAAAGTTTCTTTTATTGAAAGCACTTTAAGGTTTCATAATAATTGAACCAGGCTGCCATGACTTAGCATGACTTTCACTTAACATAATTTACCTGATGCTACACGCCCGGCATTTAGGTGACTGTAAGGCTGAAGTAACCCCCAAAAATCTGCGCAATTGGCAACTGCTAAATCGATAGCAGCTGGCGTAATCGGTCCACTTGCAGTACTGGTGTTGACTATAAGAGCTATTTCTTCCAGAAGAGTTTCCATTCCAGCACAAAGATAAATAGCAGCGTATCTGTGAAAAGAAATGTAGGTATTAAAGTCAAAATAAAGGTGTTACCAATTTCTATTACCTGAATTTGTTGACAAAGGTAATTTTACATACTCATGGACAAAAGCAGCAACACGAACATCGAGCATCCACCGCTGAAATCGTCCAGGTGCAAGACTAGTTCGCGCTCGAGCAGCCGACCCTAATCTTCTAGCCGCACTACCTGATGTTGCGTACATCGTTGCTGCTCGCTGACAACCCTGAAGAATATTCCACATCACTTCGAATATATGCATTAAAATATTGAGTATACACCAAATCGAGGAAAAGATAGGAAGAATCAACCCAAAACTTATTTAGTGAATGGTAGGTGTGTACGTATTGTGTAGATACCTTTATACATGCATCAGCTAAAGGAGTGCTCAAAACTATTCTGAAAGCTCCAGCTACTTCATGTTTTGAGCAAAATCCAAAGTTCTGCGATAGCCGTTGTGCTTCCCGAGATATTCGCACCAATGCTCTGAAAGAGATTTCCACTTTTTACGAGAATCTTAATATACAGAAACGTATTGATTTTGAATGACAGTTAATAATTTACCTTTGCAATAAATACGCAAGTCTGGGCGGAGCATCAGGAGCCATTTTGGGCGCAATCTCACGACATCTACCCGTTTGAAGGGCCCGACTGATTTCTCCAGGAGTCCATGGTACACATCGCAATTCTACTAATCTAAAACACGGGAAAAAAATTAATGCACTCAGTGTTTATAAAATAAACATCAGTCTTTTAAATGAGTAGTTTGACAAACCTATTATGTGAATCTACCCAGACAAATTCGTCGGCACTGGTCACATTGGTGCAAACTGTATCCAACGAGGGCTGACGAACCAGTGGTGCGCGTCTTCTCCGGGCTTCCGCTGCACTTCCGTTTTCTACGGAACACATTCACAATTGCAATTAAAGGAAAGCAGAACTCATTGCGTATTTTCCTTATTTAAATATCATTTATTACTTAGGAAAAAAGTATGATCAATACTGCACAATAGCATTCACGGGGAAAGGAGTTATGTGACTTCACATTCATTAGGTACTGTGAAATGCAGTCTTTGCCGTGATGGGACTGCGTAGCACAATGCGTAACTGGCTGATCAGAGTGCTGTGCTGTCATCAAGTATCGATTTGAATTCAAAATTAAATTAAGACGTTCTAGAAAATAAAAAGAAACGCGGAGACAGCAATACGGGGCGCGCAGGCGTCATTCCTTGACGGACAAGTATGTTAGATGTATAAATAATAAAGCGTTCGGGTGGGGGTTTTGTACTCAAGTTCGAAAGGCGTATAATTCTGTCGCGTTAAGTAATTAAAAACCTATGTTAAAAGTCTTATTCATAAAGCGCCCCTTATGTAAAAATAATACATACATAATTAAGTAAAAATAACTTAATGATAAATACAACATACCTGGAGCTCCATTATTGCTGCCTCCACCAGCACTAGAAGCACCACTGGTAGCTGTACTGCTGCTATCTCGAGACCGCAGGGTCAACTGTTTGATAGCTGATCTTATGTCTTCTAAGCCTCCTCCTCCAGGCCACGGTGACTGCAACTGGAAATTGTAAGTACGATGACAATAACAGAACAGAACCATTTGGATCGCAAGTTAGGTACTCAACTCTGAAATTATTAAATGTATCAGAACTCGCTTCTTAACATCAAGGCCAATTTAGACTAACGTCTTTAATTACCTTATTGGAAGGACGATGTTTGGTCCTGGAAGGTGGTTGCTTTGACCGCCTCGGTTCCTCTCTGCCTGTCTCGCCTCCTCCTCCACTATCAGACATGGAAGCGTGTCCCGAGGATCTGTTCTCATCAGAACTGCTGTTGCATTCGCGAACTCCATTCTGAAAATTGTAAAATAAATTTTGAAGCGTGAAAAACAAGACTGAGTTAGTTGCAACTCACTCAGTTTCCAAACTGGAGGATTACTAACAATTTTTTTTTAAAATAAGATGGGTTAACTCTTGACCTCAATCTTGACCATAAGGTCAAAGATGAGGTCGACGATAGAGCGAGTTAACCCAGAAAATGCCTATAAAGGCACTGGTACTCCCACGCACCGACGGAACACAGCAAGCTGTTTGGCATCGGACTTCGGTGGGAGTGTAGTCGCGAACCAGACTGCCCTTTACAGAGCCTACCACACCGCATAACACTAACTTTTGCTACTGTGGATTGTAATACTTTAACTGGGCAACAAAAAATATCAGACACAATACTAATTGACTTGATTAGAGGTGATACTATTTCACCAAGGTATCTGATTTATACCTTGGTGAAATAGTATCACCTCATATATACCGAACGCTTCCGAGGCAATAGTATCTGATTTATTTACATTTCCTAAGTATCGATTGGCTCAGGTGCAAATGTAGAGTTAATCAATGATTTGATTTGGTGACGATACGCTTTCAATTAACTTCTCCTAACGTGGATTGCCTCATGTTTATGTGGGAAATATGTTACCAAAACAATCATCAAATGTTGCTAGTCATATCAATGTATTGGGAAATTAGAAGTTGCTTCATCATAGGTGCAATTAATAGCAGCGCCGATCGCTGTGTATGTACATGTTCAGTACATACATGGCCATTGTCACACACTTTCGCTTTCAGAAATCTTAAAGCTTCCCACCGATTACGCTTTTCCCTATCACAAGATCGTGGGATCCACACTAAGACAATGGTTATTTATTTTTTTCGCTGCAATACTTTCGCCGTTACGCGCATAATTGTTGGTAATCGTCGGCGATGCGCTTGCGACTAATTATTTAACAAGACGAATCGAGTACAGATGGCGACAAGATGAGAGTGGCATAATATTGCATATTGATTTTATACAGCTAACATAAGTTCATTGAACTTAGACAGTCGAGAGAATATAGAGAAAACATAAATTGTTCATAGGCGAATCTATTTTGATTGATCGATCTCCGTAATGCTGCGTGAACAAACAATATTGGAGACAACTAAGTCTTTACATCAGCAGCTTTATTCGAAATGCAGTATATTTATGAGGTATAAATTAAATGGCATTTACGAAAAATCATCGCTTTCATAAAAAATATATTTGAAATGTTGATTGCACAACTTCAGTAGCGTATATTTTTATAAACAGTAAAGTACCTACCTAAACATGCGTATTAAATTACATACTTGTGTTTTTGCGATAGATGATATCCAAAGATTTCTCAAACTCTACAATGGTGTTATAAAACTGAAGATCGTATCTCCATCCGAGTAAAGTAGATTACTAAAAGAGGTTCAGTTACCTAAGTGGATAAGATAAGTGATTTATAATTTTATTTAAATTACGCGAAATCATGTAAGTAAGTATCATGTAAGTAAAGTTTAAAAACTCTTTCTGGTATAATGATTTTGCCGTTTTTAAATTGTGGTAACGATCGTTAAACAAGGTTTTAAATTCGTAATCAGTAAGTTGGTTATACCGAGCGACGATCAGTCAATGCTGGTTGAGAAACACTTCACATTTCAATATCGTAAAGATCTCGTGTAGCTGTTAATTCTGAAGTTGCGTGTGCTTACAAATTTACTGAAACGCATCGGACAATGCTTGAGTCAATTTCATAGCATCATTCTTAATAAAAGATTTACTTACTTACCTACTCTATTATTTTTTTGATTACTGACGGAGTCCCTAAATGTGGTAATGGTAACTCAATCATACTTACTCTCATTTGAGTACCAGATATGATCAAAGGACTTAATAAATCGTACAAATTCAAAAGAAATAAAAATAAAAAGTTTATTAAGCTTAAACACATTCAAACATAACACTTATCACTTTGATTACCTAAGAAGAATTTAAAGCGTCTAAACTCCAATTCATCATGATTTGTATATGAAGAATTACGTACGTCTTCTTAACATTCATGATTAATTAGCGGAACCAGTGATTTGATCTAGTTTGTGGAATGTCCAAACAACAGGATGCAAACCAATATGTTAACTTTTACTTTTCAGCCCACACCCGCAACTTAATCTGGTATTAAGATAAACAAAGTAATTGGAGTTACAACATTGCAAACCACAAATACGTAACGTGTCTTAGTTCAAAGTGGTTCTAGACTGCATCGATCAAATAGACGATTTGCTAACTGGTTCAAACCGCAGTTTTACCGCAAGAGTAACTTTTAACCCCATGAAATGGTGGCTACCGTTAGTGGGAGGTACTAAGACTTTAAATCGTAAATGAAGCAGAAACTTATATTATCGAATAGGTACTTTTAGAATTGAACTGTAGAATTAAACATTTTTTTTGCAATAGATGCAAATTGTTACCATGACCAGCTAAAGAATTTAATATTTTACTGCCGGTAAACTTTTTGTTTAATAATTTCTTTGTAAGAGAAACATTCAAATTTTTAACCAAATAAATCCAAACCGAACGTGTTGAAGATGAATGATCAGTTACTAGTCGTAGAAAAAAATTGTCTGTTTCTGCCTTGTTTTGCTACGGTAAATTAATTGATCCCGGGAATTGCTAATTTGCTGTAATAAAAAATTTAAAAAATGTGGCGTAGGTTAAACATTGAATAGGTATGCCAAAATCTTTTGGAAGCAAAGATTCGGCAAAAACACTTCATTAACTCCTAACAGGTTTCAAGGCAGGTGTTCTTGTCTAAAGAGATCTTTCCGCTCAGATTCTGACGAAAGTTTTATGACCACAGAACGGGCCTGACTGATATTAGATAACCCAGAAACAATATCGCCCTTGATCTTATGGAATATTTACAACTTCTGTGCTTTTCAGTTTGTTTTTACAGAGATCCGGAAACGATTGCTTCGAACCGGCGCAGGCAGTGTTGATTTTATCAAAACAAAGATAAGTAGGTATATTGAGATGAAAAAACTTCATTACACTTTTCATGAACACAAACATGATTGTATGAATTATTGTAATATCTATTACTTAATGCATAAATATAACGAGAGCTTAGGAGATATACCTGACTAAATTGAATGACAGAATCCAATGGTAAAAGATACAATAGCTTAAACAATCTTAATTGTTGGCTAAGATTATATAAACAATCTTGGTTAATCTTCGATCATTTGATAAAAACTTTTATAAAAGTTTACGTATATCATAAATGATATTGTCATCTTTGCAAAATCATTTCAGTCACAGCACAGTAGGTAAATGTCACAATAAACTTACTTGTATCGGTTGGACTGTTTCTAAGGGCCGGTGATGATGGTCGTGTTTGGGCGCGCGGCGCTCGAGTGCGTAGCTGCTCTGTGCAGGCGCACTCCTCACCGGTGCACTAGCTACCATCAGCTGTGACACTGCACTTACAGGCTTCAACTGCGCTGTACCAGGGGTCTCTGGTGATGTAGCGGCTGGTTCTTCTTGATGAGCTACAGAAAAGATGTATTTATTTATTTAATTTTTGAAAAACCACCAGCTTCTTTAACAACTTAACGATCAGAGTTTTAAAAACTTAGCGTTCAAAAAACAAAGCCAGTAATAATAAACAGGAATGAAGAGGGAACTTACTTTTTAAGCATGCTGCATTAGGAGTTAGTGTGAGATTTATTATAGTTTAGGGCGGTTACTCATCGTCAAGAGCGGTGTACTTGAGAAAGAAGGTTTACATGATGAAGTGCAGAAACATAAAACGTAAGTATATTCAGATCAATACAGACAAATTTTTATTATAAAAAAATAACTAGTAAAAATAAGTTATCTTTAAGCCGTTGCTAGAGGCCAAGTTAACAAAGACGACGACGCAACGAATGATGCTATACATACACGTACAAAGGCCCACACTCAAGTTTCCCTTTTCATTCATGGTATTAGGACAGGATCAAACATGTTTTTTTATCAGCAAGATAAATGTTTATACGACTCTGTTTAAAGATACTTGCGTTTGTTGTTTGGAGAGGAGGGCCGGGGCGGTGTGGTGGCTCGGTGGGCATGTGGCGGGGGCGACAATCGGCGTGCGTGCGCCGGCGCCGGTGCGGGGGCAGCGCTGCTCGAAACTCGCACCCTCAGCGCGCGGGCGCCCGACACCCCTACTCCGTTGCACCATGCTGCTTCGTCAGACGGTCGGCAGCCACTTGATGGTCTGCAATGAAACAGATTTTCAACGTCTCGTCTGAACATTGGGAGTGGAATCAGAAATAGGTATCTCTTAGTTACAAAAGAAGGAATTAGCTTCTTCAAGATCATCATTAAAGTTTCCCTAATCTACTTTTTGATTTGTTAACGATTTCTTAAACGCTGACCTGCGATATCGGTTTCAAAATTTTTTGATAAATTACAAAAAAATATCTAAAACTCTTCTAGACATAGTAGACTACAAGCTGTACACGAAAGACGAACCAGAAGATAGTTAATTACGTGCGTCTGTCGTCTTGGGCTTTTATTTTGACACTTCGACCGACACGTAATGTCACCAGCTGATGTCACTGTCATCCGAATATCGAAAGAGAGACACGTACCTATAGTGACTTTCGATGCTCAGGAGTCCGGAGGATTATATCGGTCGTAGACTTACAGAATAGGCTAGACAGATCTTGTACCTCATACATAAGTCAGTAAGCCCAAAAACCTGCCCATTTTCCAAAACATTACGAACTAACGGATGAGGTCTAAGTCCCGTTTGGCAAGCTGCGTGATGTAGGCAGCGTGGCCGAAAGCTATGACCGAAGCCAATCGTCAAACGTTCCCGTACGATAGCCGCAAAACTTTTCATAGATATTGACTAGGAGGTACATATTTACATAGTATCTGCTCTTGGTACCGTCAGCTAATAAGAATTTATTACGGAGAATCTTCTGGAACTGACTACTTAAATCTGTTCTCAAGGAATAAGGCAGGTCAAAGTTATTCACGAATTTGTTATAGTTTCCGGATAAATATATTTCTATCGGTGATTTTTTACACTATCTATTATTTATTAAAAATCTCGGTGACCCAAAAAACATTACCACATAGTATAAAGATCTAAAAATATACATTACGTTACTTTTACGAAGTTACTAGTAACTCCATAAAAAGCAGCTTAAAAAGGGCGCAACTAATTTAGAAAGCATGACCGTGACGGACAAACAGGCAAGACAAATCTGATGCTAGTCACTGTTATCCAGCAAGAATTGATCTAAGATATCGAACCGGGGGCCTAGTACGACGTATACTTTTCCGATCTAGATTGAAGACCATTGACAGGCGGTTTAAACTGAAAACTTGAATGCCTTATAAAAATCATCTATACGTATAATTGCTCTATAGCAATAAGGCCGCCGGATTGTACACTACATTATGAACATTTGTTTTTGTTTAATGTTATGTTTTTTTGTGTGCAATAAAGAGTATTGTATTGCATTGTCAATAATTTTTATTTGCAAACAAGAATATTCAAATAGGACTTAAGTAGTCTTTTTTTCAGTGAGAAAAAAGCATGCAGAACATGCTTTTTTTCTCAGTCAGGCAACATGGAAGGTCAGTTGAATGCCTTAAATTAGGTAAATACTTACACCTCCTTGTTCATAAAAGTGATTTAAAGTCAAGTGATAACCAAGAGCCCCGCGGGAGCGTGTAAATCATGTCTTACGTATAAATAAATAAGAAATATTTTTTATGGTACTCGCGAGGATCTTAACTGTCACTTGTCTTTAAGTCCCGTTTATGAATATGGGGGTTTCTACTTACGAAAAAACGATTTAGTTAGGTAGACGATATACATTTAAATATTCCGTGATTACAATAACATCTTCAAACGTTCATAATCGTATCCTTCCATATCGGCAATTTTTTGCCGTGTGGTGATCGGTTGAGAATAACACCTCCCCATCTCTTGCCGTGGGTGTCGTAAGAGGCGACTAAGGAAACACAAATGAGACCTGCCTCCTAGTAATCCATCCCAAGCAACGACACTTCATTTTTTTCTGAATCTGAGGTTTCGTCCTATGGTTTCATGCGGTGTGGTAGGCTTTATAAAGGGCCGTCTGGTTCTCGACCACCCTCCTACCGAAGTCAGACGCCAAACAGCTTGCTGTGTTCCGTCGGTGCGTGGGAGTACCAGTGCATTTATAGGCATTTCCTGGGTTAACTCGCTCCATCGTCGACCTCATCTTAGACCTTTATGGTCAAGATTGAGGTCAAGAGTTACCACATCTTATAATAAAAATATAAAAAATAAAAATAAAATAAAAGATAGATTTTCAAGAAGATTTCAACCTGGATACACTTTTTTGTTCTTAAATTTTGTACATAAGAACGAAGAGTTTACTATTTTCAAAGGAGTTAAGTAGTATCCATATATATCCACTCCAAAGGAGTTACCTTATTATTGAAAACGAATGGAAGAGTTCACCAGTTATTTTAGGTAATGCGATCTTTTGGAACATCTTCCGGAAATAATAAAATCCTTACAGTTATCTCAAACCAGTTTAATATGAACTATTAGAACCACACATTACACTCGTAAATTTGACTCAGAAATAACTTTTATTTCGTAGGAAGTTAAACAATGACATAACATGTCACAAAACATGTAAGACCTATGCAAGACAGAGTTCATTTAGTGATGGAGAAAGCTAACCACAAAATAGTCCAGTAAAGGAATGTAAGCTCTATGACATTAGGATAAAGTACACTGAAGATAAATAGTGCTAATGCGATTAAGGAAGTGTTGACAAGTCAATAAAAAGTGTGGGAATTCGCAGCACTAATGGAGCTACATAAAAGAGGCGACTGTAAGCTTTAATCTTAATTAGTCTTGATTACAATCGAAAGCAACGACAGATACAATAAACAATGTTAATGACATTATTGTACGCCATATTCCTCAGTGTATATTTCATATGTCGTTCAGATTACCATTACGCATACAATTTCGATAGTTGCGGATGTTCCGGAAAAATAGTTTATTACCTACCTAAGTGGTATTGTGGTACTGGTATAATATAAGTTTTTCCGAGCAATGGAACCTGCAAAATGATTTAATAGATGTCATCGAGACCACACAAGGGACAGCATTTAAACACATATGGAAATTGCAAAAACTCAAAATGAAATATGAATATTAATTCAGAAGAAACAGCAACAAAATTGCATAATATTACAAGAGTCTGCGCAAGGAAAGATCAACATTGATCACTGTTGATAAGTTAAACAACCATCGATTAAAGATATAATGAGTTCGGACAGATGTACGTAATGAGTTATACAAAAAATACGAGTTGGTAAACAGAAGTTGCGTCACATGAGAGCAAAACTACCGGAGTGTAGTAATTGTCACCCATGCATAAACACAATGTGGTGGGATATTGGTTTACTTTTTTTTAAGGTTCCGTAGTAAACTACAAACCTAGTTTCGCCATACCCATCTGTCTGTCTGTCCGTCCGAGTAAGATATTCCTCAGACCCTTAGTACTACGATACTGAAGGCTGAAATTTGGCATGGTTGTACATTACATATGTTTAAGCCGACAAAATAAAAACGGGGATGATTTTTTTAAATAGGCAATGCCGTGTCATTGTGTAGCTTTTTGAATGTTAATAGGGGTTTGTTCGGAATGTTTTATAATTAAGGGTTCCGTTTGCGAAATATTAGGCTTTAAAATGTCAATCTTTACCAAACATGTCATGAAAAATGTCATAATGGTAGATCAACGAAAGGAAAACTATGACGACTACGTTGACTTTTCAAGATAACGAGTAATGGTCCATCAAGTAGGTAATAAAATGTGCTTTTTCAATTACGGAACCCTAGTACTACGCGTGGCTCGCCACGCTCTTTGCAGGTTTGTGATCATTATGGGCAATTTTGAACATTCTGATTTGGAGATAGCGTTGTGTGTTAGGAATTTGCTGTCATTGAGTTGGCCGTTCTGTCCTTGGTTGTCCTTCACGGATCTTTTATTTTGTTATGGTTACATAACATCGCATAGTTCCTGATTGGTATATCGTACGCTGTGTCAGTTGTCCAAGCTAGCTTGGAATATATGTATATTTTTAAATACTGAATATCCGATTTATTTATTTACTACAATAGATTTTTTGAAAAGAAAAACACTTATTTTTAAAATCTTCTACTTACCTTCTAATTAGAGAATGTAATGCTACGGTTAATGATCTAATTTCATGCTGTGTCAGTGAGATGGGCAAGAAAGTGAAAATAATTAGGGAAGCGGAATCCGTATAAATGGTTACGAAACATGTTTGTATTTAACAAGACCGTCATGTTTTTTAATTAATTAGGTAAAAGATTTAAGTATTGATTGATAAAAAGTTCACAAGGAAGTTCTTGTTGTGGCAAAAAGCTGAATTTATTGTGATAGATTGACGGAACAAAAGATGTAAAACATAAGCAAGCTTTTAGATCTCGGATGGAGAGCTACTTTACAATCTACTGATAGTACGTGTTATAGCGGGATAAGGTTGAAAATCCACGGAGATTGATGGCAAATGTTAGATAGATGATATCAAGACAAAGAGGCAGAAGCTCGCACGAGTTCATCGACCAACGCAGCCGATTGTTATCACGGGAATTGCTATGCAATTAATGCGAATGTCTTCCTGCAACTGTTTCTTTTGAAAAACCAAGCTATTGAATGTTAACACTCGTAAACCGTAGCTATGTTAGTTTAAATCTATTTTGAAAAGAATCTTCAATAATTATATTTTCATAGTCTATATGTACGAGGCCGTTTCTATGCTTGAATTAAGTTAGTTTTGTGGTATCTATTCTAGTAAGTTCTCTTAAACAATCTAATAATAGTTTTACTGGGTGACTTAATTTAGCCAATGTGAATCAGCCCACTAAACTGAACAACTTTCTGTAAGGAACATCGGTCGAAATATGAAAAAAGTTTTTCAGCTCTCGATAGAGTTTGAGCTAGCAAAATTTTTTCAGAGAATGTTAAATGGGTTCCTTCGGAAAAGTTGTTCAGTTTCATAGGAAGAATTTCGTTAACTAATTAAAGTCTAAAACATCCGTAAACATTGTCTGCCGAATCATATCGTAATGAGTAACAGTAACATTCTTTACACCCTTTACTACCACCTCATTAGATGGTTTATCTGAGTTTAGCTTTAAAGTATTTTATAACAATACTAAGTAGAATGTCGGTCGCCTCGTCTGGGACTCACATGATATAACAGTATTTAGAGAAACAAAGAAACATACCGTTTTCTCCAACCTTGAATGAAACTCCAGTCAAAGTGATCATCCTCATCCAGTACAGTAGCTTCATGATGATTAGCACTGCCACCTGAATGAACTAGTTCCACTAGCTGGCGAGCTCGTTCGAAGTTCCCCTCAAATTCCACCACTAAAAATCCATCAGACCCCATAGTACCAAAAACGTCCTTTTTGTATGTCGCATCGTTTATCGTCACCATTTCTGAAGTATCTTTACTACCTTCAGAATGAATTTCAGCGTAAATAGCTTCAGGAACCTCAACTTCAGACACAAGTTGCGTTCCACCTTTATCTTCTTCTCTATTCAGACCAAGATTTCCTGTTTCGTCTAAAAGCCGATTAGCATATATAACTTCCTCTTTAGACGGTGTCCCTTCCTTTTTAGGTGCATCTTTTTTCAGTTCATTATGTTTACGTATTATTGAGTCTCCAAAATAAATAACCACTTTATTATTGTTTTGTGTTATCTTATTAGCTAAACTATTTTCGGAAATTGGTAAGTTGCCCCTCTTATTTTTTTCCTGGGATAATCTCTGAGCTAATTCTTCGTAGCAGGGTGGGCGATTGCTATATATTTTCTTTTCAGAGAGTGACTCTTTGCTAGTTTCATCTTTCTTCTTTTCGATACTTTGATATACAGGCGGTCTGCAGCAGTCATCGTACTGAGCATTCCAGGATCTTGGTTCACTGTAAATATGTTCTTCAGGTGAGGAAGTCTGTGGTAAGGGAATATATTTTTCATGAACGTTTTTCGAATGTGGTGTATCGTTTTTCCTGAAGTTCAAAACACTTCGACGTGATTTGCATTCAGTTACAGTATCGTTGTTCTTCTTGAGTCGGGAATTGCCAAGAATTTTGAAAAGCGGTCTACTGTCAGGTTTGACTCTATCGGTGCTGGGAGCTCTGCGCATCCCAAACGGGCCCGGCTCGTCCTCCGAAGCATGTGGGTACAGCTGTTCACAACTGGTTGACTTATGAGTAGCGATACGATTTTTGTTAGGGTTGACAGGTTCTCTATTTTGCCAATGTCGCACTGAAAGGCGCGCGGCTCCGCGAATGAATTTCATTGGCTCCCATGCTTCCGCTTTTTTAAGGATGAAGTTATCACACATTTTGTTTGGGGGTTTTCGGGCGTCAGCGGCACGACAAGACTGTAGTTCACGGCAGAGGAAGCAAGAACAGCGCGCGGGGCACAGCATGTCTGCGCCGATGTGCCGGCCGCACTGTGTTTGCGTAGCTCACGCCGGCTCGCCAGCCGCCCCGCTCACGCGCATTCAAGACCTATTGTTTCGTGCCCCGCTACAATGACGACCTGTGTGGAGGTAGGTGCCAACAAGTGTGCTTCACGGATTAATGGTACCGTTTGCGAATCACTGGTATCACCATCGTTAGCCCCATAAGTTAAGCGATGTTTTATGTCTATTATTATTTCAGCCCTGTATATAAAATCGTAAACGTTTTTAAGTGGCTCTGGTAATTCTCAGCAAGTGTATCGTTTAAGTGCCGTGGTTATAACGGGCAATCGTTAAATATTAATAGTAACATTGCTACTCGTAGGTACTTCTGATCTGCATTTGGAGTGAGGTGAATGAATCCATAAGCGATGAACTGAATATAGAGCACTCACAGAGTGCAAATGTTGTTATTGATAGCCTGTTTAAAAATAAGAAAAAAAAAAACATAAAATTTTAACATCATGCGCCAATACGTAAAAAAAAATACTTTCAATCTGTTAATTTAACTCCAAATAGTACCCCAATCTCGTAAATAACAAAATGTTTTACGCCTCCCTACATGCAGAGCTGTGCTTAACTAATAGACCATTGGCTTTGAATACATTTTCAATGTTAAAATTTTTTATGTACCTACTTGATATATTTATATTTGTAGTGACTTTCTAAGTAAACATTAGCATTAGTCAAGTTACAACTAAGTTACAGCAACATTAATTTGTCTTCAAATACAATACAATTATTCTGGATTCTGTGCTTATAATGCATTTTGACGTTATCATTCTACTACACGGTTATTTTCTCACTGCACAATGATCTTCCATGCCATATCCACTAAGTAAAAAATAATAACTTCTGAAATAGTGAAACCTTTGAATTCTCACTCTTTTAACTACAAATTCAAAGGTTCACTTACAGCCCACGTAAGATTGTAGGCTGATTGAACTCATTTCATAGGTATTATCTTTTCATAAACTTTTTATGCAATTCTTAGCAAGCTTTTTGATAATATTACTGCCAAAACAAAACATAATCTTCCCACGATATGAACGAGTTTGAAATATATGTAATTAGTAAGTAACAGTTACTTTCATTGCATAAAACACTGAAGGTATTGTTCGAGAAGCAATCGCACATCACAATTAAGTTCCCATCCCAGGTATATTGGAGAAAGTACTTTTAATTCAAGTTAACTTGCTCATTGTTCACGCTTTTCACGGGGAAACCACTAAGAAAACGACAGGGTATGTAGAGTTATTAAAGTTTGGAGTGGACATTAGGATAACGAAATTTTGTTAACAGGTACGTCATTAAAAACCAGGCCGGTTTTTACCCGAAGGAGGGTAATGTGTTTATCAGCCTATGTACGAGTGAGTATGTATGTAGGTTTGTACCTTTGTGGCACTATTTAGACCAAACGCGAGGGGCCGATTTTGATAAATGATACGTCGTTTGATTCGTCATGACGACGCAAATGTCATAGAAAGCATAAAAAGGAAAAATCAAAATGGTCGATTTTGGACGCCATTATGTAAAAAAGAAAAAATTAAAATCGACGTACTATGTCGAGTGGGGTATCGTTGAATAGGTATTTAAAAATCATATTTAGATTTCTCGTATTGTTTTTCAATGAGAATTACCGTTTAGGATCTATAACGATTTAAAGTTGGTTAGTAGCGATTCTCACTTGAATGTAGGCTTTTTAATGCGGAAATGGTTAAATTTTTATGTAAATGAGATATACAGGGCTTTAGGTAACTCTCTTTCAACCTCTCGGTTGGTTAATCAGTCCATGAAACTGAACAACTTCCCCAAGGAACATATGTCAAAATACGAAAAAAAAAAATTTGATCTCCCATACAAAATGCGCTATATGCTGATGAAGTTTGTATGGGAACTCATTTTTTTTTTTCGTATTTTGACCTATGTTACTTAGAAAAGTTGTTCAGTTTCATGGACTGATTAACCACCCAAGAGGTTGAAAGAGAGATACCTAAAGCCCTGTATATACATCTAATGAGAAAATCAATAAACAAATATAAATATCTGCCCCCACTAAAAAGTGTTAAATAAAATAAATTAATTTTAAAAATAAAAAACCCGACTGCATATTATAAAAACTGAAAAGAAAAAAACAAGTAAGTCCAACAGTCAAGACTTTTGACATGGAATATTTTTCAAATTAATTTATTTTATTCTTTTATGCGGTTACTCCACAGAAGTGGGAAAAGTTTTGTTTTCCGGTTATCTCAATAGTCTCTGAAACTTGACAATTTGGGACAAGTAACATATTAACGTACAGAGAGTGGCACAAAACTTCGTTTAAGCTAGTAAAAAAAATCGATCCCACTACTATTCACGTTGCACTGGTGTCTAGTTTTTAACCCCCTACAATAAAAGAGGGGTGTTATAAGTTGGACGTTGGTATCTGTGTGTCTGTCTGTGGCATCGTAGCTCCTAAACGATTGGTTCGATTTTGATGCTTTTTTATTCTTTTGAAAGATGACGTCATTGAGATGGTTCATAGATAAAGTTCATATGTGGGGAATGCCAGGGGAGATAAGTTTTTTTTTTAAATTTTAGACATAGTTTTATAACTTGTTTCCAAAAATTTAAAACTCAAAATCTGTTTGTATAAGTATTTCTCTTTACCTTAATAACATCATGTAATATAATCATGTATGTACCTATAAAAAGCAAAAGTTGCATTTAACAACATAAATAATAAATGACATCGTAACTAGTAAAACTAAAATGAAAGTAACTTCTTATGGTTGCTCATTGATTTTTAGATAAAAACGTTCCCATTAAAGACTACAAAGTGCTTATTAAGATCTTGTGCAACTGGAATAATAATTGCTAAGTATATGGTTTTGTTACTGCCACCTTTGGTTCTCATTGTTCGAAATACTGCGTTTTCACTAAGATTTATCCGAATCTTCGTTTATTTTCTAAACACTAAATTTTTAGTTAGACCATACACAAAAGTTCACAAAAAGACCATACACAAAAATACACTTTTATTTATTGGCGTAAATACAGTACGAAATAATTGGTAAGAATGCTTCTATTTAAAAACTCCATATTTTGCATCAAGCGTTAAACTGTTACGAAGTCCTGACCTCTAGTTCCCTGGGCCCTGTGGCTCACAGCAATGACTGTGATCAGCGAAATTGCATCCATACAAAACGCTTACACAAACGTACATTGGAAACACAAAAAGGTTTCAGAACTGGACACTCGAAACGCATTATTTAGTCATTTGCGGTCGACATTCCGCTACCGTATTGCAGACCGCCTCCGGGCTTCCTAAAAAACTGCACAAGATTTTACAAACTGGATTTATCGGCGTGGTGGAATGCCGGGGAGTTTGACTCCTCGCCGGTGTAATGCCGATGTATCGCCATATCAGAGGGACGAGACAAATGTTCGCTAATTGGTCTGTAGAGAGATACTCCAAAATATCTAAAGTTTCTGTGTTTTTGAAAATCGTCGCGTCGGTGAAAAGTTTTTCTGACATATGCACGTTTATATAAGTTAATTTAACTGGGATATTATGTTGGAATGAGTACAGTCTGCGTATATTATGTATACGAGCTGATATTTTTTTTAAGAAGTCCACCTACATATACATTATGAAGAAAATACATTATAATATAACTCCCCATAACTAGGCTGCAGATTAATTTCTTTCATCCGCTAAGATTTTACAAAGTAATCGTAGTAAATAAAGTAAGTATGTGCATTGAAAACTGCTATTTGTATAATGGGTACTCTACCTACGTAGAGGTGGTCATAATTCACCTCGATGTCAACGCGACAGTGCTCAAGAAAGTGACGCTAATCGCCATTAGGTACTTCTAACTGAACTTCGTCCCGCTGGCCTCAATACGACCTTCATTAATATTGAATAGTGAAGTTAAACAGGGATCGTTAATACGAGGGATCCCATTTGTTTATATTACATAACAGGACAATAGCACCGTGATGGCTTGGTTATGAAAGCCACTGAAATAAGCGATTCAGTAATTAACTTAAACATTTGTTTTACACGTATTATAACAAGCTTTTTAATAATTTAATACAAAAATCGTGGTAAGTACTTGTAATGTGTTTAAAACTAGTGAAAATAGCCGCGAGAATCTTGAACACATAGATTATTCACTTATATTCTGAGACTTGAACAATACATTCATTTGATAACTCAATTTTGGTTTATCTAATAACCCTAGAAATTTATGTCAAATGAGGAATCAAGTGGTTCTAGAACCACTGATGTTCTGCCTACCCCGATAGGGATTATAGGCGCGAGCTTATGTTTGTTTGTGTGTGAAATTTTAGTTCATGACTCAATAATCGTAAAATGAAACTGTACAAGTTCTGTTATTTTCCAATCCCATTTCATAGAGCCAAATGGGGAAACACTATATAAATCTACTTCTCAGTTTTCCAGTCGTTCTACTTGAATACCTAACGTCTTTGCCAGCCGGCCATACCCATGATAACATAATGGATAGTTGTCCTGTCCGTTTGATTCATTCCGCAACAGACTAACGGGTCCGAATAACTTGCGAGCCGAGACTTGACCCATATTAACATCTGCAATAATCTGCATATTATACATGTACGGAATAAGACTTTGCTCTTTCTACGTCAAATTCCGACTCTGAATGCTTGCATTCCAATTGCGACACGAAAAAGAATTTACGGAATTGAGGTTAAATGTGGCCTTACCGTTTTATGAACTTAGTTTTATTGTTTTCGATATTACCCGTCGTTTAAGATCACAGCGTACCTATTCATCGCAACAAAAGCATCCCCCTTTCACAAGAAATATAATTTTGCAGAAAAAAACATTCTCCATGTCCTGAATCGAACAGCATTAAAGCTCTAGTAGATGATTAATTGCCTAGACTAGCGATATGACGAGACGAGGTGTAATTTCTTCGACTACCTAGTTCAATTCTTATGTTACGATCAAGTTTTATTACTCATTCAGTAACAAGAAGGTTTCCTGAAACAAATAGAGTTGACATAAATCAATAAAAGATCGCTCGACACGAGCGATTCGAATATTGATAGTGCTTGACCTGGTCCTCTTTTATTCATATCTAAGCGCTTCGAAGTTTCTTATAAACCGGGCTAGCTTAATGAAGATACCATTAAGTTTTCAGATTTTTCCGGTATGGGTACTCAATTTTTCAATTTAAAAAATTTGGGCTGTCGACGTCCTAGACCATTCATGAGCCTTTTATACTGATAAAGATCCTCGTATAGGATCATAACTGTCAAGCCGAAGCACCGACCGCTCAGTAAGCTTACCTGCGAGGTTTAGGGCGCAGGATCTCGATAGGCTGCGGTGCGCGGCGTGACGTCGGCCAGCCGACACACGCGCACCCCGCCTCGCCCGCAGTCAGCGGCGCCGCCTCCGCGCGTGGCGTGCACGCATCTTCACTGTAACAACAACCACTCATCAAAGCCATGGTAAACAAAATGTATTTTTTAGGTAGAAGTTTGAAGTCATTGTTACCATCGGCACGCTAAGAAGAAAATGAGTCAAGTGATCTGTCATGCAGACATCACAGCGAAACACAAAATGTAAAGAGCGATGGAAGACGTTGGTGATCCTTTGAACAGTAAAATGACTACGAACTGATTCTACCTCGCATTGCAACATGAGAGCAGATAAAATCAGAAAGAGTTAATGTTAAGATTAAGTAAGTTAATATGTAAATATTATTTAAATTAACGTACATTTTTCAAATTTTGTGTGCTAAAACCTTACTTGTACAGCAACGGTAAAGGCTCCCTTGAGGCATAAAGAAGCTGAGCTTGGTATTCTAATAGGGCCTCCATGCCTTCCATTGGTCGGCCCACAGGGGCCCTTTGTTTGCACGTGCTTGCGTCTGCGCACGTGCGATATATGAAGCATTAGATCCTTCTTGAATTCTAAATATACGTGCCAAATTTTATTGCAATTATTTTTGTATTTGTTACATCTGTTATTTATAAGTATAAGGTAGTGGTTTACAATCGTCAATAGCTCAATTGTGGAGAAGATGTGTGTCTGCTGGAGACTAATAAGTGCTAGCTTAACTCTGAAAACACTGTAAACAATACAGTTAGACTAACTATGTAGATTTTTTAATAAAATATTGATAGCTACAATAGATGAGCACCTATTTTACTAACTTTTGCTTGATAATCCTATACAATGATGATGAAGAAGATACTTGGCAAAAACTAATGTAATGAAACAGAAACAATATTCAATTGTTTGGCATTGGCACTTAATTCACGCAATTCATCAACCGAGCGATGGAATAAACAATCAGAAAGCAGCAAATGGAGTGAAATGGCATGCAACGGTGCTTAGCGACGCCTGACAAGCTCCCAGGGCTCATTGTCTCCTCTACGGCCGACTGGACATCGAGGTGTGGTTTCCTTGGCCACCCTTTCATCATAAAGCAGTTGAGGAAATGCTGTAATTGTCTGGACTTCAATTTCGAGCAATGCTCTTTTGCGAGTATTGGCCAAGTTCAGAATTCAGACAAGTGAATTGCTATATATTTTTTATTGTAATGGAACAAGGTGAAGAGGTATAAGCACCCGCATTCGATTGACCTTTTTATATTAATTTGTCATTAATTTAATACAAGACGGTATCTTGGTTATAACAAAGTTATTGGTCTCCAGAATAGGATCTCCTTGCCTGTCTGACAATTATACTTTTCATCCCAGCCTCCACTCAGCACATCTCATCCTATGCCTTACTTTCTTTTATGTATTCAATTGTAATATTTGAATACTGCAAAATCAATGAACTTAAAAAACTTCATTAATTTTTTATTCAGTTCGTGTCACATAGTCCAACCTCTAAAACCTGTATATAAAACTTGGAAGGCACCATCCAAAATTATCTTTCAGAAAACAATTTTGCTGTTCCAAAAAGAAATTAACACCAAGACCCTGTGTTTAGGGCCGTCGAAATGCCCGGGATTGCATAATAATAACCACGCATGCGCAGCCGCGTCATTTACATTTATCATTCTGCAAATTCCAGCGCGAAATTTAAACCGGTTGCTGGGCCTGTTGTCTCTGACAGGGGATTATCAACAACTCGGCATCATAAATCTAGTACGATGTATCATTCCGAACAAAATCGGCTTTGAGCAGCATCATCTTTGCTTTTCCAAGTGTATCACACAAGACGACCTGAACCTGGATGCTTCACTATTAGAGAACTAGTAAATAATAATAGAAGATTCAGATATGGCTTTTGTTTGCGTGCATTTTGACTTTGATTGCAAAAATAAATTAATGATTTCTCTGTACGGCTCCATCCTTTGCCTATTCTGATGGATGAATAAAAACTAAGGCTAGCTAGAGGTTTAGAGCAGAGAAAAGGAAAATCACTAGTTTAGAGTATGGATTTCAGTGTCATCTTTTACGACAGCGAAAATTTTCTTTAAAATAAAAGCTTCTGGCATAGACATTCTTTGATTGGAAGAATGTCTTATGAACGTAGTTTACGAATAAGTACCTCATTCCTAGGTTAACTTACAAGTTAACCTAGGAATGAGGTAAAAATATAGTCCATATATAATAAGACTCCCATGTGTATTCAAAAATGTACCTTTAGCAAAATTTAAGACAATAATTAAACAAAAACTTTATAAAAAGGGCTGTTATAGAATGTCCGATTTTCTATTAGACAAGCAATCATGGGAATAAATTACTCAAGCTCCATTAGAAAATAATGACCATATGACTGAGTTAAAAAGAGAAACTCGGAGTTTCTTGCCTATTCTTCTCTGAGGAAGACTGCGAATAGGCGCAAAGTTAAAAATGCTAAGTTGACTACTTGGACTTATGTATTTAAGTAACATTCTGAATGTTCTATGAGCGGTGATAACCCAGTTAGTAATGAGCCAGACTTGTAATCGGAAAGTCGCGGGTTCAAATCCTGGTGTGGACCTGTACCACTAAATTCGTCTTTTCGGATTTATGTACGGATTTATACATCTAATCTGCCCTAAGCTAGATTATGGTCAAGAGCAAACCCATTTTTAATTAAAAAAAAATCACTTGCTTAGCGGTGAAGGAAAATATCGTGATGAAACCCGTCCAAGAAAAATTTTCGAAAGACGAGCGGTCCACCAACCCGCATTGGGCCTGCGTGGTGGACTATGGCCTAAATCCCCTTCGTGTTCCGAAGGGAGGTCCGTGCCCCTCGGTGGGGACGTATACGGACTGGTAAAAAAAATAAAAATGAAATAAAGCTATGTTTGATTTTGACTTCTATCAATACATAGCTAACCCAAGGGAAATTATTGTCATGGTAATATACTCAGCGTGTCACAATTCTTTAAACTACTCAAGCACGCAACATACATTAGAACTCGAATAAAGGGAGTCTATTCTCGCCAATGCTATGCGTATTGCGTCTTGATATACAAAGAGCTCTTTAGAGCCAAACTCCTTAGGCGATGCAACGGATGCCTTAGAGTAATTAGCGATGCTCGCCATCCATCACACATGGCCTGCGTGCCTTGCCCAAACAGGGATAAGTGAGGTTAAGTGCCATCTTTTGATTCTTGTATTATCTGTTATAGAGTTTTATGCTTATGCATAATGTTATTGCAAAGTAAATTTTAACAAGAAAAAACACAAAAACGCTTTTGTGTGAAACAAACGTAAGTGTCCTTTTGTCTTATTAATTCAAAGGACCAAATGTTTCGGTGGGTTTTCAAGTGTGTGTACTGTGGGTTTTATACATAAGTATACTAGAGGATACCCGGGGTTCCGTTCCCGTGGGAATTCTGTAAAATCTTCCCTGATTCCTTGCCTACGTTATAAATGGAACTTTTGGGTCATAGCTTTCTAAGTAAGGAAGTGAATTTTCTTCATGGCATTTGTTCATAATTTAAAACTTCTAAACCAAAATAGGTTCCGTCAATGTCATTCAAATGCCCGCATGCTTGTCTCCCTATCTATTTCATTTGTATAATTTGTCGAAAGAGACCTCGATCCATTGTTTGTCCAATTATGCTCTGTACTATAGCACAATAGTAGCTGTAGTTGTGTATCCCTTTATGGTCTCTTTGTCTCTGCAACTGATTTGATACTCAGTTACGAAATAATGACAGAGTTATTATAACAGATTAGACTGCATTATTTTCAAAAGACCTACAGTCATAAAATATGCAGCAAAAACTCTTGGTCCAAAATTAACATTAATGTTTTAAACTACATAATTACCTATAAAAAATTTATAAAATACTTGGATTAAAAAAAAAATACAGATTTCAAATACCATTAAATCGAGTCCCACAAAGGTGACATTTATCATTCCTGACTATAGGAGCCATACACAACAATCCATAAATTTGGTAGCGTCGGAGTCGCTCGCAGTCGCGTGGCTCGATTTCCATTCTGAAATCACTCGAATGTATCTCGCTCAGTGTTTCTGCTGCTGTCCGAAGGTTATCTACAAAAATGACCGCAAATAATTTGTTGATTTTTCCAATATGTGCCAAACCTATCCTTTTTTGCCATGAGTAAAAAACATGCAGAAATTATTCTTATTTATCAATTTCCTAGCTATCGATACTAAGGTCTCTGTTGGACTTTACGTTCAGGTACGCTGATGTTTTTGTTTCGGTAAGAGTCTTTATTAAGTTTTATTTAAAATCACAATATGTTGTCATAAATTTCTAAATATTCAATCCTTAATTTTAAACTATTTCCAGTATATCTATAATATTGCGTACGATTCAAAAATCGGCCACCGATTGTGAGTTGGGGCCTGAGGGCGTTGGGGTCAATTCTTGGCAGCCGTTCGGATTCTCAGAAAATAATTACCAGCCAGCCACCAGAAGCACAGAGATCAAACGTGTAATTTGGGAATTCATTGGAATACACACTTTTAAGATTTCAACGGGATTTGAATTAGAGACTTGCGCAACTTTGCTCTTAGCACAGATATAATAACTTTCGGTTCAGGTCACATAAAGCATTCTGTTTTGCACTTTTCTGTAATTTTTTTATCTGTAATTTGTAATTAATCTTAGACCACGGACTTGAATCATATACGTTGTAATATGATTCAAGTCCGTGGCTATAAAATTGGTAACAAATGGATAGAAAATCAGTAACATTTATAAACTGCCGTTTTTTGATTTTTTGCCCCTGGAATAGGCTTCTAAACATGAAAATTTGACATTGAATAAGGAATTTGACTTTCAATTTCGTGAAATTGACGGACTCCTGATACGCTCAGAATGTCTCGTCTAAGCAAATTATTGTCATATGTTATACTTATTTATACTTAACTAGCTGACCCGACAGACGTTGTCCTGTCTTAACTATGAATATTTAATTCGAATATCAATCGTCAAGTTTTCTTAACTTTTCTAATGTTTGGCCCAACTTTCTTAATTTTTTATTTCATAATAAATACCTACAACAAAAAAATAATTATGTAGCGAAATTGTTCAATCCCTTCACGCGTGATGCGATGACCAAGGGATGAAGGTGTAGCGACCTATCTAGCACATATGCATGTATAATTTACAAAGGAACACAGCTATGACTTTAGTTTGTTATCGGACACCAATTGAAGTTGGACCTAAGTTAGGACAGTTTAACTATTGTTAAGTTCATAGAAAATCATCATCTATTAATCACCGAATGCTAACATTTCATTAGCAATCAATTATTTGTCGTGCCATTTTAGTGTTAAATAAATCAACAATGCCTTTATTCAATGGACGATGCTATAGCATGGCTAAGTTAAATGGAAAAACTGCAATTATAACGGGATGTAACACCGGGATTGGGAAAGAAACCGCTTTGGATTTTTGTAAAAGAGGTAAGATAATTAAGCACATAAACACATTTCTACGTAATTTAAACATCCATACACGCCTGTATACTAATAATTCTGGTGTAGGTACCCGAAAACCTAACAGACCTGCCACTTGGACTTTGGTCCAAGCATACCCTTTTTCTCGTTCATAATTCGTATCACTCCAGAACATTTAATAGTATTTAGTGTCGTGCATGTTCGTTAGGTTCATTGTGATAAAATCATAATTTTGAAATTCAAAAGATATGTGTGTATGTAAACCCTTTTACATGAACAATCACAACAAAATAACATTTGATAAAAAGACGAAGTTATTCCACAAGGGGATATATTTCGGTTTTTGTAATGTTGAGAGGAATCTTGAACAGCTGCTAACTTTTAGGTGATCGAGTAATTATGGCATGTCGCAGTATAGACCGAGCGGAGGTCGCAAAACAGGACATAGAAAAATGCAAGAACCGGTACCTTGGTGGTTGAGAAGTTGGACTTAGTTGGAGTTGGCTTCAGTTCGGGAGTTTGCCCAGAGAATCCTGGAAACGGAGCCACACGTGAACATCCTCGTGAACAACGCAGGCGTGATGTGTGCAAAGTCGGAGACTGATGATGGATTCGAGACACAATTCGTATCAAAACACTTGGCGCATTTCTTACTCACGCTACTGCTTCTGCCGAGGATCAGAAACAGCAAGCCAGCGAGGATTGTGACGGTCGCTTCGAGGGCGCATTCCAGCAAGATTTTTAATTTATAACTTTAAGCAAGCTTTTCGTTAGAATCCTTAACATTAAAAACGTGAAAGTGTGTTTGTTTGCCCTTGCTTCATGTCGTAACGGAGAAATATTTCTTGTACAGTGATAGTTGAAGGGCTGGAAAGTGACATAGGCTCCTTTATCACGCGAAGAAAGAAAGCAATTCTATATTGCTAACTCATCCAGACTAATGACTCTACTAAGGAATTCGAGGACAGAAAGCTGTAAAATAATTATTTTCTGGGATTAAAGTAACCAACCATTTATCACCTAAGTACTCTGATGGTGATAATGATTGTTATTTATTTAACTATTTTCCACTTGACGGTTTGCCGTCCGGTTAGAAAGCTTGGTGTCACCGGCACCGGTGAGAATCATCGCCGTTCCGGATCCGGCGCCAATCAGTGAAAAACATGTCATATATTTTCAAACATTTTTGCTTCTCCGGTCGCCGGGCCGATACCGTGCCGTCAAATAGAAAAACGCCCATGAATGATATTGTAAAAGAATAAAGGTGGAAGTATGAAAAAAGGTTTTATTCGTCATTGGTTCCTCAAGTTGATAAAACTTTATTCAATTCAATTTACTCATGTCTCTTTGGTAATCACTGTCGATATTTAGCAAACAAATACTTTATTGAGCATGACCACATGACATAATTCATGGCGAATTGTGACATCGTTTTTTCTGATTGCAGGATATAATGGTAACTTTGATGACATAAATTTCAAGAAGAAACCTTATAGCTCAGCTGAAGCATATTCGCAGAGTAAACTTGCTAACATATTGTTTTCAAGAGAATTGGCTGCTAAACTAAAGGTGAGTATCAACTTCAGCTACCTCTCTACATTAAATGAGGATGTACTCTGCGAAATAACTTTTTCTAAGGGTCATAAAGTCAAAACATGAAAAAAAATTTGCCTCTCCAAACAATTTGTGAGGTTGGCTACCGTACTAGAAAGTAGAATTGGGCTATGCAGATAGTTACTTAGTATCATGGGCAGGTTCTCGTGGTAAAGCTTAGCTAAATACTTTATTTATTTCACCTAATCGTTATGTAATAATATTGCAATCACGGTAAGAGTTCATGAATCGTTACGCAAAATAAATTAATAGGTAAATGCTTATATTTTCTTAATGTCTCTCGGCAAACATTGTCTGTCTCGTTCTTATCTTTTGAAAATCAATTTACTTATTCGAAATACGTTTGCTGCACTGCAATAAGAAAATAGCACCTGCTGTTGAACTAAGCCGACGGATAACTCTAATGATCTTGTTATACATAGGTAATCAGACAGTTATCGGAATTTAAAGCGATGATACAGTATAAGTATTATAAGTACATACGCACTTGTCTTTGGTGCAGTGAGTACTTTCTACCATTTCTGCAAGTATTATTCGGTTCACTTTTGAAACGCATTTGAGAGCAAAGTTCCGTATTGTATAGTGGTAACCTGTCCCTGGTGCATCTGGGAGGCAAGAGCAATCAAACCTATGACATTATAAGCGTCGGTGCGTAGGAGTACCAGTGCCTTTATAGGCATTTTCTGGGTTAACTCGCTCCATCGTCGACCTCATCTTTGACCTTATGGTCAAGATTGAGGTCAAGAGTTAACCCATCTTATAATAAAAAAAAAGCATTTAAATTCCTTTCTGATCCTTGGCTTCCCTGTTTGAATCCTCTGGGGGAGACAATAGCATTTTTATGTAACATGTCTCCCCACGTTGAGGAGACATCTTACCCTGATTACTGGTTAGGTTTTATGACTATAAATTAGAGAAGCGAGGGTTTTGCTGTATTGTGGGCACTTCTTACAATGTTTCATCTAATAACCCCTCAGAATGTATGTCAACATGGCATCAAGTGGATTTGAACGACTGATGCTTTCCCTACCCCGAATGGGATTACAGGCGTGAGCGTATGTAATGTAATGTCTGTAGTTAGGTTGTATATCGTCAGTACAAGATTTAGCTCTGTGCTCATCAGCAGCAGCATGGGTTAGGAAAACCGTGACGAAGATGGCTTCGTCAAGGTGCAGAAGAAGCGCAAGCGATCGGCTAACAAGAATCGCTGCGGGACGGCGGCGACGGACCCGGAAGTGAGTCTGCGGGCTGAAGCTCCGAGCACGCCTGTGTACTTGTCGCGACTGCACTACAGCACTGAGGTGCAAGACGTCGTCGAGTACATGGCAGAAGACAAAAGTTCCCTTAGGTCTCCAGAGAGTGAAACCGTTGGAATCGCATCACCATGCTAGTTTGACGGCCGGTTTGGTCGAGTGGTAGTGACACTGCCTCTCGATCGGCGGGTCCTGGGTTCGATTCCCAGTCGGGGCAAATATTTGTGTAAAAAGCAGATGTTTGTTCTCGGGTCATGGGTGTTTGTGTCTGTCTTTGTGTGTTCCAAGGGACCCACGACACAAGGGAAAACCTTAATGTGGGCCTTTGAGTGTGAAGCGTTTTATCATTTTTTTTTATCATTTGTGGTGCGGTTCCCGACGTTCATGCTGGAGACCGTCATGAAGGTGAGCTTTTGGCCGGAGGGCGTGGTGTTCCGCCGTTTCCGAGGGGAGTTGCAGACACCCCCGGAAAAACACCCGGGAAATAGTGTTAGTTAGTTTTATTTTAATTTGTTTAATTATAATTCATATGTATGTTAGTCTGTAAGGTATTTATCTAAGGGCCTTAGATGCCTGATAATAAATGATTTTATTATTTATTATTATATAAAAAGGAAGCTGATAGCTGTCCATTCACATAGGCAAAATAACTCTAAAATTAAAAAAAGAACCATCTCGATTACGTCATTTTTTTTACCAGCCCATATACGTCCCCACCGAGGGGCACGAGCCTCCCTTCGAAACACGAAGGGGAATTAGGCCATAGTCCACCACGCTTTTTATTTTCGGGGGTTAATAATGTCTCAGTACGACTATATACTTACTTACACTGTATTAGTTTGTTTTAGGAACACACATTAGAAGGTGTAACCACATACAGCTTGCACCCTGGAGTGGTAAAGACGGAGCTGGGTCGAAATTAGGATGACACGTTATTTCGAGGTGCGCGGGCGATTGTTGGCTTTTTCATGACCCCTTCGCAAAGTCTCTGGAACTATAAACAAAATTCACAAAAAGAGTCCGTTATTCTCTCAGGATTCGAAACCTCGACCTGTTGCTTACGATCTGGCAACTTTTCCACTCGGCCAAATAAAATAGTCTAAAATAGTCTATGGGTTGCGCACTATGTGCGAATAATCGTTGACATCGTTGACATCTGTCATAGAGATAATTTTACCATAGGGTTGCCATCCGTCCGGGTTTCCACCCATACTTCAAAGTACACAACGCTGTTATAGAAGTTTTCACTTCAAAAAAGGTGGCAACTGGCAACCCTATCCTACGCATTTTCGATCAGGGTCACGTGACATCTGAAGATCTGACGCGAGTTCATCGCAAGTTTAACATTTTTTCCCCATACTAAAAGTTCTCAACGCCGCAAATGGAGACTTAAAAAAAAAAACATTTGCCTCTCCATTTTTCCATACAACTTGTGCAATCATCTATTTTATTATAATATGTCAACGTAAAATTGTAAAAACCACGTGGCCCCCCCTATATGTATACCATATGTTTATACTAAATAGCAACCTTTTCCTATCAGTAAGTGTTTTATTTTTATTTTTTCAGTGACTGCTCCGTTAATACGCCTTCCACTAAAGCACGAGACGAAGAGTTAATTAAGAAGCTGTGGAACATTTCAGGAGTGCTTGTCGGCCTGGGCGACTAAACCATTCACAGCAGCCGATACATGGCTCAAGTATTAATAGGTTCCCTACAGACAGACAAACATTATTATAATGAGAAAACTTCACAGCAAAATTGTATTACCATTGCTTCCTATGTTAAAGTAAAACTAGACGCTGAGAACATAAGAATTCAAATTTTGAATTGCCGTGCCGTGCCATTCGAATTATAAAAAGGCCCAGATTGGATCAAAAGGATACCTTGATAAAAGTCTTGGTTATTTTTTGCTAAAAAGACTCTCTTTAGTTTCGCTTTCAGCCAAAAGTCAGTTACATATATTCATTTAAATTTACTTTAAATTAACGAAAATTAAGATTCTGTATCAGCTTAATAAAATGAATAACATTCTCTAAGGAATAAGCAAAAAAAATGTCTCACCATGATGGACCTACTTATGCGATCAGCAATTATTCAAAATCCTTTTTTTCATATATTTTTTACTAGCTTTCCGCCCGTGGCTCCGCCCGCGTGGACAATGTGGGAAAGGACATAGGCTACATTTTATCAAACAGTTGGGCATGATATAATCTGTAGTCCACGCGGGCGGAGCCACGGCAGGAAAGCTGGTAAAAAATATATGAAATATGAGTAAAAAAATATATCTCTGTACCAAATTTCATCCAAATCGGTTCAGTAGTTTAGGCGTGAAAGACAGACAGACAGAGTCACTTTCGCATTAATAATATTAGTAAGGATGGGTTCCTTGGGGAAAGTTGTTCAGTTTGGTAGGGAGGATGTTTCTCCAACTATGTAAATTACAGTCATCTCATTTACGTTTTGATTTCTACTCTTTAAAAATATAATAAAATCTAGGTGACTTGTAATTTCCTAGAAACAGTATAAACTATTTCATTACATAAACAAATTGAAATAGAAAGAAAAACCTTTTGTTTTAAGAGTTGTTTGATAAATCCGTAAACCGGTGGGTATCGATATATCTAAATCCTTTTAAAAGCTCATTAAAAGAATAATCCGTTTTCTTTTGGTTCAATAAATACATTCGAAATCAATTAACTATAACTCTTAATAACCACAGCTGATGGGTTTATTGTAGTGTGACCATAATATGTTATAGTGAACATTCTTAGGAATGTTAATAATAATGTATTAGCTAAAAAAAATCCTTTCAGCAATCTTAAGATTTATCGCTTGGAATATCGAATTAACGCTTACGTATTTTTATACATTATAAACTTAATATATATACAGGGCTTTAGGTAAATCTCTTTCAACCTCTCGGGTGGTTAATCGGTCCATGAAACTGAACCACTTTCCTCCAATAATAAGTCAAAATTTGAAAAAAATAATAATTTTGAATTCCCATACAAAATGCGTTATATGCTGATGAAGTTTGTATGGGAATTCAAAATTTTTTTTCGAATTTTGACCTCTTATTTGGAGAAAGTTGTTCAGTTTCATGGACTGACTAACCACCCGAGAGGTTGAAACAGATTTTTTAAAAAAAAACGCTTCACACTCAAAGGCCCACATTAAGGTTTTCCCTTGTGTCGTGGGTCCCTTGGAACATACAAAGACAGACACAAACATCCATGACCCGAGAACAAACATCTGCTCTTTACACAAATTTGCTCTTTACACAATGCGCCGACTGGGAATCGAACCCAGGACCCGCCGATCGAGAGGCAGTGACACTACCACTCGACCAAACCGGCCGTCCGATTTACCTGAAGCCCTGTGCATGTATAGGTTTTTGTTAAGTTAGAACAAATTTGGATACCACCTAAGTGAACCAAATAAGCATCGAAGAGTTAATCGTGTAGGTGCCAAAGGAAAGCTAATTCGATCCAGTTGTAAATAAACGCAACGTTAACGTTGTACCTAAATGCAATGTAAAAAAAAAATATACGATTTTTGAAAATGTAATATTGATCGATTCGGAGATAATTATTTTATTTCATACAACAATCATACAACGAACATTCAAACTAATAGTTCGTAAAAAGCTTTAAGGGACAATGCAAACTATCCTAATTATTTACGCCACATGGTCACTCGTCCGCCCTTATACCTGACACAATGGAATCCAAAAACGCACAAAAAGGTTTCGATGGTGTATTTATGTGTTTTTTTGTTCCCTCTCCGCATACCCTGCGTGTTTCAACAGTGCGATGGACTATCATCAAAATATTCTACAGTCAATGCACTTTTGAGTATGAACTGATGTGTCTCAGGTTTTTGATTTCACGTTTTGTAGCTACATGGTAGCTACCGTTTCAGGTAGGTAAGTTTAAAGTAATACAGGATTATGCAGTTTACAGGATCTACCGATTTACTTGAAAAATTTTTTCGTGGTCCCAGGATTTTGTCCCATTAATGGGACCACGAGGGAGAACTGTTCCTCGTAGTCCCAGTGCTATATTCGGTAATGTATTTATCCTCCTGTATAAAAATCTTAGACGTAAGTCATAGTTTTCATAGCGAAACGTAAGTCATAGTTTTCATAGCGAAATTGTAGTCAATACACTAAACGGTAGTTAGACGTTCTTTAACTAAAGATTCTTAAAACGTTTAATTACCATTACATGTTGTGTGTACATTTTCCCAAAGACAAGGTACCTACACAAATACAAGAACATAAACTCTTTTAATGTGGTTGTAAGTCTTTTAAGGTCATAAATTAGTTAACCTATGACTCGCATCAATAGTTCTGCAATAAACGACATTTTAACCTACACGACGGGACAAAATACTATTGACACTGACGTAAAAATATTGCTGGGTGCAGTGTAAAATCGCTTACTTAAATTAATATGTAGTTTCTATCATGCCGCGTCGCGTAGTAGTATGGTGTAGCATGAGCGACGAGGAAGACTATTTCACTAATCAGTGGCGTCACAGAATAAATAATGGTGGCGTCTTGTTGGCAGTGCAATGACAGTGGTCGCCATTTTGGTCGTTATTGTCATTCAACCTTTGAGTATGTAGTACTTGTTTACTTTAGTCATTGCATTCAACCTGTTCAACCCCATTGAGATGACATTGATTATAGATTAGTGGAATAGGCACCCAGACCTTTATGTAAATACTAAATACCATGCCTAATCGACTAATCAAAGATACCCATAAATCGTGTCTGAATAAATTGAGTGCTTCAGTTTTATAGCTTTCTATACAATTCAGTAATTCTAAACCTGAAAGCAAATAAGCATAAATTAAGTAAGAATCGTGTATATCGCATATTTTAATCAGTATCTGCGGTTCTCTACATAAAGAATTCTATTAACGGGCATCATAAAATGTCACTGTAATCAATTTTAACAAGTTAAATAATTGAATCGATGTTTTATTTTGATGTTAAAGAAAGAAAAATCTACATAAATTAGATAACAGACTATTACAGCAGCCAACTTAAATGGGAAAGACGATTTCGAGATAATACTGCTTCTAAAATTGTTTTATTTAATTACCCTTGCAATATTTGTCATTTGTGGCATAATTGTGGCCACAACTTGTTCTAGAAGGATCATTGTATGATACTCAATCATCACTCGGATAAAGCATACAGGCGTGAGTGTAAGATAGGTATTTTGTTCAAAATAGGTAGGTAGGTACATTAAAAAGGTTGAAAATGTCACTCGAATCTCGTTTCCGACTATATTTTATGTAAATGTCTACCGATTAAAATATCGTGACCACTCGGAATACCGTTTAAAAGCTTAAGATGTTTACCATTTTTTTTTAATTGAGAACGTATATGTTGTTAAATTTGTTTGTCGATTAATATTTTTTTCAGTTGTGGAAGTTACGATTCATTTTAAGTAAATTTTATCTTTAACCGGCCACGAATATCTCTATGCCAAATTGTATTAATATTGTAAAAGTCGAATGAGCGATCATCGAAAGACGAGGAGCAGTGTCTTTCCAAGATTTTACTACTCTACAGTGATCGCCAAACCCTTTGATGATCTAGCAGTTACATAAGATTATTACTGACTATTGTGCAAGGGTATAACGTGTAATCAAGTGGCCAACTTGACAACCCCTGGTGTAGTGTCAGTTTTTGAACCGCAAAAAGGCCAATTTAGTTTAACACCTCTAGATGACCGACAAAAGCTGAGACCGACAGTATAACGTGCCCTTCGAAGCCCGAAAACGCTCGAATAGCTCGTATAATTGTTGCTATGGCTACCCATCAAGATGCACCACCCAGATCACATTGCTTAACGTTGAACGGTGAAATGCGTGACCCCACTTTTTAACTTCACATTACTCAATTAGAATTGATACTTGCAGCTTTTCTTGCGGTAACAACACAAATGTACTCTACGTGGTGGCGTAACAAACCTAGGTCCTGGAGAGGTCTCGGATAGATAGATAGCGACGTTGTTTGATACAGAGATTGCATAATTTACGCGCGACCCCTGCTGCGCAAATGTCAGTTTGGCTCGTGCTGATGCTGCCGTGGATGCCTGGCGCATGCAAATATAGAATGATGTACTACAACGTCTATAGATTTTGTCTATGTTAAAGAAGTCCTTTAGTCACACAATGTAGAAGGCTTTTGTTTGGGATTTGTAGAAAGATGGATAGAAACCGATCAATATGTAGCTATAGCTAGCAAATGGTGACGACGACGGACTAAACAGAAATAAACAGCTGTCTGGACATGCATTTACTCAAATTTTCTACAAGCTAACGAGTCATGTTTTGGAAGGTCAAACAAAAATCTGTTATTTGTGAGGTAAACTCGGCATAAATCCTTACGTACTCAGTCTTGATTTCTAGCGATGTTCAGTGCTAAAATAAGCACCGTCTGTTGACCACTAGACGGAAGGAAACATTTTATGGACGTCTTAAAAATAAAGCGATTTTAATAGATTTTAGATTTTGTAAGTTTCAAACTGATCAAGGGAATTTTTGAAATTTCATTGTCTATACTATACTAATATTATAAAGAGGAAATATTTGATTGTTTGTTTGCATTGATATTATTCTTCTTTCTTTAATAGGCTCCGAAACTACTGGACCGATTTGGAAAATTCTTTCACCATTAGAATCCTACATTATCCGTAATGAACATAGAGTACATGATTTTCCCAAATTCCCAGGGGAACGGAGTCCCGGGCAGAAAGCTAGTGTGTTATATGAGTAATAGCAGTTTAATTAAAACAAGTGATCTAAGAATCTAAAATATTCACTGATAATGGACTTGATATTTTATATTGTATACAGTCAGATGGTTATATAGATACGTAGGTACCTCGCTTCGCTCACTCATGTCAGTAGGCCTTATTTTGCATTCCAAGCTGAAGGCTGCGTGTTGGCGGCAAAATACCTCTACAATCACTCTATGTTATCTCGGTAAAGTTAAATATGAAACTATACTATCATACATTGCAAAGGAAAGGAATTCTCTAACGATTTTTAAAAAATGTCACCAAAGTTTCAGCATGGTGTGAAGAAAAACATTCAATGGGCTCAGCTGCCAACTCTTCCCAGGCATTACGAGGCAGTACGTCGTGATCATAGAAAAGATATTAGTTTTCCTGTCGTGATTGTGGGCAAAAGGATTGACCAACCTATTGAACACATGGTTCATCTTAGATAGATGAAATATTTTTACGATAACTGTGGCTTCAAGCGGTTTGTCAACCACATGATGTTTTACCTACTTTCTTAGGGATTTCAGGCGTGTGTAGGTATATGTATATTGATGTTAGCAATAATAATGTAGATGGGGATTTTAGGATGGACGTGGGCTACTTGTAATCCTGAAATTTCCGCGGAATAAGTACCGTGCAAGAAGTATGCGGGCAAAGGGTGGGTGGGGGCGAATCTCTCGTACAAGTACATACATCAGGTATACAGTTGTACTCCGAAAATCGATATTATTAACAAGGATATAAGGCTGACATCAAGGACAACATGTGTATACATATACTGTCCTGTGTAAATTAACGGAAAGTTGTAATGACAGCATAACAATTCACGTAATATTTGTACACGAATAAGTGTAGCGTAGTATTTTAGTTCCATACAGTCTGTACACTCATGCCTGACGAGGTAGGCAGAACATCATCTGGTCCACATGAGGTCACGTTTGAACTACCTATTTTCAAAGGGTTGTTAGGAAACATGAGTATTTTTGTGACTCTTAATACTCTAGATAGGCACTTACATATATGTTTCATATATTCTGTAATATTAATAGGACGTTTTCCTGTAATTTGTGTATAGTAATTACTAATCAAGTGCTACACGGCCTACACTTTTCTTACACTAGGATATCATGTGGACTTGTGGTACTGCTATGTGGTCATTAAGTCCCACACTAGACATATATTTAATGAAACAAGACCCGAGAACCAACACTTGTTATTAAGTTCAATGATGGTCAGATCGGGAATCGAACCCAACGTTTACCCGGCGATTAGAAGTAAGTTCCATCATTAATACGCTAAACAATTCGACGTCGTAATAAAATATCAAACCTGAAACCCATGTCAAAGATAAGGAGGATCTGTAAAAATACAAAATTAAATAGGTGTTTCAGTATTAAACGATACAAGCAAAGCAGCTCCTTTCTAATATGTTAAGAATACTTTTAAAAAACAAAATATTCAATTAACCGGCTTCAAATGATCCTGTACGGAATATCGCCTGATCAGAATGATCAACAAACTTGTACTTACTTCGAAGTATAAAGCTCCTCCTAAAGCACAAGAACTTCTTGCAAACTCATCTTGTTTTTACGATTTTGTTTGACCAGTCCTATCCTTATTTGAATCAAGTGTGGCTTGAATTTAAAAGTACTCAAGTACGTTTAATTCAAAGTAATAAGTTTTATTTTTTATTTTCAAGACCTTTCTGTTAAGAGCATACAACACGAGCTAATCAAACATTATTTACCTATTTGAATTGCAGTTATGATGATGCTGTAAGTAGAGTTTTAAAACAAATCTGATGGTAAAGTCCGCACAAAGTATGTGGCAAAAGCTCTAGCATTCCTAGGTACTTATTTAAGCTCTATTCTGTCATTATATGTTGAAATTTGAAAGTCCGCTGTTGGTAGGGCTTTTGAAACAACATGCTTGCGCAACTACCCACAACAGCAAATCAATCTCTTAATTATCATCCCCGCTCATCGCGTGATCACCACCCTTGGCTTTCGCTTACTTACAATAATTATTATAAAGTAAAACAATGACCGTGGGATGGGAAAGACTAAAAGAATAAAAAGTAAGTGACAAACCTCGCCATCCATTCCACTGTGATAGTCACTACACACACTGCACTCACTGAAACTTTTACTTTTCGCGGCGCGTGTGTCGGGTGCGCTCGCGCATGTGGCGCGACGGACTCGGGCACAAACGCGGCGAGCACTACACTGCCGCGACCCGCGCCCGCCTCTCCTATAAATTCTTTACAAGACTCGTGCCTGAGCCTGGCCCTGTACAATCGAGTGCAACTTGTCCTGCCCTTTTCGATGTTTTTGAAAATTAAAAGAAATTTTGTTGACGCTAATTCGGAAATGGGAGCATTAGTTGTTGTTGATTCTGTGAGAGACGTAAAGTTACTCAGATAGTGATCAGCACTATCTAGATTTTTATTACAACGAATAACATAACAAATGTTACTTTTAGGCGACTACATTGAAGGCCGTTTTTTTCCCGATTTCCGAAGCTTAAATTACTGTTTAAGACTGATTTTCAGGAGATTTTTATGATAGGTATAAATTTTCCAGAAAAAATCAGTCAACGGTTTTACAAAGAAGTAAGATTTTTAGAAGATTCCTGTAAAATCACAAATTTTTAAAACTAAAATTAGTACGACCCACGTGGATTTTAATTAAAATATTGACCGTGGAAGTGTACAGGCCTCGGCGCGCGCGCAGCAGCGGTCGTCGCTCGGCAACCAGTCCGACCGCCTTCCCGCCCCGCGCTCCGCTCCCAAACTTTACCTCCGCTCACGAAACTCCTGCCTTATGCCCGCTCTTTACGTCCGCACTTATCACAGCCAACTGACTCTTACTACCTTTCGTACTCAGACTAGTTATCACTATTTCGTACATACCATACAGGGTTCTCTACATATTTGTGAGGCTCGGCGGTGTGATGGACCTTATCTTTGGGTCATAAGGCCTAATTTAGCAATATCAGAGATGGACAGGAATGCACCTGCCGGCTACCGGGCTCCGCATCTTCCAACAACAATATTTACTGACTTTCGGTAAATGAGAGTTCGACACGTGGTTGCGAGTTATCGAGAATATTAGGTGCCTTAGGAAATGTGCTCTATCTTTATAACTAAATAGTCAGATATGCCTCGGGATCTAGTTATAAACATATAAAGTGTAGGTACCACGCTAAAGCTTTTTTTTTGTTACTGAATATTGATGACTATGTATTTGTCTAACCAAAAAAATATACTTTTTTCTCTTATCTATGTATCTGCCGTATCTTCCCGACCAATGAATTATAGACATTTTACATATTCACGGGTCGTTTTAACGTTCCTTTAGAAGTCATCGGAAAAGAAAAAAGCTGCCACACGGATTATACTCGTATGTATAGAGAAGAGATATAATTAGTATGAAAGAATTCGAAGGATGTTGAGACATCCATGAAATAATAATGACCTATGTAGTTAAAGTTACTTACTCCCTAATATTATCTAGTCCGGCGGTATCCCCAACTATAAATCTTGTTGCCAAAGTTAGTTCCAGGTTCGCTTATTGATTCTTCCACCTACAAATTGCTCCTGGCAGTTATTAAGTAATAAGTAATAATCAGTAATAATCGTCAAATCAATGTGCTACGAAAAAGTGAGTAAAAAGCAAAGCAGCTCTATCTTTTCGAAGTAATTCGATGCATTTCTGCTGGCTAGAAGAATACGTCATGCTAATTTCAGCTTTTCTTTTCTGGCGCAGACACTTTTACAGAGTATACAGGTGTTCCAAAAATAGTGATAAGCGGAAGGCTGAAGGTAGAGCATCCCTAGGGGCACCCATAACACCTCCACGTATGTTCTACGCATAGAGATTTCTGTGATCTGTAGTTCTAAGATATTAAGTTAGTTTACGAGTTACGTAGTTTATCCTTATTTCTTAAATTGAGATAATGAAATATGAAATTTAAAATACAATACAATACACAATACAAACCACAGTTATTGGAGATTGTCAAACGAAACCAACCTGACCCTGTGTATGAGGTTGACAATTTACTAGCGCAACATGGCCATAAATGCTTATGACTACCAGCGTATCATTGTGACCTCAATCCAATAGAGATGGTATGGAGTTCCATGAAAAGGAAAGTAGCAGAGGTGAACATAGAACACAAAAATGAAAATATGTCACAACTAATAACTGAAGCGTTCAGTTCTATTGACGCCTCAGAATGGCAAAAATATTGTGCACGCGTGCATAAAATTGAAGAGGAATATAGAAGAAAAGACGAATATTTAGATGAGCCCTTTATAGTCAATTTAGACAGTGACTCTGACACAGATCATTAATTGTATTTTAATGATCTCTAATACATGACAAAATATTAAAACCATGACTTTTTTACTTTTCGGTGCCTTGCTCGCTATCACATATAAAAGATATAACTCTATACCTATAAGTATAAATACAAAGATTGATGATAAAGACATCGGACCTGAATGAACGGTAAGGGTCTTTTAGCCATTTGGCTTCGAATGCATTAAAATATGGGAATATACATGTAATTTTTAATCGTTTATTTTATTAATACTTAATTATTAAATCAAAATAGCTTTACATAACATTAATTTTGAAAGGAGACCCGGATTACTGAAAACCTTTCACGCAGTAATTATGATCTAAGGAAGCTGAAGCATGTGCACTGATACCATATGTGTGGTATAAAGGATATACTCCACTTATTTCTTCAAAATCTGGGTCACTGTTACTATGTGTCAGAGTCACTGTCTAAATTGACTATAAAGGGCTCATCTAAATATTCGTCTTTTCTTCTATATTCCTCTTCAATTTTATGCACGCGTGCACAATATTTTTGCCATTCTGAGGCGTCAATAGAACTGAACGCTTCAGTTATTAGTTGTGACATATTTCCATTTTTGTGTTCTATGTTCACCTCTGCTACTTTCCTTTTCATGGAACTCCATACCATCTCTATTGGATTGAGGTCACAATGATACGCTGGTAGTCATAAGCATTTATGGCCATGTTGCGCTAGTAAATTGTCAACCTCATACACAGGGTCAGGTTGGTTTCGTTTGACAATCTCCAATAACTGTGGTTTGTATTGTGTATTGTATTGTATTTTAAATTTCATATTTCATTATCTCAATTTAAGAAATAAGCATAAACTACGTAACTCGTAAAATAACTTAATATCTTAGAACTACAGATCACAGAAATGTCTATGCGTAGAACATACGTGGAGGTGTTTCGGGTGCCCCTAGGGATGCTCTACCTTCAGCCTTCCGCTTATTGGAACACCTGTATACTCTGTAAAAGTGTCTGCGCCAGAAAAGAAAAGCTGTAAAGAAGTTGTTTATTTTTGTATTAGGTGGCAATCCCTTTTCGATCGTGGCGCTATCGCTCATTCTTTAACTTATTTTTTCTATGTCTATGCTCATTCTGCATGTTGGTGACACTGTACATTTCTGGTGTTCTACTACTGTCAGCTTTCCGTTTATTAATCTTCTGTATGTGAGCAATTGGCATAGACATAGAAAAAATAAGAACCTCTTTAAACTTTCACCCGTAGTAATAAAAATACGTTTATGACATGGCCATGACATGGCAGAAAAGCTTATGCCAAATACCCATCAAATTCTAACTTCAACCAAACCAACCTTAACCAGAACCAGTAAACATCCTTTCAAACCCAATAGCGCAAATCAAACAAAATGTATCGGAAAAACTCTAAAATCATGTAAGAAATAGCACAATTAAAATGGTCTGAATTCCGGCCAGTAGGTAACCAAATACATAGGAACATGAAAAATTTGGTATAGGAAACCTATGTAAAATTATAAAAAGACATGGCAGACGCAGAGGCTAGGGCGAGATTACATGAACTGAGAGCCAAAGCCAAGAATGTTAAACCACCAAGAAGAGGTTAGTCTCATCAAATAAATATAAGTCAATCTGTTAAAAAGGTGCAATACTAAAAACCACTAGGACATGTTGGTCCCCCACCAAAGGGCACGGGTCTCCCTACGAAAGCAGTGAAGAGGGTTGAGGCTATAATCCACCACACTGGCTCAATTTGGGTTGGATAAATATGATGAAAGCTTTTTTTCTTGAGTGTAGAACACACGGTTTCAGATTCTCCATCATTATTGCACTTTTAAACAGAATTACAACCTTAATTTAATTATCCGAAAGCAAAATGTTTACAGTCTCCACCAAAGACATTAATGTTTGCCTCAGCAACTCGGCATACAATGTGTGCATCATGATTAAAAAATAATGTCTTCAACGAGAACTGTTAAACATTTTGTTCTTTGAAAATTTGTCATGATTTTTGCGGCACAACAAATGCCTGATAACACAAAGACCTGGCCACCAGCTTCGAGCGGTTTTCGACAGCGAACTTCCTCTATTACTCGCACTGTGCGGTAATTTTTTATATCACGCGCTGCGACCAATGAAACAGAAGAAAATTTGTCATCTCAGCCGCCGCTCTTAATTTGTGGCCGGGCCATCTTACATATAAAAATAGCTATTTAAATACTCGTAAGTCAAAGTTCAATATTATTTACAAAGATGAGTTGTGAAGGAAATCATTTTGTTTTTACACTCTGCTTATCTATGCTTTGAAGTTCGTACGTATTTTGCACATAAAACTTCAGAAATAACTTCTTGCAAGAGATCCCATATTTAAATACTAATCTCAAAAATAAATTATAATGTGGAGTTAATACGATCAAAACATTGATTGATTTTTCTATGTGACTGTCCTTGTACCTAAGTTAGAATGTGGATAGTTTTGTGTTCAGATACGTTTCTTTAATTTTCGTTAACTACCTATTAAAACCACCCAATATGGCCTTGATAAGATTCTTTAAACTATTCCCAAATTAATTACATAAATTTTAATACTTAACTGAATATTTTGTTGTGTTATCAATATTTCTTGATGGTAGGAATCCAACTCTACAAATTTAATCGTTTAGCAAGTATATGAACCCCTAATGATTAGACTAGTAGCGCGCAAAATACCTAAGTGCTTTTTCGCCGCCTGTATAAGACCTGGCCACCTTTTATACCGTGTGGTGATCGGTTGAGAATAACACCTCCCCATCTCTTTCCGTGGGTGTCGTAAGAGGCGACTAAGGAAACACAAATGAGACCTGCCTCCTAGTAATCCATCCCAGGCAGCGACACTTCATTTTTTCTGAATCTGAGGTGTCTTCCTATGGTCTCATGCGGTGTGGTAGGCTCTGTAAAGGGCCGTCTGGTTCGCGACCACCCTCCTACCGAAGTCCGACGCCAAACAGCTTGTTGTGTTCCGTCAGTGCGTGGGAGTACCTTTATAGGCATTTTCTGGGTTAACTCGCTCCATCGTCGACCTCAACTTTGACCTTTATGGTCAAGATTGAGGTCAGGAGTTAACCCATCTTATGATTAAAAAAAATATCAATAAAAAATATAAATTCCTCGCTTAAATTACCTAGTGCAGAGAAGAACATCACATAATGTAAACAAAATCGAGTTTTAAAGAGACGTGTTTTTCAAATCGTGAAGTTTTAAATGTGGTCAAAGAATTATTTAAAAAAGTGATAATATCTCTGAATTAGTGTTAGTTTTAGCGTCTGTGTAGTGGTCAGCGTGTAATGGATTTGGTGGTGGCAGTTCGCAGACGGCGAAAACCGTGGAAGAGGAACTTGTTAATCGTGACGCTCGTCCTGGCGTTTACTGCGTACTGTCTCCGGAAACTCTACAGAAGACAACGATACGTGTGTCCTGTCATCTACCCTCAGCGACTCAAGTGGCCAAACCAACACGACATCGACAATGCTTCTTTTCTACTCTGGCTGAAAGACGGGGTCTCCAACCTTGTTTTGCCGCTGATAGAGAACATAAGCGAAAGAGTATGCGGGTAAATTACAATAAAGTCTTACAATAACAACGGCTCTAACCTCTTCCACAATGAATACAAAAGGTAATGAAACTTATTAAGTCTGGTCCCTCAAACATTTTAATGACTGTGCAATGTAAATATTCCGTACTTAAATTCAAATAAATTATAGAAAACAAGCAACTGTTTTTTTAAATTAAAGTTTTAGCTTCTTGATGGTTAGGTACAGAGGACCGCACATCAGGCGATCACTATGCTATTATGATAAGGGCGGTTTTGACAATGGGGTAACCTGATGCGCTGGCCTCTGTAAATTTTTATTTAGAGACAGAATATTTTTTTATAACACCTCCTCGTCAATACCATATTATGTGTCATATAAATCTAACCTAAAGTAAGTCATTAGACCTCCACGGTCTAGCCGGGTCATAATATTGTACTGAATTTCATTATGATCCATCGGGCTACTATGAGATTTGAATTTGGAATGCAATCGTCATAGAGATATACGACCTTCTTGCAACCCATGACCACACGTCAAAATTAGCATGAAAACTTATCACAGAAACCTGCATCAAGAAAATATTCGAAAATTGAACTGGCCACTACCGAATAAAAAGAAAAAAGTCGCTAAAGTGCAAATTGCTCGCTGTGTTTTTTTCCCAGTTTCAGTTTTAAGAAAAATGTCAAGTGAAAGTGATGATGACAGCGATCTGACTCCGGAGTGCATACAATCCGAAGCCTCTGGCATTATTGGAAACTTACTAATTGTATTACTTTTTATTGCCTCGCAGTGGTAATATATAGTAGAGTATGCAACGAGGGGATAATAGTAGATTAAGCAACAATGGGATAAAACAGTGTATTATGTCACGGGCAGCATATTGAATTCTGAGCGAAATAGGTAGGTAAGTCTCTTTGATGTGTAAAATTTTATAGTTAAAATCTACTTGGACCAAGGAAATTAAGCCTTCAACAGCCTTGTTTATTTTTTCCAAATTATTTTTGATAGTAGTTTTTGTTGACATTTTGGCGTTCCATATTTAAATGTCATAATTACCCAAGGGAAGTTCCATAAAACTTTATTTCCTTTAAGCTTTAATGGCTTAGGTACTTGAAATAGAGAATACTTGACGTATAATACGTGCTCCAGATGCAGGTGGTGTATAAAGGTGTATTTGTCTTGAGCGATCTTGAACCTATAGCACCCGTGACAAAACCCACTGCTTTATCCCCTCGGTGCATAATCTACTATAAATAGGTGGCAATTTGGTTGGGCGGAGAAGTTTCTTTCGGTACTTGTGGTGGACGGGGAGGCCATCGATCCTAAATGTGGAAAACTCGAGCGAGGGACCTAGTGGATTTTGAACATTAGATAATAGAAAGAAAAAAAGATTATGCGATGTATCACCCCGGTGCCGGTGGGGATGCGCTTACAGACTTTCAAAGATGTAAAAAAAAAACACATTAAAATACTCGAGCGCGTCAGATATTGGTATGCATTTAAGCTGCACGCGTCTCCAATAGCATAAGTACGTATATTAATCTGCCGGTTCTCATGGTACCTACCTAGAAACTGGCGAACAAAAATAAATTTATTCGAGCGCGTCAGATATCTTAAGGGGATGTTAGGGGAACCCTATTCAAAAGTTCTCCAGTTCAAAAGACTCAGGATTCGAACGTCAAGCTCGTGATTGATTTTGGAAAGTGCAAAAACAAATCGCTGTTGTAATTACCATTGATCGCCATTTTGAGCCCTTGAGATTTCTTATACAACGGTTCAGCTTAATCAGACGATTATTTAGAGGAATTTTCTTAATCTGATGGTTTTAAAAATTCTCTTTTTTTTCTTGTGTTTCAAACTTAGTTGCCTTAGTATCAATGTCTTGTATAAGTATTGCATGTGTTTATAAATATATTTATTTATTTTTTATTTGTATATTATTTACTTAATATAACACACCCTAATAAATTTAATTTTTCACATTTTCTCTTGGTACACATAGGTTAGCTGGAAGAAAACTCATTTCTTGAGTTAAGCTCGCCGTTGTATATGTCCTTTCTCTTCTGTAATCTGTATGTATATGTGTGTACAATAAAGAATAAAGAAAGAAAGTATTTTTAGAATCTACTTGAAAAGCTCCCATTTGATACTCCAAATGATAAGCTTAGGAAACAAAAGATTTTGGGGGGATAGTGAACTCTTCATGGATTTGAAAACACACCTTGGGCGTGCCCGGTAACATGACTTTTTGTACTCCTTAAGGTCTCAGGAACCCAATGTATAAAACAGTTTGCGGCTCTCTCAAAAACGCTTAGGAGCCTGTAGCTGCAATACTTAAGGCGACTACAGCACCCGATAAAGGCAGCACACATAGGAATAGTGCCATCTCCGTCTCTCAACAGGCCTGGGCCGGCAGTGCGAACAGTGTCGATACACGAAGTTAACGGACTATGAAAGCGTGCGTGCGTAAAAACATGTTCGAAAGTTAGAAAAATGAGATTTATGGAAAGGTAACAGCTTAAATCGAAAAATGCGTTAACTACTTATCGAGAGTGTTCAATCACGAACATTTTGATAGCAAATTCAAGTTCCTGTGTGTATTTTACTATCGTTTTTACAGTTTAAAAGATACACAATATTGGTATTTAGAGGTGACTTTGTGAGCTTTTTCTATCGAACCAAAAGTGCTGAATCATGTTTTCAGCAAACTACTTATCTAGTTTATATCCTGAATATTACCGTAGTATTTTATTCTTCGATTTAGTGTAGTGCGTCATGCTTATCTACGCATCATAAAATCGTTATTTAGGTGCTGTAGTCGCCTTAACTGGACAGCTATACATATAATACACGATCGTCCCTGTCTAGGAAGTTAGATTTGGTCGAAGTACTCAACAGGGTCTTAGGTATCCTCCATATCTTAATCAGACGCGCTCCAGTAAGTCCAAAAATCCCCACTTGGGCTGGATGTCGTCTATAGGGCACATCACCAGGAGATACATGTAATATTAAAAAAGGTCTAATCGCACAAAACATTAAGTAACCACTAATAGTATAACAGGTTCGAAATAATGTTTAGCTTAAAACTGCCTGGCCTATATTTGATGTTTATTGTTTATTTATGTATTTGAACATCAGTAAGTTACAATTTGTCTTCTGTATATTACTCGCCAAACGAAACTGTTTGATGGCGAGAAACGCTCTTTTTTAATTAATATGGAAAACCTACCACAAATACCTATCATAAATTAAATTAGGTACCACTGTGGAGCCGCTGCTCGATGGCAGCATGAGGCGTGTGCTATTTACTTAGGTTAGATCCGATGCGAGTCTGGTTATCTGGTAGTAAGTATTTTAGAATTGCATTGTGGGTTATCTAAGCAGAATCCACATTTTCCGACTTGGCCTCTCGGATATACACGTTGTGAAATTATCATTTTTTTGGTTTTTTTTAATTGCTTGTAGGTAGGTAAGTATGTAGAATGATTTTGTATAAAAATAAAACTTTACATTGGCTCCAGTGCAAAAACACACAGATTAAATTTTATGAAAATAAGTTATTAATATAGTGGAACTAGCTTTCCGCCCGCGGCTCCGCCCGCGTGGACTACAGGTTATATCGTGCCCAACTGTGGGATAAAATGTAGCCTATGTCCTTTCCCAGGCTCTAATCTATCTCTGTACCAAAATTCATCAAAATCGGTTCAGCGGTTTAGGCGTGAAAAGGTAACAGACAGACAGACAGACAGACAGAGTTACTTTCGCATTTATAATATTAGTAGGGATTAGTGAGAAAAGTTTAATTTCTGCATACGTACTTACGTTGGAGTCAAGACCATCAAGAAATCACAATAAAATACTCAGTTAATGTCGCTTCTCCGTAATTAATCATAATCACAAGGGGCTATCCATATATTACGTCACACAAAATTAGTCTTTTTAGAGCCCACGTTTTTTTCTATCTCTTCATCGTGAATTATCTCATTTTACATTACAGGCTACGTTTCGATTCGTATCAATAAGATGGTTTCATGTATTATTTTTTTTAGGACACCACCTAGAAAACGTGCAACTAGATGTATTGGACAACGAAACACCGGAACCCATGTTTATTTTGCCGGAGTCTGTCAAATTCTGGCTACCAGTGGTGGCGGCTATAGGGCTCTTAGTCGGGCTTTGGAGTTATATTTTCACCTCTCTCATAGAAAACAAGACATGCAACTGCATGTTAACTGAGAGAAGTATTTTTAAGACGTCTGTGCATCCGCTTCCATCCAAAAAAACATGGTCGTGGGCAGGAGGCCTTCCACGACATCAAATTAATACAATGTATGAAACGATCAAGCCCCGCAACCAGAGGTTTCAAGATTCATTCAAAGTGCTCTACGGGAAACTTAACAAATATTCTGTATACCGATTTGGTACCAGTAAAAGAAATGCTTTTGCTAACACGGGTTGAACCAGGTTGAACCTTTTCTTATCCGTATGTTCTGATCATCTTCAATATTACCAATAAAGCAGTTTTTTAATACATAGTTCTTTTATTGTTTCCCGAATTACATTTTCAAATCAATCACTCTTACAAAACAACAGGTTTTATTCTAAGTACTTACGAGTAGTACACTTTAACTGTGATACCAGGGTTCGCCAAGTTCGCCATACACTTGACTATACTACACGATAAGAAGAAGAAGTAGTACACTTTAATGTTTTTAGATATAAGTGTCCGCAGTCGAAGGTGTAACTACCACGTCCCAAAACAGTATTAAAGTAACCTTAAGCTCTGTAGTCCGGGGATGCCCGGGGACATTTATATTACTAAAAAGGTTACCGTTTGTCATTGTAAACCGTTCGCCATTTTATGGTCTTAATGACCGTAACCTGGTATGGGTCGTGGTCCACCTGGGTGGACCACGGGCAAATTTTTTTTTCCGGTGGTCCACCTCTGTTCACCTGGGTGAACCACGAGCACTTTTTCTTGCCGGTGGTCCACCTTCATAAATTATAATATACTAGCTATTCCCGCGGCTTCGCTCGCGCAAAGAACTTTTTTAGTCACCCATTTCTTTCTCTAAATCTTTAACTTTAAGAAATTCTAAATTTTATAGTTTTCCTAAATTCAGTTCCTAAGTTTAAATGGAAAATAAACTTTTTATTTTACATTTTAACTCGAAACTTTGGGAAGACACACTCACACACATGAACTCACACAAAAGCACACCCGCACACATATAAACTCTTTTATTACTTTTTATATTAAGTTGTTGTTAAGATTGAAAAAGTTTTATTGAGAAATCTTTTAATTGGCGAATGCAATGTGTTATAAAGAATATTTACCATAATGTAATGCTGTAAGATATCCTAAATTAATAAAATATATCTTAAAGCAAACGAACAAAAATTTGATTCGTGATTTTTCACAAATCGCCAATTCACAAATTAAGGGATCGAAATGAGTTTAATAACATTAAAAAGGCAACGTTCTGAAACCCTTACTGATTCGTCAACGCCCAGCTGAAGCTCTTGGACTTAGGAAGCTGCAATTTTTTATATGGATTTAATAAGAAGGGGAAAGGTTAAGGAAGGTTATCCGTCGTGAAATCGTATTAAAGTGAAGTAGTAAAACGTGCATTTTTTGGTATGATTTAAAGTATTATTTGTACTTTTTTTTAAAAATGCGGTGCTATGTATTTTTTTCTCTTTAGTAAATTAATTCATTCCACCCTCATGTTTTAAGTAGGTAAAATTACGAAAATAAAAGAAACCTTGTTAGGTTTCAGGGTTCATGAGTAAGTAAGTGAGCATTTTTATTCTAATTTAGATTTTTAAACATCTCGAAAGGTCTGGACGTAGTAAACGTACCTACGCCCATTCATTTGTTTCTGTAAACAGACTTTGAACCCCTTTTCATAAGTAAACTCCTTGTTTAAATGATAAAATAAAACCTTTGTAAAAACTTTCAGTTTCTTAAGTCTGAGGGCTTCGGCTGTGCGTTGATGAATCAGTAGGTAAGTATAATTCAGGACCTCGCAAAACGTGTTCGTTTATATTCCGTGAAGTTTAGACTCAAACTGTAAAATATGTTTTTCTACGTACAAACTTACAGCCCCCATTTCACCCCCTTTGGAGTTGAATTTAATTATAAGTAATTACAATTATATTTTTGTTTAATTTAATCATCAAACAAGTATTATTTGGGGTCAGGTGGGCCTATAGACATTTTCAAATTGCATGCTACTAACATTTAGGTGGACCACCGGCAAAAAATAGTGCCCGTAGTCCACCCAGGTGAACGAAGCAGGTGGATCACGACCCATACCCGGCCGTAACAACCATATGTAGTGACAAGTTAAAAAATCTCAATAGTCAAAAAGTTATTTAAATTGTTGAGTTACATACCGTTTCAAATTTATATATCTACTAGCAGCCCGGCCCCGCGTTGCCGTGGCGCCAAAATTATTAAGGCCATGAATCGAAATAAAAACTATCCTATCTCTCAAGTTGGATCAAACTGCACACGGTGTACAAATTTGATTAAAATCAGTTAAGTAGTTTAGGAGTCCATCGCGGACAAACATCGTGACAGGAGATTTATATATATTAAGAATTAATAGGCCCTCTTGACAAACCATATACCTATTTTAAGACAGTTTCTGTGGCCGGTTTGGATTTTAAGACTCATTTATTCATCATGGACCAAATGAGTCTTAAAATCTAAACCGGCCACAGAAATCATCTTAAAATAGGTAAGTATATGGTTTGTTCAGAGGGCCTATTAACATAAAGTATATAAATAAATTTGAAACGGTAACTCAAAAATGTAACAAAATAAAACACAAAATGTATTTTTTTTGTATATTTGTTTATGTATTTGTATTTAAATATTATTATTTTTTATTTTATTTTATTTTAGATAAGTATAAGTATTTACTTATTGTTATGTAGTTTATTTAATATTGCTGCACCCGATACTTTCTTTCTCTTCTTGATTTATCTTCTCCGGTTGCCTTGAAAAAAATGCTGTTTAGCAATACGGCCGCCTATTGTACATTTTCCCGTGTTTTTATGTTTCTGTGATGTCCTGTTTTTTGTGCAATAAAGTATATATAATAATAATAATAAGGCAGGTTACGGTCATTTTACGCGCAGGCGCAGGTTGCGGTCAGTTTTTATTATTATTATTATTATTTCATTAAAAGGTCTTAATGAAAAAATAATAAAACACTTTTAGTATATAAAATGGGCGAAATCCATAATAATTTCACAAAGACAAACGGCAACCTTTTTAGTAATCTTACTACAGATCTATTAGGATAAAACGAGACAACTTTCTATGAAAGGGCCACACTTATGTTTCCTTTAATGTCATGGGTGGGTCTCTTCCATGGACTTAGTATTTTCTTAGATCCATGGTCTCTTCAGATACGTCCAAGATTGTATAGGTACTCCACATCAAATGGGAAGGCTGAAAGTGGCTGTTACGTTTCAAAATAAGTGTGTACTACCCTTGTATAGTATTTCACTATCGCAAAGGTTTCATTTAATTTGGCAGGGTAATAATAATAATCCTTCCAAATTAGATGGGCATTATGCAAAATTAAAATAGTAAACAATAAAGGCGCGGACCCACCGCGGCGCACGGAGAGGCTACGCACGTGGGTTAAGCTTCGCTTTGCAAGAAAATGTATGTGATTGTGTCCACTGCGACCCACGACCACGCTACGCATGAAATGACGTCATCGATACACGCGTGGCTTGCTGGAATATGTTGCCCACGTAGCTCAACGCCATGCACGCTGTGCATGCGGCACACGGTGGGCACGCGGCGCATTTTAGCTGCGGTGAATATCTACTCAATGAGTTTAACATTAAGGCTCAAATTAGATTTTGATTTAATCCACGTAGCTGAAGTCGTGGGTTTCAATTCTTGTATGGCGAGTACTGCAGTGGAAACGTAGACCCACGTTGACAAACAAATGAATCCACGCAGCTAAAATGCGCCACGTGGCTGTGCACATCCTGCGCCGCGGTGGGTCTGCGCCCTTAGAGTCATGCCCACTATATTTTGTAGCGTAATAGCCACTTTCTGCCTTCCTATCAGTCTTAGAGTACAATACCTAGATCCCAGAAAGAACAGCTGCTCGTTTTACCAATATATGCCCCAAGCGGCAAACGAACTCAGGAATTAGATTCATAGGCAGCGCTACCTTACACTAAATCAAACCGGTTAAGTAGTTACCGCAAACCAAAAACAATGAAAGTCAATTTTGAAAAGCCACAAAATAGTCCTGAAAAAATCATCCAGTAGAGCCCATTCAACGATAAACTCTCACCAATAGGTAAAGGAGGAGGACACACGATACTGGGCCTTTTTAACCATTGCCCCCTATGTTCTAAGCTTCTAGTATCACTAGTACATAGGAGGTAATGGTAATACAATTTTGCCGTGCCGTTTTCGAATTATAAAAAGGCCCAAGCTTGCCAGAGAGAGATAAAACAAGTGGCGTGACCGCGCGCCGCCTTACAGATATCTATATCTTTGGAATCCTAACGCGACTGTTTATCTTACCTTGGCGGCTATTTATGACAATTTCATGACAATCTTTTGGCATCATAAAAATTGATTTTCATAAAGTTTTCCAAAGCGAAGTTTCCAGCATGAGGGTCGCATACATTCCTTTTTTCGATTTAGATCTTCAGGAACATTGAAAATCAAGCACAGCCGTGTAAGACATCGTTCAGTCGAAATTGAGATTATCCGTAGGACCACAAATAAAACCTCTCCACTTTAATACATGATAATGTATTTGGAACAATCTTCTCTCTTACCGCGATAGAATATATTAAATTAGCTTGGTGAACGTCACTGATACAAAATATATATCAATTATTAATTAATTGTAATAAATAAAGTTCACACCATCCTTCATCAGGCGCGCCACTGTCTACAAAACAATTTTATTAAATAAAATTGCGTCGCCACCGGGACTCCTGTTGATTTTTGTACACTTAATACAAAGAACTTTTATCTAGTGTTCAATACATTTATTTGAACTTGTCTATGGACCTATTTAAAATTTTTGTTACATTTATTTAATACTATCTTACCGCCCTCGACTTCGTTCGCATTGGAAAAGTAGCCTATGTACAATAGTTGGAGGCTAGCTATGTGTGCAAAAATTGTGTAGATACAGGAAGGGCAAATAAACAAACACACTTTCACATTTATAATATTAAGTAAGAATAATGATTGGTTGCTGTGTGATTCATAACATAAGATTTAATAAAATTATATTGTATGCATGTCTAGCAAGACGCTTTTATAGTTACGAAAGTTAAGATAAAATGATAGTTGTGCAAATTTTTGGTACAGTCCATAGTTTCTATTATCTTGCACGTGATTACGATTACATATCAATCTTTACTTTGAATAAAACGTATTGTTTTATTTCAAAAACGTTAAATAATCATACTTCTGCTTATGTGAATTCAGTAAACGCGCTGAAAGCCTCGCAATGTGAAAGTACGATATCTATTTCTTGATAAAATGCCCCTCCGTGTCAAATTGATGCAAAACTTTACTACAATTATGTCCCTCCGGAACAATTAGTATACTTGTCCGAACGGTCTACTTTCTCCATCAGTCCCCTGCCCTCTAATAAATTTACAAAGTGTGCTTTAATTTTTTCTTTGTAAACTCTTTGAACAGGCAGCGTTTATCTAATAACAAGAGTGTAGATATTATAACATCACACTCATCCACCATAAGTGTTAAGGAAAAATATACACATCAACGCGGTCTAGGGATATTGCACGATTTTTCATACAAAAGAGGCCTGTTTGAGAAGCTACTTGAGATACATGGAGAGCTATAATTTTTAGACGAGCAAGTGCTATCCCTGAATTTTCAATTCTAGTCAATAAAATTTGTTTTACTAGAAATTTGTGAAAACGTGACGGAAACGAAAACGAAAATGTACTTTTTGCCTGCTTTTTGTATGAAAATGGTCAAATTTACTCAATTTTTTTTTTCATTTTCGTCACGTTTTCACAAATTTAAAGTAAAACAAAATTTATTGACTTAAATTGAAAATTCAGGTTTAGCACTTGCTCGTCTGAAAATTATAGCTCTCCATGTATGTCGAGTATGCTTTTATAGCTTCTCAAACAGACCTCTTTTGTATGAAAAATCGTGCAATATCCCTAGACCGCGTTGATGTGTGTATATTAAGGGTGTTATGAAAACGCTTCCCAGAAAGAAGACAGCTCGTTATACTAAAGAATAAAGATTCTCAATACAAATAAATTAAAATTCAGAAAATTAAATTAAGAAATAATTTAAAAACGATTTTCGTAATACTTTTTGACAGCAATGATCCCATAAACGAGGTCTAATACTTTTATTAAATAAAACTATTTCTGGGGTTAATTTACATCAAAAACTATTACGAATATGAATTTAAAAAAAGTTGAAAACGTATTTTTTTATTGTAATTTATTTTCATTAAGAATCATTAGTACAACGAGAATCATTAGTATGTCTTCGTGCATATCCCTTACCCTTTTCACCTATTCTTTGTGCTTCAAAATCATACGACCTCAAGAGTTTCTACGCCTTTTAAATGTATGGCATGAATATTCTGTGAGAAAGATATTACATTTAAAAAAAATATAGCATACAGACCAGCTGTGCGGAACCGGTGGCGACACTAAGTACTAAAACTAATGGCGTTTATAATAAAGATGACTATTGTTATCTCGCTCCCATTTATACACTTGTCATTCGCCACAATCTTGTATCTCTTTCTGTCTTCATAAATAGATTCCTGAAACAAAATAACTAAATTAGCATTAAAAAGGTTTAGATGTCAAATTAGATGTTTGTGACTCCTTCACGTTGCAGTAATATAGCTTAGACATCAGTATAATATATAGACTACATAGTTTTCTCAAATTCCCACGGGGACGAAGTCTCTGGCGGAAAATTAGTTCTAAATTAAATACTTTTAACTGAGGCAATTATGCATTAATCTTCTAGATCCTAATCTGCAGTATCAAGAGAACTCGGGTAGGTGAAAGTGTAACTATAAGCATTAAGCCTATACAAATAGGAAATCTCCAGTAATTCAGAGAAATGATAGCCCAACATTTGAGAATCACAAAACATTATTGTCCGCATACCTATTATTGTTATTTCCTAGCTTGCAATGCATTGGAGAGCCAATCCATTGCTTGATCTAGGCCTTCACCACGTACAGCTGATGTCTTGAATATCTGGAAAGTGCGGTCACGTAGCGCATCCAGTCCCAATGCCTGATGGACTTCAGCAACCGTCAGGCACCCGGCCATATCCTGCTTGTTTGCTAGCACCACCAGAATCGCGTTTGCTAGCTCTTCTTCCTGTAATTTTGGTTAAAATAAATTGTAGTTCAAGTATTTAGTAAACCCAGAGGCACTCACTCGCTGATCAGAAACAATTTGTGAGGTTATATAGGGGTAGGGAACCTAATGGATGATCACAGTAGCAACTTAACATCTTCATGCTTTAGCTGTTATCAATCGACAAAAGTTATTACATCATGTCAGAGGCTATTTGGCAGTTTGAAAACACCGGGGTTATACTAACACTAACACATGATAAAGAAAGAAGCTAAAGTAAACCCACAAAATTATATTGCACATGCGAATAGGTAAAACAAGCACACAAGGGACACAGATGTTAAATTAGTTATCCAAACAGGGGGTAATTCTACCCATGAAACTGAACAACTTTGCCCAAAAGCTTCACATCCTTAATTTTCGCTAAATTAATTACTGTTACACATTTTACGGCAAATATTATAAAATGCAGCTATAAAAGAAAAAGGCTCAAAATAGAATCACTTTTGCATTGCTTAAAATAAACCATTAATAAATGATTGGAAAAGGTTGATAACACTGGACGAACAACAATAATAATTAATTATTCAAAACATATTTTCATTTAGGTAAGGTGCAACTACATAAATGCTTTTTTGAATAAGAGCTATATAATGATAAACTGATAGATATAGATATTTTTAATGTATCACTGTATTCATCCAAGAAAGCCTCGATTAAAAAGTTATGTGTAACTTAAATCAACCCGTATTTTTGTATTTTTTGAGATTTTGTATAACTGCTTTTATAAAATTAAGTTACTAAGTAACATACTTCTTTATAAGTCTTTATTATTATTATTATTTAAAGAGTTCGAAGGGTTGGGGTCAAGCTTGTACGCAGGCCCCCGTGTCACTGCGACCTTGACAGATCTATTGTAACAGTACCCTTCTATATCACAGTACATCCTGGAGTCCTATGCCAACCGCGAATCTGGCTATGTCCTTAGCGGGCACATCCTTAATATCTTGGTAGGACAAGTTGTGGACTCCAAGGTACCGATTCCTGCTGCAGTGCAGTGCGCTGCAAGCACAGGTTACATGAAGAGACGTTTCGTCAGCTTCATGACAGAATCTACACAACTTGGTCTGGGTGAGGCCCATGTTGTGCAGGTGTTTGTTCAGTTTGTTGTGGCCAGTTAGAATCCTAGTGAGAATTCTAACGTTGCCTTTGTTCATTGAATGTTATAAGTCTTTAAGTAAAGCAGACAAGTGTATCAATAGTGTATAAGACTGTTTGTTCTAAAATAAAAATAAATAAATTAATAAATACATACTAAGCCTAAAACGTGAAAGAAACATGAATTTGCACTAGCATTCTAAACATAAATTTTTATAAGTACTTACTTTTGAGTTTGCCTTAAATTTTACATTTAATGTCTTTATTATCTTTTGATATTTATCTATATTTAGCAAGGGATCTATCTGATTTTCAAGCTAATAAACAGCACAGGAATCTGCTACATAACTTCAAAAAGGTTCTGTTGGACCTCTGTTTGAAAGGGACATACTTAGAGCATTTAATTGTAAAAGCATGACCTAAGATCTAGGAAAAAGTAGTCAACTATTGCAATAAGATTTGGACGGTGTTTCGTTTCCCCTTTTTTTTAACTCTAGGTGTAGACAATGTTACACTTACTCTTAACATGTGCACAAGTTCATCTTTGGATATTCCTATTCGATCTCTGTCTGCCGAGTCTACCACATAAATTATTGCATCTGTGTTTCCATAGTAACATCTCCAATATGGCCTGGAAAACCCAAAGTTTAATATTTAGATCTTTGTGTTTCAAATCAGTAATGGATAGATGAGTTTTACACTTTAATTTCATAACCTAAATTGAGTAGTAATATCAACAACTATTTGTAAAATAAAATAAATTAACATTCCCAAATATAACACTTTAAACTTTCGCATTTAAAACACTTCAAACACAATACTTAACACTAAAACACTTTAAACATTCCCAAATTGTGAAGAATTACCTAGTTCAAAATGGTTTATTTCATAAAACATACAGAATATTATTTAAAATATGTTAATTTTTATTTATTTTATTTATTATGAGATGGGTTAACTCTTGAGCGAGTTAACCCAGAAAATGCCAATTAAGGCACTGGTACTCCCACGCACCAGCATTGGAATTTGCTTCTTCTAGGTTGGACCATAGCTGCAGTCTACTAGACACAGGCAAAACTTTTTTGTAAGTAAGTAGTTAGTAGATGTAATGAATCTAATGAATTAATTTTGACTTTCTTTAAGCTTTAACCTTGACAGAATTTATGTTGATAGAACTCACCTAATACTGGTTTGCCCACCCAAGTCCCACACCTGGAACTTCAGATTTTTGTACGTAACTTGCTCGACGTTAAAGCCGATGGTGGGTATAGTGGTAACGACCTCCCCCACTTGCAATTTGTACAAAATAGTAGTCTTCCCGGCTCCGTCCAATCCGAGGATCAAAATCCGCATTTCCCGGGCACCCAGCAACCCCCTAAAGTAACTAAATAGGCCACCTGCAATAAAATAACCAAATAAATAGATAAACACACATAAATGACTAATAAATTGCATTTTATGACGAAAAATTCAACTTACCCATTTCTGTGATAAGCTTAGCCTACTAACACATCAGTTTTACAGCTAAGGAATGTTCAATACGTTTCTTATATTCATTCAAATATTCATGCGGTTTCTAAATTTCTAATTTACAATGTTAAATTGTAATAATTATCCACTTTTAGTGATAAAATATGAACGTTTCATCGAAAATCGTAACCAATGATTTGACGTGTAAGCAAGCACTCAATTTTTTCTTGCCAGTATTGAATAATGTTTGTGACCGGTGTAGGATACGAAATTAGTAATTAATTGATATTTTGTCCACTTCCATTAAAAAAAAGGCCTGAAAATAGCCAAATACATTTTATTGTAGGCTCCACATTTATTATCTTTTTGTAACACTTAGCAAATTTGCTGTTTTATCTAGTACTGCTTCAAAAAATTTTCACTGCGGTAACATTTTTATTTACTTTTTAATACACAAAATCTTCATACATGCTTAAGATTATAAATTACAATGCCACTGGTCTGTCGCATTGTACGTCAACAGCACATCAGGTTACCACAAACTGTAAAATTTCCCCAATGGATTGTAAACTCTAGTGTTTGGAGATTAAATTAAAGATCGATTAAAGAAATTTGACAGTTTTGGATAGCATGATGTGCTGTTGACCCTGTAACATAGACATAGAAAAAATAAGTTACCCTGTAAGTACAGAGGCCAGCGCATCAGGTTACTCCATTTTCTTTGCAAAACCGCTCTTATTACAACAACACAGAGTGCAAGCGTGTGGTAACCTGAGTTGCGGCCGTCCGTACATACATATTATAGCTGTGGTCGTTATTTGAATTTCCTGAAATCTCTTGCGCCGGCATCGACGACCGGGAGAACTGACAATCCTTTAGGCGAAACGCCGTCGCTAGAGCAATAAACTTATTGCTGAACGTATGTACTTACTGATGATCAATACGATCATTCCATTTTTTTTGTCTACAGTTGTTTTAAACGATTACCTACACTTTATACTCTGCCTAACCCAGTGAAAATACCTAGATATGCGTTAGTTCTTTTTTTAGGTAGGTATTTCTGCACTAGGTAACGAAAGCCGATGCTATTACAAACGTGATAATGATAAAGGCAAAGTCAAAGACATGTATAGCCCTATATGCTGCCGTATGTACTTCCTATAGAATAGAATAGAATAGAAAAAATCTTTATTTTATAGGACATTCAGGATGTCACTTAAAACAAGTCAAGATTACAATGAAATACATTAAACGATTTAAATACATGCATACGCATTCGTTCTTTTGACCCTACTGACTCTACGCCAATTCGCAAAGGTGCAGTCTTTCTCAAAGAAGAACAGGCAAGAAACTCTGAGGTTGCTCTTTTAAATCGCATTACAAATTTTCTTATTTACTAATTTTAACTAAATCTGAAATAACTAGAGCTGAGCAGTTCATTCCCATGGCTGACTGTCTGATAGATAGTGAACATTTACCATTTGGGGAGTAAAGAAAGTCAAAAAAAATAAAAAAAATAAACGCTACACACTCAAAGACCCACACTTAAGTTTTCCCTTGTGTCGTGGAACATACATAAATACAGACTCAAACACCCACGACCCGAGAGCAAACATCTGCTTTTACACAAATATTTGCCCCGGCTGGAAATTGAACCCAGGACCCGTCGATCAAGAGGCAGCGTCACTGCGACTCGACCAAACTGGCCGTCAAAATGTCAGGATACAAATAACAAAAAAAAATTAAGCAGTGTGATTCTTTAATTCAAATTCTTCAACATCGATATCATTTTTGTCTTTATTTCTCTTGTAGGAATTTTTCCAAATCTCGTAAAAGCAGACCGTAGCTTGAAATCTGTAGCAAACTAATAGCGGCACGGAGACGTGTGTGATCAGAGTCCACGCCCACACACCAAAGAATTCCATCTGAAAAATTAACATTACGTATTTAGGTGGCATTGATAACTTCTCAGACTCCGTACGAGTTTGAGGAGCAATTTTTGAGTTGTATTATTTAGTTGAATACCGACCGACGTTTTTGTGGTGAGAGAAAACATCATGAGCAAACCTATACATTTTTAGGCAACTGAACATGCAGCAGGTGAGTAACTTTAATCGAAACTAGATTCCCATTGACAGTGTGACAGTAGGTAATTACAGCAGTTTCTTCACTGCAATTACCTGACCTTTAATTACCACAAGAGAATGCATTTGTAAAATACCTGAAACTAAAATTAAGTATATAGGCGATGTTTAACTAAATAGTATCAACTTGCTGTTAGTCTCCTCATATTTTTTTGTCTTACTTAGTTAACTTTGTTTACCACCATATACTTTATCTGTGACTCATGTTATGTAATTTGATTATAAATAAAAGGAAAAAAAACTAAATAATTAGCTATGATCAAACATACCCTAAAAGTGATAGAGGACAAAACACAAGGACAAAGAAAAACTGTATCAGAGTTTGACCTAGGCTCAGAGGTTATCCCGCGATATAGGTTCGCCTATTGCGGGGACCAAGTAATCCACTATTGTAAAACTGATTTAAGCAAATAATAAATAAACAAACTAAAATAAAATAAACGATTTAAGCAAAAAATAAAATAAAAATCGTCGTCCTCATCTGTGACCTTTATGGTCAAGATTGAGTGCAAAAGTTAACCCATCTTATAATAATAATAATAAAATATCTTTAGCTTGGGTCCGACTCACTCTTGACTGTTTGTTAAAGATTTTTGTATTTTTTTGTATTTTGTGTATGAACATAATGGCTGATGCCGAGGCCGATACAGAAAGAGATGGTGTTACCATAAATGATTTTATCAAACCCAGCTGGCCGCAAAATGACTGAGAGAAGTGGCGGGCCTTAGCCCAGTAGTGAGATCTCGTATGCTAGAAAACAATAGAGGACAATGACCAGATTAACGCATTTCTTTTCATATAAACAACCAAGGCTTAAGATTTCGTACGTAAATCAAGCCAAGCTCTGGTGCATGTCTGCAATACTGACCACTTACGTATTAGATCCGCGTGAACGGTTTTTCCAAAATAAGAGATAGGTATCCGAAAGAAAGAATCATATTTCAAATTCAATATTACCTATTTCGTGCCCAGCTGTGAAATATACACATCAACACGGTCTAGGGATATTGCACGATTTTTCATACAAAAGAGGTCTGTTTGAGAAGCCACAAAAACATACTCGAGATACATGGAGTGCTATAATTTTGAGAAGAGCAAGTGCTAAACCTGAATTTTCAATTCTAATCAATTAATTTTGTTTTATATGAAATTTGTGAAAACGTGATGAAAACGAAAAAAAAAATTGCGTAAATTCGACTATTTTCATACAAAAAGCAGGCAAAAAGTACATTTTCGTTTTCGTTTCCGTCACCTTTTCACAAATTTCAAGTAAAACAAAATTTATTGACTGGAATTGAAAATTCAGGTTTAGCACTTGCTTGTCTGAAAATTTTAGCCCTCCATGTATCTCGAGTATGCTATTATAGCTTCTCAAACAGACCTCTTTTGTATGAAAAATCGTGCAATATCCCTAGACCGCGTTGATGTAAGTAAAATGAAACTTAAAGCATTCCTCAAGGTCTAATCTATATTTTTACCAAGTTTTATCAAAATTGGTTCAGAAGTTTAGGCGTGAAAACGTAACAAACAAACAAACTTATTAAATTCTAATTTATGCGCGTTGGTTGCCTTATATGCGGTATCTTGTAGGTAATCTGTGACGATGACGGTGTTTTACCTGTAATGGGTGGAATTCGGCTCTGGCATTCTTAACGCGGTTTAGCAGCCACAGTGCGAAGTTACCGACGAGGAGGAAGGTGACCAGCTGTCTCCCTGGACGACTCCGGCCTGCACAGCGCCGCGACCACGCGTCCAGCACCAACAGCGTCTGACATGAACTCTGCACCACCGCGCATAGGGGGGATATTATCCTGCACAACAAAAGACAAGAAAATCCGCCAGTTGTAATAAAAAAAATTACTAGCCCATACAGGGTGAAAAAAAACTCCTATACCAGGCACGCGAAGGGTGCGGGTAGCGCTCGGGGGGTGCACCCGAGTGGTGTCTACGTTTAGGAAAATAAAATCCCCCCCCCCAAAAAATAAAAAAAATAATAATAAAAAGTTTTCGGTAAGTGATACCGGTTCAGGATTTTGAATATAGCTAGGAGGTTTTTTTCACCCTGTATACGTCACCACCGAGGGCGAAGGGAATTTAGTTTAAAATTTGTTTTATACCATTCCCCCTTTATAAAGCTTCTTTTTTTCACTGAAAATTGGGGATAAAGAGCTCTTTTAGTCACAGTTTTGGTATTTGAATTTAGAACCCTAAAAAGATTATTTTGCTCCCGCAAAACACGTAAAAAAAAGCCATTTTTTTGTCAATTTTGGTGTTTGAATTTCGAACACTCCAATGTATAGACATATGACCTCCATCGCAAAGAATATTCGAAATTCAAACTCCTTGCGCAGATGTCTATTTCTGCTTAAATCTTTCTTTTTCTCGAGATCATGGTATAAAATATAATGTGCAACTCTTGAATAAAACGGATTTTCATCGATGGCTATATGAATCACTCGCGTCATTCAGGATTCAAACACTTGAATCACTCGCTTACGCTTGTGATTCAATAATTTAGAATCCTTCATTTGCTCTTGATCCAACTTTGGCCCTCTCTTAAAATCCGTCTTTTATTCCCGAGTTGCACAATATACAATTTTTTTAAATTTATTTATGTCTTTTTCACGTGTTATTCAGAATGTAATGTCTCAAACAATAAAACAACGCGAATTAAACAGGATAACATCCACAAAATATCCAGCTCAAAAAATTACTTCGATCACATGGGTTTTTTTTAGAAAATATGGGTTCTAAGATGGTTTGATCACCACCAGGTGGTTTAGTGGTCTGGTCATATGCCCAATTTATATGGAGTCAACCCGCAAATTGACTATCCCAATTATAAAATCACTTAAGCATTAACGCTACCTACAGCTGTGTCGCGTAGTGGTCGTAGCTATTCGCTACGGCGTAGTAATAACTCAGAGATCTTAACACGAGTAAAATAGTTGTTGAAAAAATTACTTAGTTCTGCGGTAATAAAGTAATAATTGGAACTGCTCGCAGCCCAGTAACGTTAAGCAAATTCCAGGGGCAATATTCCTAGATCCCCATTTACGAACAGCTACAATACGTCATGAATATACAAGGTGTTTCAAAAAACCCAAAAAAAATAAATTTTAAAATTTAATTTTAAAAGTGAAATAGTCGCAACCCTAGTAATCAGTTGCACGGTTTGACGTCTTTCAAAATGAAAGTTTCATATAATTAATATGACATACTTGTCATATTTGTAATAGAGCTGCGCAATAAGCTAAATTTTAATTAATTTTGAATTATCTTTTTTTTGGGTTTTTTTGAAACACGTTGTATACCGTATCTACACGGTAATGAAGGAAGGAAGGGTAAAAATTTACCTAGTAGCCCTTCTTCCTTCAGGGTACCGCTGTATCAAGAAGCCTGCGCCAATTATTTGGAACAAGTAGTACAAGTAGACCCCACACTGCGTGACGAGTAAAAGGGCATGTTCCAGTGGCATGGCGGAGACTGGCCGGCGGACTGTCAACGTGCGCATGCGCTGGAGACACGCTGCTGACCCTATCGTCATCAGGATGAAGAGAATCGTCTCCCATACGTTGATCTGAAACAGCAAAATAAATGTATTAGAATCAGGTGTTACTTTCTTGAGTTAGCAAAGGTAATTACGAGCAATTTCTACAAATAACGATTAGCTTCTAAAACTGTTATACAAAATTAAAAGAACAAAATTATAGCCTCCAGATACATAAAAAAAAAACGCTACACACTCAAAGGCCCACACTAAGGTTTTCCCTTGTGTCGTGGGTCCCTTGGAACTTGGAACACACATAAAGACAAACACAAACACCCATGACCCGAGAACAAACATCTGCTTTTTACACAAATGTTTGCCCCGACTGGGGATCGAACCCAGGACCCGCCGATCAAGAGGCAGCGTCACTACCACTCGACCAAACCGGCATAATTTAATCAAATAAAATCATAAACAGTACCCATACATTCATAGACCCGCAAAGGTTTTCCCTTGGTTCGCTTGGTCCGTTGAAACAGATAGACAAATACAAACACCATTTGAATGCCTTGATCGAACCAACAAATTTTTCGAACACCATCGAATAAATTTTTTCCCTGATCGGGAATAGAACGCTGGACTCCTTGATCAGGGGGTAGCGCCACTAACACGACTTAAAACGAAACTTTAGAAACTTAACATCTGTTTATGAAACCGAACGGAGCACTACAATGTTCTTAATGTAGTAAATCTTAGATCTAGTTTTATTGTGAGCTTCGTGGAGAAATTTGTTCAGTTGTCCACTCATATCTACCACCATTGTGAAAAACTCACGATACAATTAAATATTTGACCTTTTTATTTTATGAGCCCATGTATGTCCCTACCAAAAGTCACGGGCCTCCCTTTGAAACACGAAGGGGGCTTAGCCACGCCGCGCTGCTGGCCCAATGTGGGTTGGTGGACATTTGACTTTAATTAAAAAAAACTTTTTTTCATGAATTTCATGATAGTACTACCTTTTTTATAAAAAATCGTTCAATTTGAGGAGTTGTTCAAGTTATTTACGTTAATACAGCAGAATGAGTAGAAATGCATTCAGAAATGTTCTGTTACCTGTAACAAAGCTAATTCAATGTGCTTTTCTTTTTGGAACAGGCCATTAAACAGCATGAGGCTGACGATGGTCCCCGCTAAGACTGCCACCCCCATAAACAAGCCTTTGTGGGCACTTCCACAGTCCACGGAGAAATGATTGTTGGACTTGACGCGCGTGCAACATTGCTTTTCTATCAGGGTCTGCTTTACATCTTTCAGCGGTTTCTGAAAACATAAGACGCGATTGCAGACTAAATCATTTCGTATCTTATTCTCATTATTAATTACTTTGTGCGATTTTGATCGCGTAGAATATTATCTAAAGACAAAAATTAGACATTGTGTTATTCTGATTTTAAGCTTATTGACTATTAGTTTTCCGCCCAGGACTTCGTTCCCGTGATAATTCGGAAAAATAATGTAGCTTATGTTACTCCGAGTTAATATACTCATAGCATTCTAATGGTGTTCATTTGAAATCGGTTCAGTAGTTTTGAATAAAAGTTTTTGGGTGATAAAGTTACAAAAAGCAAGATCAGCTACCGAACTTGATAAAAATATACATATTTGTTTGTGCCTTAAATATATCACGAAACAATATTCAAAAAACCTACCGACCCAGGTACAGTACAAATATCATTCCAGATAACAGCAATGATGACGGAACATAGCAGGCTGTACTCCACTCCACACGGCCTCAAGTAGGGATTCACAGACCTTATCAGAGGCATTATCATATCGGAAACGTTGCACATCCAGCTTTCATTCCTCACTGTTATATTTATGGACATATTTGTTACATTTAGAAGAGATTCGTAGTACGTTTCTGTGTAAGTTATATTGTCAACTTCGTCAGAAATTACTACTTTAGTTGGTCTACTTATGTTAGCGTATCTGAACAAGGCAGGACGATCGTAAGCCACTGCTATTATGTCGTCTCTTGTTTCCTGGATGACCACGTTCAGCCACTCGCACACGTTTGTTGCTATGAGGTGCATCAGACCAAATCTGTCAAGGACTACTCCGCGCATTGGGTCCAAAATCTGAAGATAAAAATCACACCGTACACTTTAGATATAAGGTCTAAAATCAGATGAGCCAAAATTCACAACATATACTTTTGCTAACACTTTTTATTAAGTACCTACCATAATGTTCTATTATTAAATATTTTTAACCTGCAGATTATAAGAACTATAACTATTTGGTTAAGTAATATAATAAAGGTCTTTTCTGTTTTTAAATAACGGTTCCATATTCTATTCCACGATAAATAGAAAACTGTAGAACTGACGCACACTTTTAAACAAATAGAAAATTTAACTCCAACAATATTTCTAATAATTGTCTTCCTAACCTTACAATATGTGTTGTTAAAATATTTCATAGAAAAGTAATTATGTAGCTCTATAACTGAAATCATATGATAGAAGCGTTCTGTTGCACATAATTTGTACGTATTTAAACTAATCTAAATGGTTTTTGCGTTAACGCCAAACTAGCACGTTAACGTCAAAAGTTAACACTAACAATCGTAGGAAATAAATAAAATACATAACTAAACATGAAATTTGTGTACCTATACGAGCGATCAAATATTTTTTCATGCATCCATAATGTTTGTGTTTAGCACCATACAGAATAGAGTGTGCATAAAATATAAGAGGGACGTGACCCTTCCATTAGAGCTGTGTGAAGACATGTATTTATGTACGAGCCTTATGTTAGATCCACTGAGTAGGTACTTAATGCAATAATGATGCATATTTGCAACAATATGGTACTTGCAAGCCTGTAATGGAACCTCACTGAAATGATTTCTCAATCCTCTTAGCTCTCCGTTCCGCAAAAGATGTTACAAAATAAAACAGGACGGCTTTAAACTGTTTTTGTTGACTTTGTTGATTTGAGCCTTAGGTATAGAGTTGTTATTGTTATCGTTTTCACCTGAATTTTTAAGGAGACTGAAATATTTTGGATGTTTTAAAATAATAAATTCTAAACTTGAATCTTGCTGTCAAAACGTACATGGAAAACAATTGAACCCAAGAAAACTTCAACCTTTTTTGTTTGATCATCAATCAAAAGGAGAGCCTAGACAAGAAATCACTATAGTCTCGACCTCGTAAGTATTTTTTTTTTCGAATTAATTATTACTGTGATTTAAATTCTATTTGATAATAGTGTGATTACTTTTTCTCTGATTCTGATGATCAAATAAAATATGTATAAAGCTAAAATCACCTATTATTCTAACGTTATTGAAAGCCGCACCAAACTCTTTGGCATGGTGTATAGACAAGAGTAAAAACTATTTCCTAGTTTCCTATGGTTAATGAAAAAGATACACTACTAAAACTCACATCAGTGTAAGAAAATATGAAGACTGTCTGGGCAACCATGAAGAGGATCCGGAGCGCTGGCTTGGCGGCCACGATGGCAAGCTGACAATCTCCTGAGAGGTCGAAGTAGCCGCCAAACTGGAGGCAGGAGTAGATGATGGAGCCTACGCTAAAACCCGCCACTCCCATGTGCAGGTAGAAACTACCATATCGGGTGCGCTTCACTTTATCTATAAAAATATGAAATCTGATTATCTTTATTTTACTTAACCTTTTCACCGCCAAAGTCTGATATATCAGACGTTTAAGTTTCGTGCCCTCGCCGCCAAAATTTTTTTTATTAATTTTTTGATGTCGTGGCGTGTGGTGTGCGTTTTTGACGAAAACTCTTGGCGCTAAAAGGGTTAATATTCTATTTTTTGTATAGATAATTATAAAGAGGAAAGATTTGATTTTTTGTTTGTTTGTTTGCATTGAATAGGCTCCGAAACTACTGGACCGATTTAAAAAATTATTTCACCATTGGAAAGCTACATTATCCCGGATGGACATAGGCTACATAATTTTCCCAAATTCCCACGGGAACGAAGTTCCGAGCTGAATGCTAGTTGTATATAAAAAAAAGAGGTCTTAGTTCTTGACGTACTCTACATACTTACCATCTTTATCCTTTTTGGCTATTCTTAAATGATAAAATGTGTACGCAAGAAAAACCATGCTGACAACGTATAAGTACATTGTAAATATCTGAAAAAAAATAAAAATATTACTATATAATAAATTAATAACACTAAAATTAAGAAACATTTTTTTTAAAACAAGCTTTTCTGCCATTTAAGAGAAAAGTACTCGTCAATACGAATCGAACGAGCCCAAATTCGATGGATTTGTGTCGTTTTATTGCGGAGTTCCTATGGCTACCTTCCAGCTCCAGCACCAGATCAGCTCCCTGTCATCATAATATTGCATTGTCACGTGTTATACATATGCATGCAAAATTTCAGCTTAGTTGGAAACCGGGAAGTGGATCAAATTTAACTTGCAAAATTTGTCCCACACATACTAACTAACAAGTCAAATAAAAACTTATAATAATAAGGAATGATTAGTATTTAATTTAATAAACCATAACTTTTATCTCGAATAAGTTATTCCAAATATGACATCATGAAAACGATCGTCTTAAAAACTTTTTTATACATTTTAAAGTTTATTTCAGTGTCACAGATTCGCATGTTAAAAGATGGATTTTCGATTACTTTTATTTCATAGCGAGGGTATTAATAATGGCCAAATTGAGCTAAATTATTATTTAACGGCTACAGTTAATCAAGTATACAGCTGGGACATGTGACATATCGTGCTTAAATTGCCATGAAGGTGACCTGCCCCATGTCTGTTAAGCAAGTAACCTGATTGATCGATTATTTATTACTGCGTGGTAAATATCCACACATTCACGCCTATTGTCCCTGTCGAGGTAGACGGTACGTCATGTGGTTTTAAGACCACATGATACCACATTTGAGATTAATTGAGGGTTATAGGATAGAACATGAGTTTAATAATAATAAATAGGTTCTCAGCCTTTTCCCACAATACAACAAAATCTTCGCGGCCAACTCACTGGCTTTTACAGTATGTTATGAAAAATTTGGCAGCTGGAAAATTCTAAGTTTTATTACACTCCTATTACACACAGTAAATATTTAAAACTAGTTTTCTGCCCGGGACTTCGTTCCCGTGGAAATTTTTTCGTCAATTTTCCAATGTTTTTAATAGTTACTCTGCTATTCGGGACGGAGAAAAATACAACAAATCAAAAACCATGAAAATCGGTCCAGCCGTTCTCGAGTTATAAGTGTTCGAACTAACCCGACTTTGTTTTATTTATATTTAAGACTAGCATACCGCTCGGGACTTCGTTCCATCGGGGATAATGTAGCTTTCTAATGGTGAAAGAATTTTTCAAATCGGTCCAGTAGTTTCGGAGCCTATTCAATGCAAACAAACAAACAATCAAACAAACAAACAATCAAATCTTTCCTCTTTATAATATGTATAGATATAGATTATAAATAATACTTACATCTGAAGTGATGTTAGTATAGAGCTCGTTTTGAATAGTGCTCGTAATTGGTAAAGCTGCTCCTAAAACTATTAGCAATTTTGCGTAAAATGCTGATAATACCACTGTCATTGATTCGCTGAAACAAAACAAAATGATGTAGTGTATTAATTAACGGAATTCTCTTTGTGACAGGCTCATAATACATGATATTAATTCGGATTAGAAATAATTCGGTTAATTAAGTTATTTTACAAACAGAGTAGCTATTATATACATTTACCTTTAAATAACTTTCAAATGTAGGGTCTAGTAAATGAGACTAGACATAAATGATTCATTATTATGATTTCTTAAACTTAGTCCAAAGTGTGTTTTATTTGTTTCTCCTCTTTTAACGTCATATACGGATCAACATTATTCTAGAAATTTAAATAAAATATGAGAGGAACCATCATATCATCATATCAGCCTATCGCAGTCCACTGCTGAACATGAACATAGGCCTCCCCCAAGGTGCGCCACTTTGCACGATCCTCCGCTGTTTTCATCCAGCCACTACCCGCAATCTTCTATAGGTCATCTGACCATCTGGCTGGGGGGCGTCCTACACTACGTTTGCCAAGACGTGGTCTCCATTCGAGAACCTGTCTACTTCAACGCTCGTCGGTTCTGCGACAGACATGGCCAGCCCACTGCCACTTCAGCTTGCTACACTTTTGGATAATATCCATCACTCCGGTTTTCTGTCGGATGAGAGGAACGCACTACCAAAACTTTTGTTTAAACAATAAACCTACGGAAACCCTGCCATAATTCCAGACTGCAATTTTTGGTCACTTTCATTCATCGAGTTTCAAGAGAAAAACACAAAAAACTTAAATTACACCACATTTTCGTAATTTGCCAAAAAAGTACAATAAAAAACTCTGTAAAAGTAACAGCCTTTATGAAGAATGCTTGCATTTTACATTATTATTTAATAGTTATCTTTTGGAGCCAATATCATTTTAAAAAATCTAAACAACGGTGAATAATATAATTAATTTGTGTAGGAGCTTTATAAGATACCTACCTCAATATTATCTCCCTAAGAGTACATAATCTTAACGATCATGTAAATGATCCAACTGATCAAGTTAAACAATACAAACATTTTTGAAATGAATTTAAAAACAACGGAAAATTATTTTTTTTATAAATAAATTATTTTCTTTTCTCTTTTCAGTTACAAGATCTTTAAAGATCTTACGATGACGACAAAGAAGTTATTGTTCCTATAAAAAGCTCATAAACAGCCGATTTAATGAGTTTTGTATTTTAATGGGCCTTTTTATAATAAGAAAACGGCACGCCAAAATTGTATTACCATTGCCTCCTATGTACTAGTGATACTAGAAGCTGGGAACATAGAAGGCAATAGTAATAAAAATTCTCTCATGCCGTGCCGTGCCGCTTGAATTATAATTCACTAAACATTTTGTAAAATTGAAACTGATATTTAATTGAACAATGTCTTCGTTTTTTTTTTAAAGTGTTTCATTATTATTTTGAGCTAAACAGGCAATTTCATCAAAATCAAAATCAGAATATGAAGGTTTCAATTTTGGTTATCCCTAACACCCAGTAATATTACGTCTAAATAAGTACTTACTCTCCATGAGAGAGGGGTACGCGGGGCGGCGCAGGCGGGGCAGAAGCAAGCTGGTCGGTGCTAGAGTTTCTACTGCAAGGCGGCACCACGCTCAGCCGAGGCAACGAATGCGGCGGCAGCTCTCTGCAAGGTTATTGTTGCAACATTTTCTCGATTATTTCCTTCGTAGTACAGAGGCCAGCGCATCAGGTTACTCCATTTTCATTGCAAAACCGCTCTTATCACAACAGCACAGAGTGGCACGCGTGTGGTAACCTGACTTGCGGCCGTCCGTACTTAATTTGAATACTTGAATTTTATTTGGAAACCTTTATTACGCGTAGTTAATAGTGAGTTCAGCAACCTCTTAATGCTAACCCTGTGTTTAGCAGTGGATGCCGATGGCCGGTGTAGGTACTGTTCTAACTTAGGGTTCCATAATGTAGGGGATATTTAGTTTCATGGGTGAAATGTCACACAATATGATAAGATTTTTATTGTTAATTTACTCAAATTAATTAAGTCGCGGGCAGAAGGGTAGTTAAATAATGTCTGTTATTTTATTGAATTGACTTATTTTGTGCGCTCGCGCTGTTGGAAGTTTCGATTTGTAAGTAATAGCATTGAAATTTCGGAAAATGTATTAAATTTTCGAAGGCTTTTAGGTAAAAAATTATTTAGGTAAAAATTTATTTCTTTGTTTAAGTATTATTATTATTCATCCGTTAAATTCATATCTTATATTTAATAATGACATCCCGTTAAAAGTTTAAGCAACTTACCTAATTTAGTATTTTCAAATCATTGACTTTTTTCTCGTTAGGTGAAATCAACGCGTTGAAAAACTATAAGCCAACGGAAATTGATTAGAAGCTTAAATCCACAGAAATTAAACGAGGCTAGCATACAGGAGAAAACGAGCTGGTAGTTTTTTTTGAGCGCTTATCGTCTAATAGCCCGCTTAATGAAGCCGCCTCACCTTTCATCCTCAGGCACGGACAGGAGTGGCTCTGACCGCTCCCTCCACTCCTTGCCGACGCTCTGATTTGATTTATCCTTGTTTTTCGCCATTAAACCTTTTCTAAAGCTTCGAGAGACAGCTCATAAGGGAGCTGAAATTTATCTAGAAATTGCCGCGACTCTAAGAGAAAAATATAAAGTCAAGACGGCCATCAATTTTACGAAAAAAGGCAATTTTAGAACAAATTTTAAAAGTCTGTCAGATACTAGAATTTCCCGATTTTATTTAATAAAACACTATCGCGTATCACAAATTGACTTGTTCTTTTCTAGCACTCAAAGTGACAACCCTAACATAATGAAAAGCAAAATATTTAAAAGTAATTTTCAAAAAATGACGCGGTAAGACGCGGTTTAGTCGAGATGTTGATGCTTGTAGAGTATATTACGAACTGTGTTCAAAGGCGATAACTTGTTCCACATGCATATGTAAATAATTATCAAGAAATAAACAAATACCAGGGTTGGTAGAGCGCGTTACAATTTCTAATTGTCATTTAGGTAGTAAGGCGAGTTTATCTTACATTAAGTTTGTTTTAAAACGAGGAGAAATCTCCTTATGTAAACGACCCAAGGGCTAGTACAGCCATCATTTGAATTAACGACTTTTGGGTACAATTCCTGGTCAAACTAGAAGTTTTTTGTAAAAAGCTGATTTTGTTCTCGGGTCTTTATATTTGTGTCTGTCTCAAACATTTTATTATTGAAAAAAAAAAAACAATATTTATTAGTGTACTGGCTGGAGTAACTTCTTTACTTCATACTTGTGCGTTAAAATATCTTTAGCGTAGTTGTTATGTTAAATTGTTTCAGAACTGTATTTTGCCTGCAAGTAATTGCATTGTATATCTGTGAAGCTGCATTGCTACCTACACAAAGGGAAAATATAGTAGGTAAATGTAACAAGCGCCGAGCGTAGGCTTATGATTTGTGAGACGCAATAATAGCAAAGGAGAGGGCCGCATCTGGATTTAAAAAGAACATATTTTGCGTTAGTTTTAACGCAAACTTACCTACGCTTAAAATGAAATTTAATGATTACAAAATATTAATTAATTCTATGTAACATGTGTAAAAAAACAATTTTTTTATTATTATTATTAAATACATTTTACATGTTAATTGAGCCAAAATTTGGCAATAGAGATTTTATTAGAGTAGTCTAGAGGTTACCAAAAGAAAAACGGGTCTAAGCACCAGAGAGAAGAGTCTAGTAGAGGTTTATTGTAACGATCAGTCTCAGAGATGGCCTGAAAAGCCACTTATCATGCACTATTAAACATGAAAATCTTATAAAATTACATTTCCTCATCCTGAAATGTTTTAAGACAACTTACCTATCCAGACTTACTGTTTCGTCACTCGACAGTGATACGATTGCCAAGATATAGCGTCATCTTAGCGTCATAAAAGTGTCAGTAAACTATTCATGAGTAAGAATCGTGACTGTATGTATAACTTGATCATTGTTTTATGAATGACTAAAGTAATTCAAGGCCTTGGCAACCTTGTATCTGTGGAAAAATAAACTTAAATGCTGTCAGTATATGTGTGTCAATAGACTTATTGATTTAATCAAAATCAACTTTTTTACGCAAAATGCTCCTAACCTGTAAATTTCATTAAAACCATTAGAGCCGTTTTCTAGAAAATAACATATTATATAATATAAGATTAGCGCCTTTATAGTATAGGATATGACAGGATTTTATCCCTGGAGCTTTTTTTTCGTTTTGTGCCCTATTACGAGATGTTTTGCGTTTCAAATATAAGACGCTGATTGCTTATAAATTACTTAACAACGTCAGGAAGATTTTTGGATGAAGTTTTCAGTTTAAGAAGATCAATCATTCATTATAAACGTGAGTGTGTATAGATAGATAGAATCATTCATTTTAAAAGACGCGCAATTAAAAAAAATGCAGAAATCTCGCAGTTTTATTATTTTATTTTTGATTTTATTATTTCAAAAATCTACAAGAAAAATCCAAAGGCCACCTGACTTTCGGTACACATTGTAATCTGTGTTTCTTTTTGACAATTGTTCTCTCATTTTTCTATGTCATTATTTGGTCATTTTGTTAACTTTAGCATTAGGGCTGAAACTACTTACTTAGATCGAGTTATTTATTGCTCACTTAACACATTACATTTGCAGACATTTCTATAAAATCTCTACTATAGTTTCTTGTAAATTTGAAAGATTAATACGATTTAAATTAAGATGTTAATGCAGCATCCCTGTTACTTTATTTACCGTGCATTGAATCTGCATCGGCGGTGTCCTCGGGTAATTAGTGTCGTGGTGTCAGTTTCAGACGGTCGTAACAAGACCCCCCTTCCACACCCCTCACCCCTTTCATAATTAACCCACCTACCATAAGGTGGGGTCCACTTCTTCATAGCAAAACTTAGTAAAACAAGCTGTAAGAAAATTCCTGGTGGGGTTGAAACTCAAAATATAAATTTTGTTTCGTAAACGAATGTTGATGTAGATTCTCTGTTGGTGTACCTTATTATTAAAATAATAATAATAAACGTAGTTTTGACATAATGAAATAAATAATGAAATCTTCTAAAAAGTAAGAAGGGTATATAAATTAGTTATGTATTTATAAGAGGACCGGATAGTCTCTAATTTACATGAAATCTTACACAATGTACACACAGCAGCACATCAGGCTATACTTGTCGACCTTGACGTCGCTCTTATCTCGCTCGTGATAGTAGTGCAAATGGGTAACCTGACGTGCTGTTGTCTGTACTTGCTAATAGGCCTATAATTTTCTTTGCAAATAGGTAACTGCTACAACCAAAGAACGAAAATCACTTAAAATGATGCTATATCGGTGTCACATGATTTTAATTTGTTGAAAATATCCTGGCAAAAAAATTAGAAATAAAGCAAAATAAAACTTGCCGATTATGTCGATGGATTTTTCTCTCCAAACTAGTTAGGCTTTGTCTCGCTGGATGATAATGGTGCAATCCATGTTCGTAAAATGTAGGTGACATTGAGCGCCCCTCTCCCGTCCTCGGAGAGCAAAAAGAAAAAGGAAAAATATAGATCGGGTCACTAATGAAGCCGAATAAATAATTTGATTTGTTATCATAAATTGCTTAAAATATGCATTAATTGATAACTAAAATTGGCGACTGAGCTTTGCCATCTACGAGCTAATAATTTATAGATTATGCGAGTATGAATTATTTTGGAACTCTCTCATCACTAAGTACTCGTACCTAACTACCGAGTTATTAATATAAGAAAATTAGTAAAATTTATCTAAATAATGGAAGACTACTGCTGTAAAACTGAATAATAGCTTAATAAAACCAACTTACCATTCAATATCTTCTTCAATAACGTCGTCCATACTCCTTTTCGGTTCAAGTAATGAGAGTTTAAGTGAATTATCGTTTGAGATGACTGATAATTTCGTATTATCTTTGTTTGTGTTCTTACGCTGCATTTGAGGTACTCAAAACTGTCTAAAATCGGTTTTTCCTTATCTTGGGATCACTTGCGACGTTACTGAGGCTTTACAATCTAAGAATGACGTCATATTGGTAGTTACTCTACTCATATAAATAAATCGCAAAGAAGTATGAGTCAGTAAATATATTTTGAACAGCACCTTCATGAATATTAATTAGAAGAAGAGTGATCATTACATTCATTTGTTTACTTTGTTGTAAAAGTTTTGTTTTAATGATTTGCACTTGTTCAGTGATTACATACTTTTCTTTGTTTGTTTGCTCTTAAAAATTTTCAATGTCACTTGGTGCATTGAAATGTAACAAATTCATATGGAAATAAATCTAAGTATTTGGGGGTGGGGAACCCTATATATATACGAGTATAAACATAAACAGGCACGGTTATTTTTATTTTTTATGAAAATTTTATTACTTAAATAAATAAAATCTCCGAAAAATTATTCGACACTAGCTTTCCGCCCGCGGCTCCGCCCGCGTGGACTACAGGTTATATCGTGCCCAACTGTGGGATAAAATGTAGCCTATGTCCTTTCCCAGGCTCTAATCTATCTCTGTACCAAAATTCATCAAAATCGGTTCAGCGGTTTAGGCGTGAAAAGGTAACAGACAGACAGACAGACAGACAGAGTTACTTTCGCATTTATAATATTAGTAGGGATAGTAGGGACTAGTAGGGACTAGTAGGGATTTGTTAGTAAGTTTTATTTTTAATTAAAGATTTAATTCCATAATGTTGATGTCATTACAACAAAGTCAAACTGTTCTTTTACAATTTTTAAAACATCTTTGAAAACTCAGTATATACCTACTTTTCTTCCAATAAATCTGTTCAAAGTTTAGTATAGTGTAAAAATGTCGTATCATTTAGTCTCGTATTCATGTAGCACTACAGCTAATTAGTGTAATTAAATAAATAGTAGAGTGAGAACTTAATAATTAGTAAAGAGTGATCAAATGACCGCCAGCAGAAAGACAGAGGACACTTTCAAGTGCTAATTAACTCATCACGCGTTCGTTCACATGTCGAATGGAGATATTGCATTTTAATGACAAAAATGCGAATATAAATTATGTGGGAGTAACAACCTAGGCATTCGTTTTATTTGAGCAATTTTGAGAGTTTAATTTTGTGTTGAAAGCAAACGTGTGGTGATCGACCCCATCTCTTTCCGTGGGTGTCGTAAGAGGCGACTAAGGCAATACAAATGAGACCTGCCTCTTATTAATTCATCCTAGGCAACGACACCTCAATTTGTTTTGAATTTGAGGTGGCGTCCTATGGTCCCATGCTGTGTGGGAGGCTATGTAAAGAGCCGTCTGGTTCGCGACCATCCTCCTACCGAAGTCCGACGCCAAACAGCTAGCTCTGTTCCGTCGGTGCGTGGGAGTACCAGTGCCTTAACTAGCATTTTCTGGGTTAACTCGCTCCACAATCGACCTTATCTATGACCTTGGTCAAAATTGAGGTCAAGATTTAACCCATCTCACAATAAAAATAAAAAAAACACCATTCGAATACACTTCTATTATATTTATAAGGAGTAGAGTTAATAGGGTCTGTGGTAAATTTTATTTCCTTATGAAAACAGTGAAACAAAAAATCTTATTACAAAATTTTTATATTTTCTGATCCTTATTAAAATTACGCGACGTTCAGATATAGGGGCTTATTCTTGAACGAATTCTTCCATATCTCAAAGAGGCAGATCGTGGAATGGAAGCGGTAGAAGATGGCCAAAGGCATGGACACGTGGGTGATGATGGTCCACGCCCAGGGTCCATAGAACTCCAGGTGTGCTGGACGGAACTCAGCACGATTCTGGGGAAAGAAAACAATAATAATGTTAACAGAGATATATAAGGTAAGAGCATGAAACTGATTAAAAAACCGGCAAAGTGCGAGTTGGACTCGCGCACCGAGGGTTCCGTACAAACCTGTAGGTATTTATGTAAAAGTTAAATTCAATATCTCTACGCGTTCATGAGGAAAGGGGTAGTAAGTTTAAAATTATTAAAAATATTTTTAATATATGATGTAACTGAAAATTTCCGGTTTTCGCAATTTTTCCTATAACTTTGCTATAAGACGTTGCTTCGTACCAAATTTCAAGATTCTGAGTTCACTGGAAGTACTCTGTAGGTTTTGATTCCCTTGCGAGTGTCGAAAATTTGCAGAAATTTGCGGCATAAACGGCTGTATCTTTTGATTGCGTTAGTTTAGAAGTTTGATTTTTTCACAGCTCCAAGGGACAGTAGACTTGAGTATTTGATATAAATTCCAGCTTGATACCTCCACGCGTTCCTGAGAACAAGGGTCTTGATGGACAGACAGACAGACGGACGGACGGATAACAAAGTGATTCTATAAGGGTTCTGTTTTTTCCTTTCAAGGTACGGAACCCTAAAAATTATTAAAAAGATTTTTTTAATATTAAAAATGAAAAATTGTACAACCGTCATTGCTTATAACTATTAAATGGCTGAACCAATTTTGATGAAATATAGCTAAGAACCATCTCGGTCACATCAGCTTTCAAACAAAAAACAGCAACGAAATCGGTTCATCCGTTTAGCAGCTAGATGCAAAAACAGCAACGAAATCGGTTCATCCGTTTAGCAGCTAGATGCTACAGACACACAGATATACACGTCTAACTTAAAAACACCGCTCTTTTTTTGTCAGGTGTTAAAAATATACTAGTTTTACATGATAAAGAGGCTTATCAGCTGATTGTAAAAGTTGTGAGGAGACACGATTTGTTTCTATATTTCTTCACCACATCTACTAGTCCGATCAGCTGAAAATAAAAGACAAAAATATGGCTTCCTTGGCTAAGGTTGATCAGTTTCACTGGAATACTCACATCCTAAATAACTAAATTTAAACATAAGTCTACAATAAGTACGATGTTTGAACATTCAACAGCGCCTAAACCTAAAACCAAAGCTGTAAGTGCCAATTTGAACGAACGTTTTGATTTGAGGTTTCAATGTGGTATTGAATTTCATGTGTGTTGTGTGGTAGGATTTATATTTTTTTTATTTTCTACTTTTTTTTCTTACTTTTTGTTTTTTATTTTATTATTAATTGTATATAAAGTGTTTTTTATGGAAGAGCGGAGTCCTCTGACACAAGCGTACACGCTTAAAAGAAGACTCCAATCAATATTTTTTCATGTACGTGTTTTTGGTAAAATAAAGAATTTGAATTTTGAATGTTTATTACGAACTAGATTCCAACCTGGGACCTTCCTTTTGAACCACTCCATTGAAAAACTGTTCAGTAGTTTTAGAGTTTATCACGTTCAGACAGATAGACGCGGCGGGGGACTTTTTTTATACTATAGTAAGTATGATTGTGCCACAATTGAGTTGTACTAGCACTAGCCTCGGAAGTTGGCTAGAGTAGCGGAATGTGGCCTAGTTTCTGCAATACAAAGACACATTTCCCTGTTATAAGCTAGCAGAGGCTACCTGTAGAATGAATTAAACGAATAAAAAGTTCAACGAATGAAGTTAGCACTAACCACAAAAGCAGGGGAGAATTTTTTGTTTACTATGTGATGCATAACCTCGTGGCGCCCAGAGATTTATTGCGTCTTCTTTGATTACCACCCGAATGGCCTTCTCAAAGTACATATTTTTTATAGTCCTAAACGCCCAAGGTTTTGAGTTGAAAATTGAATGTGTAAGAGTTGTCGGTTTGCAATGAAACTTTTAGGGTAAAGTCTTGATTATATTAGCTTGTATTTTAAAATTAAATTATTTATCTATCTTTTGTTCTTTATAGAGGCGCTTGGGCCACACTTACTACACTAAACTACACTTAGTGAAAATATGAAATGATATGAAATTAAACAACTTTTTAGGATTTATATGTTTTATTAAGCTAAATTTCAATGGAATAACCCTTCTCAACTTTCTTCTTCTCTTTCTTATCTACTACAGTTATTTTTTCTAATCAGTCTCCTAAATCTTAGGTTTTATTATCAAATTTATATCAATCAACTATCAAATTCTTTGATAACATTCTCAACAATCTTTAATTTGTACTTAAGAAACTCCTTATAAAGAATTATAACCACCAAAAATCAAGGATATAAAGCATAAAAATTATAAACAATCATAATAAAGGACAAAAAATATAAAAAACAGGCACTTAACCATGATTATATTAACATCTAAAGGAATAGTTAGATTCAGACTCAATGTTAGCTATTATTTACTAACTATTAAATTCTTCCAATACTAAATTATTTCTTGAAAATTATACTTAGTAAGCTTCTTTATATATATCCAATATCTAGATAAACAATCATAGTAAAAAGAACAATTAGAAAATATTCAGTCTCAGACTTAACTCTTAATAACTAAGTAAAGTACTAAGAACTATTTAAAATAGTTTAGGAGTGAAACGGCGACAAGATGTTCCTCCACGAGTACGGACACCACCACGGCGACAAGACGTTCCTCCGCGAGTCCGTGGGCCTCTTTGAAAATCTGGTGGCGGCACTTCATCTTCATCTTCCGAGCTGGTATCTGACGAGCTATTGTCCCCATTGTCTCCATAATCCACTATGAAATGTGCTTCATCTTCTTCTTCATCTTCACTCTGAACTATCTAAAGCACCTTCGTCCACAAGGGCTTAAATTTCTTCATCCCGTAAAGCTGTTAATAAAAAAATTGGTGCAGAAAGCAATCTTAAACCTCTATTAAGATGTTAGTGAAAGCCTAGTGGTTTATTTGTGTTAGTAATATTTAAATAATTTCATCAACCAAACTATAAAAAAGCCACAAACGAAAACTGTAAGTGCTGTGAACTAAAATAAGTAATGGATTAAAGGTCTTTGTCACCAGGCCATAAATAAATAAAAATTACTCCTAATACTCAATTCGACCCAACCGCCCCTTCAGAGTACATATTGTTTCAACCCAAGATAATACAGAAATGAAGCCCTATAAATGTCAACTAACTATTTCCTTGTAAGTAGTACTCATTATTGAGCAACTTTTTGCGTAAACACGTACTTAAAAATCATTAAATATTGTAAATAAATATGATTTACTTACCACGTGCTCGCAAACCAGCCATGCCGTCATCTATTTTCTTCAAAATGACGTCTGTCAAAAGCTACAGCCAATGATAGCATACCAGAAACTGTTCTCTAATATTTCGTTCAGAAATGTAATAGATTATTTCGTTAAAAGCGCGAAATTTAAAACAATTGTAGCTATTTTTTTATTATGGCTCTCTGAAAGGCTCGTGGGCGGGAATTAAACGATCCTGGGAAAAGTGTCTGGGCTGTAGTCGCCATGTTTATTTTGGTGTTTCCAAAGGCGCTTGGGCGCCACGAGGGTTGGGTTCGTTTGTTGAACCCCGTACTCACAAAGCTATCCGTATTTAAAGAAACTTTTGTCCTGAAAACGGCTTTAATAGAATACTCGTCTTTTTAAGTATTTGGTTGAGTAGAACTTAAAGTTAAATGAAGACTTGTTACGGACATTATGAATATTTTTCGAATTCCTAATTATAATTTTCCTACTTCAAAGATACCTTTTCGAGCGTGTTGATGGCCCACATGGCCATATTGGCAACGAGAAGAAATGTGACCAGCTGTCTGCCTGGCTTGGTCCTTCGCTGTTCGGATGTAGTGCTTCTACGCCACCATGCATCTATTATAAACAGAGACTGGAGAATTGTCTGAAAAAAAGTGAAACTTTTATTTTCAATAAGCTAAATAAACTTGCTAGTTTTTGGTTTATGAAGATTAATTTATTATAAAATGACTGCCCAAAAACATCCACGAATAACTACTATAATTATGATGAAGTTGAGGGTGGTATCAATGATATGGTCATATATGAATACTTTGTGGGAAAGGCGAATAGTGCATACCTGAGTAAAGGTCTACTGACATGATATGTTAGATGGCCCGATCCAATTTGTTAGAGGAACTTGCGTCCATAAATACTTACTTACCTGGTTAAGAGAAAGGAACTCGGAAAAGAAGCCAGTGAGGCCGGCACCAGAAGAGCTCAGCTTGGTGTGGTGTGATCCGATCAGGCTAAACATGCAGTATACGAACATCCCTGACTGCGCCAGGATCAGCAAAGAAGTGTCTAGACCTAAGACGGCTGAGGAAATGAAGGGAGATAACAATATTGAAGGAGATTCGCCTATTTGTTTTATTTTTGTATGAAAATAAAGACCTTAGAAGGAATGTGGGTTACGAGATTTATTTCTTCAACTTCAGTAGTTTCGGTTGGCCATTGTTGTCAAGACACCTTTTTTCACAAATTTTTTCTTTATTTCTCTTGGGAATTTTAGAAAATACTTTATCGGAATAGAGTAAAAATCAATCAGTCTGGAATGATCTGAAGGCTGCGGGTTGGAGTCCTGACCAAGGAAAATATTTGAAAATCGTTTTTTTTATTATTTGGTATTCGTGATGTCTAGGTGCAATATGTATGTATTTACAAAAAAAATGTAATTAGTATATCAGTTATCTCTAGCACCCACAGCCTCGCTTAGTTCAGGGTGTCAATCGCACAAGAATATTACTAATATTCGAAAAAACTAACACTGTCTCACTCCCTTTGAAGGAGGGAGTGGCAAGACAAACCCAGCGACACTGGCAAACAATGTACCAGGGTTTAAATCACACAAAAATCGGAATTCGTGATTATTATTATTATTACTTCGGATATAAAAATATTTTTTCAATTGAAGACAGCCTACTCATCAGTTATACAGTTCACTATTTAGTTTATTTGATTCTTACCTTGAGATTTCCTTTTGTAAGGAAGGGCTCTCATCTGATAGAGAGCTGTAGCTGCCACCATTATAGTAACGCTGTACAGAATTATTTCACAGACGTTCACTTGGAATATTGCATCCTAGAACAAAATGTCTAATATAATACTTTCTGGCACTGCTACTAGTAGCACCCAGGGTATTGGTCAGTATGTGAAACTTGATTTGTCAGATTCTGGTGAAAACTATAAGAAAGATAATGGTAAGACATCGGCTAGGAGAACTCGGAGAACATCTAGCAGAAATGAGGGTCAGGGTCTGTCAAACTTAAGGTGATACTTAAATTGTTGGTAGCGGAAATGTTGGCAAATACGAAGAACATGGTGATGAGCCTTCATCTTGTGGGATACGTCCATTAACACGGACCAACGGTGTGCATTAGAGCGGTCAACTGAGAACTGGCGATTGCTCAGGGCACCAAACTTCTAACATACCATCGTATGACCGAGAACCCAGAGTACAATAATAAGGATATTGACAAGCAGACCGTGGTGGTGAACATGGGAGCTATCCATAATACTAGGTCCGGGATGTCTAGACGTAGGGCCCTTGACTAACTTAGGTACCTGCTATAAAGTAAATGGCAGCAGGGAGGGCAGGACGAGGGTTTTAAATTTGATACTTTTTTTGGCAAAGATGACCAATCTTTGAATCTACGAGAAGAACGGCTGAGTCGGATTTCGATTGTACATAGAATAACGAGCAAAAGGCACCCTTCATATATTGTTCTCGTGGATCTAAAATCTCCACAATACTTACGTTGATAGTAGCGGGGTTGTTGGCTAGCACGAAGAACATGATGAGAGAGATTATGGTGAGCACGATGAGTAGGATGCCGGCGAACAGCCCGCGGTGCGCATGGGAGCAATCCACTGAAAAATGGTGCAGAGCTGCGCGACTGCCGTATGGGGAACCGACTCCTAACATACCAGCTGTGGAGAAAACGATAAGATCATTTGTCGTCATATACGTCACGTCCCCACCAAGGGGCGCCTTCAAGCAGTGAAGTCTCGATCAGACTGTATGTTTTTTTTGTATGAGTTATCGCCCCTCGGTGGGAACGTATATGGGCTGAAAAAAAAGTGTTATCGCGTAATAACTCACTATAATTGTCGCCCGATTTTCAAATATTTTTTTTTAATTGTTGGGATTGAAGTCGGTTGACTCTTACGTTTTTGACGTTGAGAATTATTATGTTATGTGGAAACTTATGATACATTTTTTGAATTATTTATATTTTACAGGCAACTGAAAATGCTGTACGTGGTGCCCATTCCCAATACTGGTCGCACGAAAGATTATAAAATTTTGCTATCGTCTCGAAAGAAGAATCCCCGAACCCCGAATCAAAAATGAAAAGATAAACAAAATGTAATCTCACCGAACTGCTGAAGGATTTTCTCAGGTGTTACGGAGTTGTTTCGTGATTTATTTTTTGTGTAATTATTGAACTTTCTTTCAAAGTCCTCTGGAGTACATTTTACCTGGACACCATAAATTAACGTAAATTTATTGCACTATTATTGTTTTCATTTTAAAATATACTTAGATTTTACGGAAAATGTAATAGTATTTACCTCTTTCCACATTTCATACAAAATAACAGCACATATTAGGGAATACTCGATAGTGCAGGGGAATAAAAATGGAGAGGCATTATGCAGGAGGGCTCCCATGATATTGGATCTTCTACAAGGAATTTCTAGTGGTTGGCTATGAGATCCAGTGCTATTGCTCGTCACTAATGTATGCTCTAAGTGGTGTATTTCGTGCTTCGTTTCTTCAACTAACACGTACAACCATTCACACAAGTTGGTCGCAATCATGTGCATGAAACCGAATCTTTGTATAAATTTGTAGTTCCCAGCTTCGATGTCTTTATTGGTGAGGAAAATGAACTGCATCTGCATGAGAGTGAGGGCCATGCGGAGGGCTGGTGTAATGGCAGACATGGCGGAACGACAACGATCACTCATTTCGAAATATTCCCCAAATTCCAGCCCACTGTATACCATAGAGCCAATGCCGAATGCTGTGAAACAAAATTCATGTTATAAATAAATAAAAGATACCAATGCAGACTTTCCTTATATAGTGCAAATATTCCAAGATGTTAATAATATAAGAGAATATTTATTATTTTGTTTTTTGTCTCTGTCTACAGAAGATAGAGGTGACAAAAATTACCAATGGCTCCAAGTCTTAGATAAAAGCTCCCATATCTAGAAATCGTCTCTTTCTTTTTAGGTTTTTCCGCCGGTGTAGCTTTTGCATTCTTTTCATCTTTGTCCGTGTCGCCTGAAATCCAAACATTTTCCGTTATTCCGTCATCGGCCATTAAAGAACACATGTGCAGAATAATTTTCCACAACATTTATACGAATGGCTAAAAACGTTAGAATGCAGAATAAAAGAAGGCAAATATTCCTTGCGGTCGCAATTATGCAAACGAGATGTGATTTTAATGTCGTATTTTGTTAAGCAAATGTAACTAATTAGTGCAAAGCTGGGCTGATGTTATTTTCTTAGATCTAGGAACTACCTATAACGATAATTATATTTTGTATTATCTTACCGTAGTCATGAATAATCATGGAAACAGCTTTTTGTCGCATCAGGTTTGCGTATTGAAATATGATGAACATTACTGAGACTGAGTAAAGATATAGGTAGAAACCCTGAAATTGCAAATTTGAGTAAGCCAAACATGAAAATATATTAATCAAATAATATAAATATAGGCAGGACATTCGACTTACCTGGTAATATCCACCAGGAACACCGTTTGCAATGACCTCTGTTACGGGAAAAGCCAGTCCTAATACAACTAGTAGCTTAGCATATAACGCTGATAATGCTTTGCTGAGAGCTTCACTGTGAAATAGAAAAGACTAACGTTATCATTCTATTACTTTGCAGTCAGGTATTAATTATGACTGTAGCATCGTCCTCATTGATATCCTAAGCTTTTATTGTTTTACCAATTGTTATGCAATGTGATAAGCAATAAAACGATTTATTGTAGAATATTTAAATAACTATAAAATACTTAAGATACACACATCAACGCGGTCTAGCAGGGATATTGCACGATTTTTCATACAAAAGAGGTCTGTTTGAGAAGCTATAATAGCATACTCGAAATACATAGAGGGCTATAATTTTCAGACGAGCAAGTGCTAAACCTGAATTTTCAATGCTAATCAATAAATTTTGTTTTACTTTAAATTTGTGAAAACGTGACGGAAACGAAAACGAAAATGCACTTTTTGCCTGCTTTTTGTATGAAAATAGTCGAATTTATGCGAAATTTTTTTTCATTTTCGTCACGTTTTCACAAATTTAAAGTAAAACAAAATTTATTGATTAGAATTGTAAATTCAGGTTTAGCACTTGATCGTCTTAAAATTATAGCACTCCATCTATCTGGAGTATGCTTTTGTAGCTTCTCAAACAGTTTGTATGAAAAATCGTGCAATATCCCTAGACCACGTTGATGTTTATAGTTAATAGAACTCTGAAGAAGACCAAAAACTGCGTAGATATACTTGTACTCAAACCAAGTAATATAATTTTTAAAAAATTTACCGAGCGTAAAAAAGAGTGACATGGAAACACATTTAATTACACTATATAAAGAGCTCGGAAGTTAATATAAATTTTAACGGGGCGTTTGTGTAAGCCTGTCTATCTATTAGCGATATAAAGGGATTGCTTTTGAATGCCGTCGACGCGTAGTCGGCGCTGCTAGCATTGTCGGCGATACAATGCGGCTGGGTGACGGTACCCCATTCAATATTATTCACTATAATAAGGAGGCCTTATTCTCTGTTCATCTCGCAAATACGTCGAGTTGACGACCTTGTTGTCTGCTTTTGACGTCGCGCCCTGAAAGATAGCAATTGCACACGACCGAGGTGGGAGGATCGTGTAGGTGTATTTTTTGTTTTGTTGACATTATGGACTATTAAGGCCGATGTTCACCAAATATTCAACCAAAGATTAGCAGCTAATTAGATAATTTGAAAAAAAATATTTTTTTTGGTAGCTTCAAACCACGGTTTAACTGTGGTAATTTTTTTGTGAAAATGGCCCTAAATCTTAATTTAGTAAATCTAAATAATTTAACAGAAACTAGCATTCCTCCCGGGACGTCATACCCGTAGAAAAATTATATGTAGCATATTTGTGTCATTATGATGACTAAGAGCTACATTATTGCAAAATTTAATTAAAATTCGTTTATTAGTTTTTGCGTGTAACAAACATCCATCCTCACAAGTTTTTGTATTTATGATTATGTATTAGTACCTATCTTATGTCAAGTGTGAGCGTGGGTTTGCGGTAGGAATTCTAAACATAAACTAGATATATGAGGGTTGGTGGGTTGTTCGACATTTGCTACTTTCACACATTTTTTATTTATTTATTATAAGATGGGTCAACTCCTGACCTCAATCTTCCTGACCATAAGGTCAAAGATGAGGTCGACGATGGAGCGAGTCAACCCAGAAAATGCCTATAAAGGCACTGGTACTCCCACGCACCGACGGAACACAGCAAGCTGTTTGGCGTCGGACTTCGGTAAGCGGGTGGTCGCGAACCAGACGGCCCTTTACAGAGCCTGCCACACCGTATGAGACCATAGGACGACACCTCAGATTCAGAAAAAAATGAAGTGTCGTTGCCTGGGATGGATTACTAGGAGGCAGGTCTCATTTGAGTTTCCTTAGTCGCCTCTTACGACTCCCACGGAAAGAGATGGGGTGGTGTTATTCTCAACCGATCACCAAACGGTTAAAAACAGATTGGTTACTTTTACTTCCACGCTGGACTGGGAGTAAAAGTAAAATTCAAAATATACTAGCTGCCTATCCCACACATACTGTAAAAGTCAGTAAGTGAGCCACGAGGGTTTTGTTGTATTGTGGGCGAAAGGCTGACAACCTCTCACCAATTACATCATGTTTCATATAATAACCTCTGAATTTATGTCAAATGTGGCATCAAATCGTTTTAAAACTACTGATGCTCTACCTACCCCGATAGGGATTATAGGCGTGTGCGTATGTAAGTATGTGTACTTAAAGTGAATTTGCGTTGCGGGAGGGATAAGATTCATCCAGTTTTTTTCTTTAATATGAGTTTCACTAATTTTGGGCCAACTTCGTGGACTATGGCCTAAATCCTTTTCATGTTTCGAAGGTAGGCTTGTGCCCTTCGGTAGGAAAAAATTAGTTTCACAATATTCCGGCTAGTGTGGTCGAGAGAGCATGTGGTGAAACGTCCCGTGTCGCGGACAGATATCGGGATCGGAATGCGCTCCCCGTAGGCCTTAGCTTGATTTATGCACGATGCCACTTCTATCCGCAAACCTATTTGAAAAGCATTTATGTTTTGCTATCATACTCGGTTAATCGTTACTTTTACTACTGCTTAAATGTAAAAAACACCACGCTTAAGTCTCAAGATGACTACAATTTGAGTATTACTACTTATTTGATTTGTCGATGATCATCGCTTCACCTCTAGTCGAAATTTTTATTTTAACAATATCATACAAGCTTTTTTTTTAAATGTAACAAGGGGTTTTTTATGTGCGTATTTTTGTTAAGCAACCAAAATAAAAATGCTGGTGTTAATGAAAATTGGGAGTTTGGTATAATGTCCGTAAACGAAAAAACGATCGCTAAAGACGAAAAACTATGATTATTTTCAATACTTTACCAGTTACGATATTTTCGCTAGCTACTTGGTCCCTTTTCGTCAAGTCATCCATCTCAAGGTGCTGTGGAGGTTTTACACCACCCACTTTAACCGTCTACTTAGAATGCCTTTTGCTAAAGATTCTGTAATCAAAATCATTCGCAGCTTTTGGCGCGAAAATACGTATGTGATGCGTTCGCTCCCATGGCTTCGCCGCGCGAGTCAGGTTTCTTAATGAATCAATAAATGGCACAAAAATAATTATCTGCCTTTTCCTGGTCTCCATCAGTCTTTCTCGCTACCATCTCCCTAAGAGTACTTACCCTAACACGTACATTTTAGACACTTACTGTCCCATAATCTCGGCAGCAGAAGGTGGAGCGTCGTGTACCGTGGAGGCGACGGAAGCGCGGGAGTGCGGAGACAGTTCCGAGAGGAATTTCTTCTGTGTCGCCGCGCATAATGCCAGTGCCTGCGACGGTCGCCGAAACGCTGCTATTATTGCTGATGGTCGTCTATAATGTAAAAATTTTACTTTACCAAATTACCCCTTCTTAAGGGGAATTAACTAACCCTTGAGTATGGTGGCGAGCTTAATTAACTACCCTCGTGTCAGAGTTTTCAAATCGCCGAATGGTTTTTGAGTTTTAAAACGTTATAAACTGTTATAAAATCACATGATCATCAATGACAAAGACTAAAACCTCTTCTAAATGTGCATTATAGTAAAAGCTTCTCGATAGGGTGGAATCTTAGTATGTATGTATCTAAATCCTTTACTGTACATCGAATAAAAAAAATACAATTCAACCATTGCTTCTAACAAAACATTAACATTTGGTACAAAGGCGGCATAACCACACGGGGATCTCTTCCAGTCAACCAAAGTTTACCTCGTGTTCAAGTTAGCTGCCAGCTTGGTCTCCAAGTCGCTAGACATCCGACGACTATTCGGTTGTGAGTGTATGAGCGGCTCGGTGGTGCCACTCCGCATCGCCTGCGTGCGCTCGCGCAGTGCGTGAATATCCGAGTATGATGACTCATCGCTGACAAAGGAATTTTAGTTGAATAAAAATTTGTAAACTAATAATTGTGATTATTATAAAAAAAATCATTGATGCGCAAAGCTGAACTTCAGAAAAGAGTATGGATTATAATGGAAGAGTCACAATCGGATGGCTATAGTAGGAAGAAAAAGATTTTTACGATAGTATGAATGAATAAAACTTTATTTAGGAGACACAGTGACAACTAATGCGTATTGCATAGGGCTTGCATAATTGAAGAAATAAAATATACGATATTTTGTAAAACATTCTCATTAAAATTTACTAGCAATGTAATGTTAGCATTAGCAAAACATGCAAGGAAGTGAGGCGTTGGCTTAAATAAAATTGTTGTTTTAACCTAATCTCTACTTAAAACGTAATCTTATAACGACGCTTCATAAAAGATTTGACGTTCTAGAGTAAGTGAACAAAGATACAGTTTAATTAAACTGTTTCTCTCCGACTGAGGCAGCCCCGTTTTTTTTGTCGTGAATTTTTCGCAAACCTCTTTGTTTTGGTGTCTCATGGGTGCGTTTGTGTCAAACAAACATAATATTTTCACGTTATGCATTATTTTTTTTTTGTAATGAGGGCCATTACAAAAAAATCTATTCTTAATTTCGCCAAAATGTCATCATCTATTTACCTATCAGGAAACTCAAACATTGAAGCTACATATACTACATATGTATGCTACATATACTGAAAAGTGGAGTACCAGAAGAAGATCAAGTAGGTATCTATCTGAGTAGATATTTAACTATCGCACACACAGTCTTGTGGAAAAAAGTAATCGAGAAGTTCTGTATAGATGTATGCATAAGTGACAGCTTACACAGTTCAAAACAAGCATCTTTCTGAAATATGAAAACTATACTAGTCAGCAAATGCAGAGCGTTTACATATACGATCCGTTTTGATTCAAGAACGTTATAAAAATATTCAATATCTTTTATTTATAACACTGCGCAGTCGAAGATTTGAATGGAACCGCTATGATTTCAATATTTAAGGCTTCGCTCGCGCTTGTATTGCAGTATTTGGACTGGAGATGCAGGATGTGCGCGAAAAATCTCCTAAATGTGCACACTGTGCACCTACAGCCGGAAACGTTCTCCAAACCCGCCTCATATCCTTCTCGTAGTATCTGAATATCAAAATATAACACTTTATTCTATTCCAACCTGTCACAATAGAAAATACATGAGAAACGCGTTTTTCTCTTTCTGTTTTGACACTAAAACTTTAACTAAATTTTTGCGAGATAGTATTTATAGGTTGATAGAAAACTAAGAAACCAACTCACTACATAAACAAACAAATTGAATTTTAAAGACCCAAAGAAATTTAAGCATTGAGAGTTTGTAAAATAATATTTATACAGATGATAAGTTATTTCAAGTTACCACGAGGCAGACACTCTCGGTTTGAAGGAACATTGCAACTTTGTGCTTTACTTCTCATTAGTTTTAAGATAAAGTTAAATTTAATATATGAAATAATTACTATGGAAAAAAGCATAATAATGTTGTCTTTAATTATCCTAGTAAGACAATATTAGCTTTACATAATACGTGTAATTAACATACAATGAATATTTTTGTCATAAACGTGACACTAAATAAATTTCAGGATTGGTCTGGAGTTTAATTCTACTGACAAAGGCCAAAATTTTAAATTTGAAAATAAATATTCTCAAACGGCTATTTAATAGCTCTCAAAAAGATGTTAAATGGAGCTAGGAATAGTGTTACAGATAAAGCGACCGGGATAAAAGACACGGTGTTTAAAGAAACTTTAATTAAATGCTAGGCTTTGTTTGTAGTGGGTGTCTGGCTGTCAACCGCGACGCGTTTTTCATTTCCCATGGTACGAGCCTAGCTTTAACTCGCTTACACATTGTTGCGATGTAAAAAAAACATACACAAAGTTATTGGAATTTCGTCGTTAATTATTACTTTTATGCAAAAATTTTTTGACACAGTTTATTTTTTCACTTCTAATTTATTTATTTGATACATTAAGGTACAACAGCTTATAATGTTCAAAATTTAGAAAACAATAAGCGAATAACAGATTTTCAAAAATAGAAACAAGTACCGTTGAGGTAATTAATCCTAGTGGACATTTAATTTAAGTTGGCACTATAAACAAACTAAAAATGACCTATTGACAATTGGTAATAGTTAAGTGATACCGACAAAAAATATATATATATTTAAAAAAAGATGCCATTTTACGATAATGTATACAGTTCAGATAATTTTCAAATATGTACTGTAAGAAATGTGGTTTTTGGTAATAACAAGGATGGTTTTTCTTTTCTGTAACTGTTCAGATGATAGCCTGAGAATTGATGTCCACAAAATAAAGTTTGTAGTAAAAATAAACGATTGGCGAATAACTAATTTACATTCTAATGTATTAAAATTAATTCGTGTTGTTATTGTTACCTGTCATTGTCGTTTTCTTCCTGCACAGTGTCCATATCGGTGATAATGACGGCCGGCCGCGTCTCACCAGCCTCCGATAATGCACTGCGCTTACTAGAACTCATCTGAAACCACAAACATTACTTAAACCGTAACCTCAAAACAACATGAAAGAAACCGAGAAACACAGATCAAGACCATTTTACACAAAACCAAAACACATTAACTGTCCAAAAGTTGTTACACCAACACTATGTTTTACTGTAAATAGTTAAATTATTAACGAACACAAAATAGCGTGTAGGACAATGGATTTTAATAACTACGGACAAAACAGCGCTCTAATGTCCACCTATAACACTTGACCACAGGATTTGTAAATATAGCGCAATCAATGGTAATAGTTTTACCAGTAAAACTCTATTGCTGGCAAAACTATTACCATGCTCTACACCCATTTAGTAAATTGAATGGCTCAAAACAATTTACCCACCTGTCTATTAAATGTTTGCTAGATTTTTTCCTGGAATATTTTTTCATTGCCCTAATCTTCGGGGCGGTAGAGCGCTCAACGTTGGTAATTGAATTGACACGGCACATCCGAATTGCTTTTAGCGAATGTTTTTATTTTTTTCCATTTTTTAACAATCAGAGGAAGCGTCGCGACTCGCGTCGTCTCTGTGACTTGTGTCACTATAATAATCTCGATGTAATGTTGACATTGTACCGATGTTGTCTACTGACGAAGTGACATCATGTATAGATATTAGATACCCATAATCCTGTTTGTTTGCTTATTTCGAGGGCTTCCACTTGAGTCACGATCTTCAAACTGTCAGCTTCCTGATTAAGCTGATCACGTGTACATATCCGAATAAATAAGTAGCATAGAACCTGTGCCATATCTTTATTGTTTATCTGGGACTCTAGTTTAAATTGCAATGAGATTACCATTTTAAGAGTTTGTTTGAACCCTAAACGTTGACCGCACATTAGTGCGAGTCTTTTTTTTTATTCTTAAGTAGATTGCGATACTTTTGAAAAGTACATAATTAACTAAGATATTTGAGGATTCATTATATTAATTATTGGTTTGTTGAGGTGGTAGAGACGCTGCTTCCTAATAGAGTATCCCGATTTTGATGAAAATATTTATTTTCGTAGATGTATGTTCTTGGGTACGGGTGTACTCCTATTTGTGTATTAGTCAGGGTCCCAAGAAATCCACGATACTAGGGTAAATTAGTGAGTTTTTTATCAGGCAAGATCTGTTTTTGTGCTGCAGAATACCAATTCACTAGTGAAGTAATGACAGTTGGGATGCTTTAGAAACAAGCGAATTACGAAAAAATGAATGAGACGGTGCAGTAAATTCCTAATTATCTAGAAATAACTGTCTGAATCTGTCTGAAAATTGTCCACCTAAGTATATATTGATCATCTTCTGCAAACAAAGTAACTACCCATAAAAAGACGCTTAAGATCGTCATTAATCTATGACCGAACTTTAATTAAAATAGTAGGTACGATTAGGAGGTACTCACTCCAGATTACGGTTCAATATCCCTCGATGTTTGATAAAACTGCTTTTAAATATTTGGATGTACAAAGACTAAGATTAAAGAGTGGGTAAGTTTGTTTGTGTTGCGTCCGACGGTCCGCTGTAAGGTTGTTAGGTTGTTGAATAAGTTTTTGAATTAAGAGTACTGAAAGTTTTCTCATCTCGAGATTACAGCAAAGTGTTTACCGTTTGGCTGCGGCCATCGCGCGTCCTCTTCTAGACCCGGCTACATTGTACTCGATAGTGGCTAATTTATTTTTTAATTGCCTTTTTCCAGTCTCCAAGTAAATTAGCAATATCTTTTCAAACGTATACTGGTAGGTCGGTTGAGCTAATGAAGTTGGTTTCTTTGTTGCAAAGGTTTGAATAGATATTGTTTAGCACGTTTAAGGCTATTTGTCTCCGATGTTAAGGTTCTGCTTTTAATGTCTTATCGCTTTGTGAACATATTCCTATTGTTAAGAATTTGCCGATATAGAAGCTCAGCCCTAGCAGTAACATTCTAATATTTTCATAAAATATTTGCGTGAATGTGCCGCACCTGAGTCCGTGTCGCTGCACTCTAAACTCTGTGATTTATAAACAAAAAGCCGCCAACAAATAAGCATTATAAGTTACAAAGTAACTAGAGGAGACGCTTCTAAGAAGATAGTACATTTCATTCATCAAAGCTTTTATTCAGCTATCTCTTTTCGATGTTAATGATTTTGAAAGACTATTAAACTCTTTCCAATATCTACGTGACATTTATTTAGACTTTCAAGGTCTTGAAGTAAAACAACCCAACGAATCTTATTATCTTATCCATAAAACAGAAACAATATAAACTATTAAGCTTGTCGTGTCCCACTGAAGTAGACAGAGAGTAAAGATTAACTTAGAAGCTTTTTAATCATTATTTTTTTATTTTTTGTATATTTTTGTGTTGAATTTCTTTTTCTTTCTATATTTTCAATAAAATGTTTATAATTTGCAACTTCTAATGAATCATATTGTAACAAACGGGTACTCTATAATATAAGAATATAGACAGTTTTGCAACAAAATTGGTGTTCCTTGATGTCTTTGGATATTTCATACAAAATGTACATTCATATGACCATCAAGTAAGGTTAAAACTTTATAATTTATAACTTATCATAGATAAATTTATATAAAAAACCTTTTAAATTAAGAAATTATTAGCGTGTTGTTTTGTTTGTACTGATAAAGTAATGGTGATAAATGTGCAAAGTGTCTTAGGCACATCACTTCAACATTGTTAGCACGCTCAGTCGTGATGTACATTAATTCGCACCCTTCACCAAAGTAACAAACATTTCATGTACTTATACATATGTAGATACTTATAAATATATCATTTATTAATATCATGACACATAAATACTTGTACAATATTTTAAAAAAATCAAATGACTTTTTATTTTACACACTTGGTTTTTCGTTGTCTAAGGCACTGTAACTGTTGAATGTACTTTTTATCTTTGAACAATGAAAGCATTTATTCTTAGGGCTATATTTATTTCACAATTTTTAATATTCACATCACATAACATCTAATACCATTTTCTGTTTCATATTTAATTAAACCAAGTCAGAAATTATTAGTACATACAAAAAAATAAGGTTCTCTGAGTGCCTTAAACTGAAAAAGTCTTACTTTTCAGGAGGCTATTTACTGATAAAACTGAGCAGATTTTCCCCTCAACAATTTGATCAAAAGTCGCGGTTAGTTAGTATAGTTGCTAGTAAGAAATTATATATGCAAAACTTACCTTCTTTCTGTTTACTACCTTCTTTCTCTTCTTTAAAATAAATATTACTAGCTTCGGTGTTGATAATCAGTTTTACAAAATATTCATAATGTATCAAAAAGAAACGATTGGGCGACCACCTTCGTCCGCCTTCTGTCGTATTTTATTTCGGCGGCGGACTAGTTCATCACTCGCTAATTTGCGATCAATTTATTTTCGCACGATTCAAATTGTCACGGTTTCGTGTTTACTTTGTTTTCCTTTTGAAAATGTTGTCTAGTAACTATAGAGAGTACCTAATATGTTAAATGTGTGGAATTGAGGATGTACCATAATTAAAATCCATAGGTACATGACTGATGGCTGATTGATAAAATATACTGCAAGAACCTCAGCATAGCTAGCGCGTCATGCCACTTAGATAACGGGGTATTTAATAGATATTTTCAATACAAAAAATTAATTAGACATGCATCAATTTCGTGTCATAGTGTGATGTTTCGTGGTCCCCTGACAGCAGCGTTTGTGAGAGACCTTACAAAGCGAACAACTTTTTCCACACTGCAAGGCTTCAAAGCGCTTTGCTGTCCAGCACAGCTACACGCCCCGGTTCCATGACACGCACCGGTTTGTTTAGCTTGGGAATTGACAACAGGATTTTCGAAAAAAAAACAAAGGCGTGAGCTTATATATGTATTTATTTTCGAAAACTCGTTACTTGTAGCCAGAATCTGAAAAACTCAAGTTCCCAATAGAAAAAATGAAAAGTCTTCATTAAAGTTAAATGTTTTCTGCTTAAACAAATAAATAAGAAGAGGTCCAGGCCAGTTCTATAATTATTTAGATATAAAAAAGTTTTTCCAGGTAAAATTTATCATGATAAATTAGTTAAGATGTCGCAAAGCAGCGTGGCCACTAGATTGAAAGTTATGTTCGCTAAATGCCACAAATGTCGTAGTTATAATGGCATTAATGAATTAATTAAGATTCTCCGTTTTTGCGGCCATTCGAGGCACTGCTTTGCGTAAATATTTTCCGAGGGACACAAAAGAGACTCGGTGATGCCGCGTGAAATTATGTTCCGTAAAATGAAGTTGAATTTTTTTATACTCTCCTTTGATGTTCAAAGTTGCTGGAGTTAATTCAATTTATTGTCTCCCTTAAAACGAGACTTCGCTGTAATGTTATTTGTAAGGCTCACCTACGTTGTTGATATGCCCCAAAAAGAGAGTGCAGGAGCGCACTGGAGCTAAGTGATTCGATACACGTTCAATATGTTTCATTAGGCGGGGACTGCATGAAGGCTTATTTAATCATACGGCAGCGAGCGCGCACGCCGCTCCACAGTTCCACCGCCAAGCAGCTTTTCACTCAACGCTTTTATTTTGATATAATCAGTTTTCCCGAACGGGTAACAGTATACATTCGTTTATAACCCGCACGGTTTGTGAAATGTTTCCGCTGCTTTCACGTGATAGCTACTTGCGTGCTGTACGGCTGTATAACTCTATCCCTTGTCGATTTCCGATCGAGCGTGAATTGACTAGACAACAGATAATTACAAACCAATGTTGCGTTACGAGGAAGTGAATATAACAATTTTTCCTTCCGTCGGAGGAGAGCAGAATGTTTCCGCTCTGCTCCTGGAGGCTGTTCCTCGAACGTTTCGAGCATCCTCTGTCACCGGAAATGGTAATCACCGCTTAATCTCGCCTGAAGCGCAGGGCGGCCCGAGGTCCGGATATGAACTTCCGTTATGAACAATTTAGCGCGCGAAATTGGACGACGGCAGGCTGCATTCAGCCTATCGCAGGTGAATCGGGCGCTGCATGTACGTGCCTTACCTGACAGTCATTGCGCTCCATTCATATTCCGTGATTTGCGCCTAAACTAATGCAAATCCCAAAAAAAAACTTGTTTAAGCCCAGATAAAATCATTTACTTTGAAAAGGAAAATTAAGGAACATGAAATACATTTTCTATGTATCTTATTAAAATTGTATTTTTATGTTTGCAGAACTTATTAACTTGAAAATTTGTGTCTGTTACTTTTTACAAGGAAATTCTGGCCACGGCAAGGGCGATGATTTTCATATTTATTTGTGTTATAAAAAGGATTTTTGAACGGAAAAACCGTTATTTGTTCCGTAATTTGTCGATAAATTCAGGCTTTGTATCTTATTGAAAAATACATAATATCTTGCTCAAACATTCGTTTTACTTCCACGCTGGACTGAGAGAGAAAGAAAAACTTAGAATATATCAGCTGTGAAAGTCTTCCCAGGTATACTGTAGAAAGAAACCGGTAAATGGGATGTCAGGTTTTTGCTGTAGAACGGGAGAAAGCAACCAATCACCACTATTCCATCTAGAAACCTTTACAATGAATGTCAAATATGGCGCCAAGTGGTTCCAAAACCATACATAAGACGTGTTATCTACCCCGTAAAGGATTATACGCGTTAGTGTATAGAAAGATAGATACAATATTAGGACATGAGATGGAAGCGACTGAGCGTACAACAATACATGTGTTGGTAAATCAACGTCACATTTCAGCAAGCGCCAGGTAATCGCGATGTGGTGTTAAATAATGAGGCTATTCATCGCTATCTAGGTGATATTAGGAGCTATTGTTGCACGTCCGAGAACGGCCAATGGTCATTGGTCATCTCTATTAACGCTTGTTACTAAGACACATCTGTCTGATGACAGCTCTTACCCTAATTGCTGCCACTGGTTTCAATAAGACACTGATATGCTGTTTAGTAAGTTATCGCATTCTGTGGTATAGAGTCAATGTGTTAAGAACCTTTGTAAATTCATTATTCTATGTCGTTTATAACTATAAATGTATATAATTTTATAAATACGCAAGAAGAACTCATACATACATACAGTTTAGATTCATATTTAGGGCTCTGAACCCAAAAGTTTTCATATGCTGTTAGTCTAAATCTGTCTGTCACAAGACTGTGTTTATATATATATATATATCTTATAATTGTGTATAATTTCAAAACTGTGGCTGCTGCTCAGAATACAGGGCTGCTGATAGCAAATGTGGTGGACGGTGTGAAAGGAGGATCTTTATAGGTTTAATACTTAGCTTTTGGGTTTCTGCCTGCCTAATTAAATTGGAAAATCACAAACACATTAGATTTCAAAGCAATTATAATGACAATAGAAAACTCATATCAAAAATAAAATAACTTATCAAAATATTTACAAAAATGACGTATTTCAAAGAGTTCACGACAGCTGCCTTCATGGCTCCTCATAAAAATCTATAAAAGTTTTTTAAACTTCGAACACAGATTAATATTAATTTGAACTGTCAGCGTTTTCAAAATTACGAAACAAAATGGTTTTACATTAATTTTAAAACTGCGTTCGGTTACGTGGGCAGCGCAATGAAATCGAGGAAAAATGATTTGGATATTCAGTGAACGGGACACGAATGGACAGTAGCTATTGTAGTCTCACCATACAGCCTCCAAATGGACTCTCGTCCAATTTCGATACTTTCACAATACAATAGGCAGAGTAAGGCGTGCTCACTCACCTGTCAAATTAAAAAGCACTTGCATATTTTAAAAAAAATACATACGCGCTGCACAATACGTCCGCTTTAAACTGTTCTGTTTTGTTTTTGTTCTTTATATAATGTCTTAGCTGCTGCACAGAGCTGAAATAAATAAAATTAAAATGTTTCATGTGAGGACAGACAGCATACAACTAAACTATAGGTACTCTTATTGTTTGCATTGGACTAAATTGACATTTTGAAGACCTTCTAAATCCAATTGATATTAGAAACTTGAAAGTTTGGGATTTTCAATTTTATTTTTGAATAAGTACCGCTGCGATGACAATATTTTTAATCCGCGACAAAAAAGAGGGGTGTATGTATGTATAAAAATTCATTATTGCTTAAAAACACAGTACAATTTAATATTGTGCTGTGATTGTTCTAAGTTGTCGAGATGTGTGTCAGTCTGTGGCATCGTAGCTCCTGAACGAATGGACCGATTTGGATGCGGTTTTTTTTGTAATCGAGGTGGTTCTTAGCTATATTTGTCGGGGGTAATACAAAATTTTAAAATTTTGAGTTATCTACTGTATCGGCATGCAATCGATAATGAAACTGATACAATAGGAAATTCAAATCTAAAACAAATGAAACCTTTTTACATCAAGTTAAGTTTGAAAGTACTTTTCAAAGTACTTTCAAACTTTGAAAAGTACTTTCCAGGGAAAAGTACTTCCCTGATTCAAAGACTCTTTCGTTTCAGTAAATAGTGACAAATAATGCAGCAACGCAGAACGGTATAATTTTTGTGTTTTTACTGTGTAGCGACGGGTACTTAAGGGTTGGAGGCTTTGAGGTTACGATGATTGGTGGTGTAGTCTTTTCCAAAACATTGTGGTTTTTTCTGGCTGCACACTACAGCGGGGCATGACCGCAGCGGGAAGTTTTTATTATTATTATTATTTATTTATTACCAACAATTCTCTTAAATACAATGGAACATAAACGAAATTGAAAGTACACAGCAGAATATTTTTTATAATTTTTTTTAGTTTCTTCAGTACTCTTTCGGTTCGGATCACTGAAATGTAACGAAAGTGACTTGAAATGCCACAAATTCACAATACATTATTGCAGTAAAAACAAATAAATAGAATTTGAAATTGTTTTATTGCAAATTGAATATTACACATTTGTTATAACTTAACGGGTAGTTTTAATAAAAAGATTAATGATTATTCCTTGCACGATGAAGTTTTATTTCATTTCTTCTACGATGTAGTGATCCGCACATTTTGCAGGTTTCGTCGACAACGAACCTGTATCGAAACGGTTCCATTGTCCCGAAACCCGAATCATGTGCGGTTTCTTCTCTCTTCTTTCTTCATTAAATCTTCAGGTTTCTTCTCTCTTCTTTCTTCATTAAATCTTCAGGGGAGTCAGCAGTTTCCGCAAACTGGTTATTAGTTCCAGAATAACGATATAATTTTTCTACTTAATACTTAAATTCAAAATTTATCGCCTTTAGGCACTTCTTTAGGTACGGTGGAAATTCGGGAAAATTATGTAGCTTATTTCACTCGCTGATAAGAGAGCGTTCTTTACCGGTTTATAATATGAGTATATACCAAAACAAGTATTAATAAAGTATATTCTGGTGTTGCTTAAACACATGTTTTTTTGGTTATCTTCAGTTTCTATTAGACGATTGCCAAATCAGTATATAATATGCTGGTCAGTACAATTTTAAAACTTGATAAGGTTATTTTACTGTTACATATTTTATCAAAATTAATGCTTTCACTAAATATTAGAATTCATATTCATGTATATATGTATATAACAAACATTTCATAGGCACTTGAGAATAGGTGAAAAAATCCCAAAATCCCAAAAGAACATGTGTGCTGGAAGATATACTCACACATTGAGTATTTTATTTTAACTTATAAAGCATCAAGGCTATAAGTAAAAATGTGTAAGTATTGATTGAGTTCCGTAAATAACAGATTATTTTACTTTGAGTTGAAAACTTTATAAAGTAAACGACAAAATTAGCATTTCTTTACTCTTCCTTTGCTCAAAAGAGAATCGTAAGAAAATTATTATACTTGAGTCTTCGTCATCACTGCGAAAGTTAAGTAAGCAACTTACCCTAATTTAATTAGAGGAATGGATGGGCAATTAATTACTTAGGCGGTGGCCTTGCATAATAAACAAACGGCTTGATGCCGCCATTGCTTCTTCATGAAAATTCAGGACTCCCTTAATAATTGTCTTTTTTAAACCTGTTGATTAATATACTTCGTGTTAATTCCTCCAAAAAGGAAAGAGAACAGGAAAAAAGTGATATACATAGTTACAATTATCAAAAGAGAGTTTGTTCTTTATCGTCGTCTATCCCGGGAGATTAACGCACGTTTAAGCATTCCCTCACTCAACAGATGACCAATTGTTTGCTCTCCCATAACAGCAGCTAAAAGTTTTCCCATTTATTCAGTGCTCATACGTCAAGTCGGTGTAACAGAGGGGGGCGCGGGGGAGCGGCCGACGCGTTCCGGCGCGATAAGGCGGGCGGTCCTATTGTCGCGGCGTCGGCGCACGTTTCCTCCGCTGCCGTCGAGCCTACCGCTTTGTTCTCTCTCGTAATGAACAAACTTATTCCTGAGGCTAATGCAGCCAACACGCCGACTGCCAAATTCGCTAGCTACTCACGTTATCTCTCGTCTCTTGTTCTCATTACACGCACGACGCGACATAACCACTATAATAGTCCGAAACCCATCGGCCCAGTTTGTTTGAATAATGTTAGTTGAGTATTGGGTGTGTGCTCACATTAGCACAATGTGGTGAGGGTTGTTTGACGAAGGACCCTGATTCTATTAAGATACATTCACGCGAATCTTAGGTATGTGGTAATTGATGTCATGTTTGTTTTATTAACATCGAGAGTATTAAGCTGTTTTGTTTGACAATTTGTTTATAACTAGACATCATTTTTGCTCAGATTGTCATTTATTTACTTTTGTGAAAGACAGTTATTCAAGAGAAGCTATTAATTGGTACGTAGCCGTTGTTAACAGCTAATTGACGGTGTCAGAATTCAACACTCGGAACTCGGAACTACGAGTAGAAATGGTCAGTATCTAATTTCCCCTTATTGTTTACTTTAATGGCTCTTACTTATTACAAGATGTTTACTATTTTGTTTTAAGATTTTTATTTCTTAGCTCGATTATGTAGTGGTATTTTATTCAATAATACCGTAGTTTTGAGGTGTTATTACGTTTTTAAAATAAACTTTTCGTCCCCATCCCACAACCACTCCCCGCATTAAGCATTCTCCACGGCACCAAAATTCCTTATTCATTCGAATACATTCAAAAATTTCCCAAAGTACTAGTACTCCTCTTTCAATAGCGACAAAAATTTGAGACGACCCGGCAATAACTCTGAAGGGAGAAAATCGCATTTCGATCGAAAAGAGGGCAAATCTTTTATGTAATATGAGATTGTCATCGCGATTATTACAGGCAAATAGAATACGCCGGATCAGTAAGTAGGTTATCTTCCGGCTTCTATTGGTCGGAATTACTTTATTGAGTGTTGCGATGTACATACGTACCTGATTATTTGTTATTTATCATTGTAGGTTTTTTGTTCTGCAGGTTCTACTTTGAATACATAATAAACTTTTAAGTCTTCAAAAACCTCATACGAGACTTTTTAATCAGTTTGAATCTTACTAATTATAATTGCCTTGCGATATTACATTAAATATCGAAAATGTTTTTTTTGTCGCTCTTTCATGTGACAGAGCGACCTGATTTTTTGCATTAAGATAGATAGGCGGCCTAAAAATGAGATTCCAAACAAAAAAAGTTGTGCGCTCAAAGGTACATTATAAATGTTGAAGTCTGTTTTTGTTGGCCTTGTTTCATTTTACGACGATATAAACGTGATTTTTATACTATCAAGCCTTCAGACCCAATAGTACACAATTGACTGACTAAAACTTACCAGTATTTAGTACTTACTAAAGAAATATTACTTAGTATTTTAGTTAGTTGAAAAAAAAAGTGTACTCTCTCTCTTTTTCGTAAAAAGATATGAATCAAAACTTTTATCGCGCAAGGGGAGACGTCAATTTGCGAGAAACGCTTTCCCGGTGACTCAAATTACTCCCAAACAAATGTGTCGTTGGGTTGTTATCAAGTTCATAAGAAACTGTGCACAACCGTAGAAAACTTTGCAACTATAAGAATGAAATAAAGATTTTTTACGAAGGATTCCCTGTAGAAATGTTTTCTGAAGTGTTTGCTATAAAGTGATGCGAGCAGAAAGTGGAATAACGATCAAGAGGCAGTGACATTCTCAAGTTGAACGGATAGCATAACTAGCTAGTTTATTTTATAAAATCTCTGATAGTTGCCAAGCAACTGGTAATTAAGTGTCTTGCACACCGAGCGCGGTGGATGCACTTGTGCAGCGAAGCCTTAATCGCTACGAAGTCGCGACGCCTGTAAAGGTAGAAAGCAGGTGCGCGGAAAAATGATAGATTATTAGCAGCTTATGGCAGACGACGACGTATTCATATTTAAATGTCACATTCTGTCGTGGATCAGACACTGTCGGGATAGAGTTAAGTCATGTGTACTGCAGCGACACGTGGTTATCGTCTATGCAGTCTTTCGTGCCTCTTGAATTAAGTAATATTTTTCATATCTGAAATATTCTGGTGAATTTTGATAAATTTCACACGTACTAGTTGTTACCCGTAGCGCGCTTGTTTACGCGCCGTGCGATACAAATCCTTTACCCACGGGTGTGCACGAATCGCGCGAGGTTTTAAATTTTGAATAAAATAAAGTTAAAATAATAAAATAAATATAATTAACTTAATAACATTTATATATTGTAAGGAAACCCTTGGTGGGAAGAATTATGATAAAAACTAACTGTACATTTCCTGCTACTCTAGGAAAAGCTTTTTAGATCATATTACGAGTACCATTAACGATGCATCGCTACTTCCTTCGCACCACGCAACTTCTTAACACGTCTCTTTCGTATCGCTATACAACTTTAGCTACGAGTGCGGTGAAAAAGATCGTATAGTTTCGTAGCTAAGCTTAGTTTTGATCTAGCTCGCTGCTTAGTTACAAAGCTACGTGTACAGAAATGTCTGGTGAAACAAAATACCAAGAAAAAAAAATTAGATCACATTATACTTAACAAAAGGCAAGATTGGCCTCGTATCAACTGAATAATGTAAAATCTCAGAGAGACTCATCCGTGAAACCTTATGAAATGGGAGATTACATTTTTCATCAGTTCTTTGCGGGTGTTCTTTTAGTTTTAGGTACCTACTCACCTTCTCAATTTTCCTTCATCGTAGTGCGAAATAAATGTTCTCGTTTATATTTGTACGAGTATAGCTGCTCGTCCGTAAATGTAGCTACTTATGTGTGTTTATTTCTTAAGTTGTTTTGTATAAGTAATTCAATATCCCAATTATATGAAATCCCACCCTAAAGCATTGTTTTCCTCAAGAAAAACAAGAGAAAAAGATTTTTGCAAGCGTTTTCAGAATAATAGGAAAACTTACAAACATAGGAAAGCGCCCGTAAAACGAGGATGTAAATAAGGTTATTTTGTTGGAAAAATGTTTACGGAAATTAAATTTAGAACATGGGGGACTGGACTCAATTTTTTTATATTCAAGTCTTCAGTTTTCAGCTTATTTGTGAAATTAAATAACTCTGATCTCGAGGATGTGTGAATAATGTTTTGTTTTATAAACGAACGCATTACAATAATAACAAAAAACCGGCGAGTCGGACTCGCACACCGAGGGTTCCGTACAAACCTGTAGGTATATAAGTAAAAGTTCAATTTAATACCTCTACGCATTCATGAGGAAAGGGGCAGTAAGTTTAAAAATTATTAAAAATATTTTTATTATATGATGTAACTAAAAATTTACGGTTTTCGCAATTTTTTCTTTATCTGTGCTATAAGACGTTGCTTCGTCTTTTTGAGATTCTGAGTTCACGGGAAGTACCCTGTAGGTTTTGATTCCCTTGCGAGTGTCGAAAATTCGCGGAAATTTGCGGCATAAACGGCTGTACCTTTTGATTTCGTTGGCTTAGAAGTTTGATTTTTTCACAGCTCCAAGGGACAGTAGATCTAAGTATTTGATATAAATTCCAGCTTGATACTTTCACGAGTTCTTGAGAAAAAGGGTCTTGACAGACAGACAGACGGACGGACGGACAACAATGTGATCCTATAAGGGTTCCGTTTTTTCCTTTCGTGGTACGGAACCAAAAAAAAGATATTAAAAGGGGAAAAGAGAAATAATAAACAGAAACATTTTGGTTTGAAAGTTTCACAATATCCGAGTCTGTCGACCGCAAGGAGCATCGTTTCATCGGTACACAATCAAAACGAGCTACAAATTACAAAGACTAAAGGGTCGGCTCTTAAATTTCCCAACTACACCACAAAGGGATAAAAATGTTGGCTGCAATTTCGCGGAGAGTCAGACTCAATCCCGCGCCGCTCCGGGGAGCTAAACCGAATTTATGGTTTGAAAATTAAACTTAAATTGGATATTGCCGAGTTATTTTTAAGCATTTGCATTTAGCGATTAATTACGCTGTGATAAATTTCATGGTAATTTAACAGCGGACGATGGAAATTTTCTCATCTTCCCTCATTTTAGAATACGTATTGCGTTCATGTTACATAATAACTTTATCTTATTTTGCCTATAATGCGTACGAACTTTTTGGCAAATTGAAACGAAAGAAACTCGAAAAGAAAATTGAAAGCCGGTTTTGTGCGGATTTTTTTTAAAAGCGTTACGGCGTAAAGCGTTGTCAGTAAACTTATCAAACAAGGCGAGCGTGTAGAATCACATTTTTATGGTCAAATAAGCACACCTACACGTTAATTTATTTCGGTAAGAGATTTTAACAAAAAACATCAGAAAAAGAGAAATTTTGCATAGCTTTAGAGGTTGCAGTTATTATAAAACGTTCTCAAGTAATAAAATTGGGACTGAAAATCTGCTAGAAAAATTAGTTATTAAGGTAAAAGCCCATATTGGTAGGTGTAGTACTTAATGCGAACGAGCAAACACTGGCGAGTGTTTCGTTGCGGCTGGCCCGTCAGTGCCGGCTTCGTCATTGTCACAAGGCAAGCGGCCTCCACGACACTTTACCTTTGTAATCACCACACTGTGTCATCTCCATACTCCTGCGCCGTGCCTGAAAATGGAGCACATATTAATTCATACGAACTATACAACTACATGCGCTTATAGCTAAGAGACATGGTTACTGTAACCCTTTGCATTTCAGAAAGTTATTGTAACTGCTTCTGTCTTATTATTATTTATTTATAATATTATTGGGTAATCGGTATAAGACTAAATTTTCATCGGGTTAGTAATTTGGCACGACAGGAAGAGATCAGTATTAGTGATAAGTCCGCCTTTGTAAACTTTTTCTCGGTTTTTTGTATCCCACGTAATCTAAGTTATTGCACTTAAAAAATACATAAAAACTTTAAAAAAATCTTTAGGTATTCCACTGAAATTTCAGGGTTTCAGTTTTTGCTAACTTATATTATAATCCAACTGAAAAACGTTGACGCAGCGAACTCTGATTAAAATCCAATATGCGCCGTACTATGATTAACTTGATATTATGATAAGTGAGCGCTACTCTACTACGTAAGGAGTGATTTAAAAATAATTTAACACTGTCAAAGAGTTCTGCATTATTATTTCCAAAAGTTTCCAAAAGAACTTTCAAGAAATAGGCTACGGCGGGCTACGAGGTTACAAGCTACGAAGCTGCGAGAGCTTCTACATATTAAGTTCAGAAGATCATAATAATATAATGACACTTAAGTTTTTAACAACAACTAACCATCTAATGAGCCTTTTTATAATACGAAAACGGCACGGCAAAATTGTGTCACCATTGATACTAGAAGCTGGGCACATATGGGGTAATGGTAATAAAAATTTTGCCGTGCCGTGCTATTCGAAATATAAAAAGGACCCATTTTTCAAGTCTTAAACCACAGACAATACAGACGATGGATTAGGTGTTATAAGGCTGGTAACTAAGATTTATCGATTTATAAAGTGGAAAGTAGTACTTTCTTCCAAGCCGCTAAAAATACACAGTTGAACCACCGCGAAAATTTGGCCACGAGAAAAGAACAGGAGGGAAAGAAAGGGAAAACTGTTGAGATTACTTTCGTACAGAGCGTATTGACATTGCAGGCTTTTATCACCCTTTCTGTTGGGGAGAAATCTCTGACACATATTTAAATAGGCAAATAATACTGCTGTGGAACAAATAGAAATAGAACGGAGGAAAGATAAACTACTCTTAAATGGATTGGTGTCGATTTTCAAGTTTATTTGCTTTATTTACTGTGTTTTTTAAATACAGAGTTTATGAAACCAAAATTAGGTTTTTTTTGACAGCCATATGGTCGAGTGGTAAAATCGGGGAAAATATTTGTGTAAAAAGCAAATATTTTCTCTGGGGTCGTAGGTGTTCGTGAGAGATAAGCAAAATACCAATATCATTTATTAAGTCGATCTCACGCTTAGGTTTTATACAATCCCTAATGGGTTATACAGAATACCGGGTGATTCTAAAACCACTTGACGTCAGTTAGCAAAAAGCGAAACATGTTGATGGTTCTACCTTGAAATACCTATCTGTAAGAAGCTAAATGTTTGTAATTTTCAATAATAACGTCATAAATAAGTCAAAATTTAACTTTCCTACACATAACTTTCAATTATTTATAGTTTAGAATAGGAAGCTTCATCAATTACATTCAAGCGACAATAAAGTCTTAATTTATAGAAATAAATGACATAATCCCAAATTGAAGGCTCTCCGACCACATTTCGCTTCATATGTGTCACTTATAGGTGTAATCTGTAAGTGCTTGCTTTTATGATAAAATGCTTTAAGTGATTACTGATACGATTTTCAGTAAAACTGTAATTATTTCACTTACTTAGTGATTTTTAAAAGAAATCAAAGTTTATCTTAAACTTACTCATATAACAAAAATTCACAGATTTCGTGCCTCACACGACTATCGAGCACATTGGAAATGAATCTACAAAATTCGAAAATATGTCATTCTGACTTTATTCAAAAAGGTTAGACTACAAGGAAAACCTTTAGCCAGATCGTTTTTGTTTTAGGCTCAAATTATAGCTGACTAAATTGTAATTTTTGATATCATTCTTCGTTTTCAAAATAGCGAGCGCCGAAATGAAAAATTCAGATTTTTTTTTTTTTTTCACTATTTCGGCCATAACTATTTTTGTTTTTGACTTTCTCAAATAATTCTTTGTGCACCTTACAGCTCTCATAAATACGCGCCTTTTGATTTTTTTTGAATATCATGTCTTCACAACTCTCTGAGATATAAGAGAATCGCTCTTTTTTGTGAAATCGGAGTCTATACTGGAGCGAACGAAAAGAAATTTCCAATGTCAAAATCAAAAACAAAAATACGACATCTAACACTTTAAAAAAGAAGGTCATATAAAAAGGTAGCAAGTATTTCGTGTAATAATTCATCTTCTTTTGACTGTAAAGCGTCGTATTACAAGAATGATTTTCGCAAATAACCGAACGAATCTCTTGAATAATCGGGTAAGCTGAGCCGAGAACATGACGCGCCATATTTTAAGTATTGGAGCCACGATGACACGAAAAGGCTAGCCGGCTGGTTGGTAGAATCGATGGGATGTAACAATCTTTGCTGTACAGAATACCAGCAGTTAACCAATTTAACAACCAACTGAAATTTACCAATCGACGTTTTGAATAAAGTTTTATTATAATAAATCAAATTGTAAACATAATTAAGTAGGAAAAAATTACAGTTGGCAATACTGAAAAGTTGACGACTCCGCTCCGTCACCACCTTTATTTTTGTGTAAAACTAGCCATTGCTCGGGCTCAATTTTTTTGAATTTTTTGTAGAAGTGTGAATTTTAGAAGTTACTTTTATTTCGTGATTTTGTATTATGTATGGTTGGAAAATAGATGCTGACAGATCACATTTTATTTAAACTGGTCGACAAAAATTCATTTGCATCTCTATTAAAATTTAAATTCAGAGTGTTGTTATGACTGTACTAATAATGATACCTACTGTTTACGGAATTGCCAAACATGTAAATCAGATGACGGTGTAAATTTATAATTGAAAAATCATAAATTATATTATAACGAATATGAAATATAAATCTAGGCTGAAACAAGCTATCAAAAAGTGCTTCAGTTAGCAAAAACGACGATACTACCATGGAGTAACTAATATACTAAGTAGTAAGTACAAGCTGCTGTGAGTACATTGTCTTTGCAACAGAAACTTTTGACAATAAAAGGCTTTCTTATAAAACAGCTTTAGCATTCATAGGGCGAGTGAAAGTTTCAAGAAGCTGTAGCACCACATAGGGAGACAGGGGACAGGTGGGGCAAGGTACTCCCGGCTCCCCCTCTTTATTGATATTACGGTGGGCGCATTAACCACTCCGCTAGCGACTTCCACACTAGGGCCACTAAGTACAATAAAAATAGCTCAGTGGACCGTGCGTTACAATAATTGTTTATGTTACTATCGTTTAATAAGACTGACGTATAAGTTAATAAAAGCCGAGTGTGCGTTTTGTATACAAAGTAAAGCTTAAGATCAAATGGTATAAGAGTCAGGTCACAGAATTAATTCATAATCCAAAATCTATTTTATATAATGAAAATAATAAAACTACGAAAAGCTGTTTAAAAACATTCAAATTAAATCTAAACGAATTAATTATTGAAATAAATAATAATCAAATTAAAATCCCGGCGAAAAAGTAGCCATCCCACTGGCCGCATTTCCTTGAACTATTGTAACTGATTATTTTTCTCTTAAAACAAATAGGAACAGAAACTGTTTACCTTAATTGTAAGTCGATATTCAAAGCTGCGCGCCTCTGGCAGTCAGGCGCGCTCAATGTCCACCTTGGAGCCCCAGCGAGCAATAATGAGAGAGCTTCTCCATTACGGATAAAAGCTTATACTCGGTCACCGGCCATTGCAGCCTGTAATTGTGTCCGGTCTATCTCTAGAGTTAAGAATGCAAACCATTTCAAACCCCTTCTTTGCCATAAACGCTTTAATTATGCAATGCCACAGTCACAAACAACCCTGCAATCTATCACCGCATACGTCAGGGTAAGTGGTCGTCTGGTGCCGGCCATTTCCTTACCCTACAACTTGGTTCCGGCCATCAGGGATAAAAGTTTGTAGATACGATGGACGTCGGACTACGGTCACAACTGCCCAACTTTCCAACACTTTAATTAGTGTTTGGTCTCCTTTAACTACGTTTATTAAGTCAGAAATTGTTTCCAGCCTACTAAAATCCCTTTTTTTCCAGATGCTCCGCAAATTTTTATTACGCAATTCATAAAACAAAGTTCGATGAAAGTATGTTAAGTATTTCACGGATTGGTTTAATTACAGGGAAGCATTTTTCGAGGAATAAATTAAAAGGCAGTTAATGGTTTTATTTTGATTAATTTTCTGTTCGTGGCTTTCCACAAAACGGTAAAAAAGCAAAATATTTTGTAGGACAACAACATTAGTGTTTCCAAAGGTCTAAAAAAATTATTCACCCTCTAAAAAGAATCCAATAACTTAGCAGGAACAGGACAGTTTGTAAGCACTGTTATATCTTTTAGAAAAGAAAATAACTTTAATATTGTAAAATCTGGCACAGACTATGACTACAACCTATTCGGGATTTCCGTGTAAAGCCGTTCTCAATGGATGGCGTGGGGTAATAAGCTGGCGGACTATTACTAGCGGCGAGAGATACGAATTTCTCCGGCGTATCATGGAAAGAGTGGAGTGCTATTATACCTGGGCCACTATGCCGGGATGGCACGGACAATCGCAATCGATTAGAAATAGCCGTCTGTCCGCAAATTGCTGCAATTGTATTGCGTTGCAATTGTTACCATACTACGTGAAGGTTAATACTTGGATAGCTGTCGTACTAATATACAAAATGGAATACGGCTGGTGTGAAGATTTTTATAGGAAATTCTTTCCTCTGTCACGATCGGCAACAATTCGACAGATTCTAATTAATATATTCAGAGTTTTTTCTCTAAAATCGTAACACTCAAAACCTTTCAATCATCCGATTTACTTTCTATATTACTTTATTGTATTTTTGGAATTTTAAAATTTCACGAAATTGTGCATGAAACACTAAGTTTAAGGTGGGAAGTAAATAAAATACTTAGCTCAACAAAGCTGTCGTGGACAATTCTTAGTGTTCTCACGGAGATAAATTCCGTTTTAGATGGTTCTTTATTTTTTCAAGATGTCAGGTCAGTACAGTCCAGTGCTAATCTGTCACTTTATTTTTACACCCTGACGCGACGGAAAAGAGGGAATTATAAGTTGGATTTATAAAGTGCACTGTACTTTCAGTGGTCATGGTAAGCATGGTAAACTTAAATTTTATGTTGTGGCATCGATTAGGATACCCATCTTCACAGAAGTTAACAGCATATTGTAGAGCGTTTGGAATTTTGTGCTTTAGAAATTTCCTATAATGGGAACGACTGCAAGTCAAAACATAAAACAATTTAGTTTTTATTTGACTTGTGTATACCATTACAAATGGAGAAAACAATCTCTTTTCTGTGATTGTACCCCATTAAACAAATACAGTATGTATTTATATCAATAAAAAAAGTTTCTTCCACGTTGGACTGTGAGTGAAAAGAAACTCTTTCGAGGCATACTGTATTATAATTTGGATGTGAGGCGATTGTTGTAACAATTTTTTTTTTTTAATTATAAGATGGGTTAACTCTTGAAGATGAGGTCGACAATGGAGCGAGTTAACCCAGAAAATGCCTATAAAGGCACTGGTACTCCCACGCACCGACGGAACACAGCAAGCTGTTTGGCGTCGGACTTCGGTAGGAGGGTGGTCGCGAACCAGACGGCCCTTTACGAGCCTATCACACCGCATGAGACCATAAGACGACACCTCAGATTCAGAAAAAAAAATGAAGTATCGTTGCCTGGGATGGATTATTAGGAGGCAGGTCTCATTTGCGTTCCTTAGTCGCCTCTTACGACACCCACGGAAAGAGATGGGGTGGTGTTATTCTAAACCGGTCACCACACGGATAAAAGTAACAAGCGAAAGGCTAACAACCTATCACCACTATACTCATGTTCCATATAATAACCCTCAACGCGGTGTCAATTGGTTTCAGGACCACATGATGCTCTGCCTATCCCAACAAAGATAACAGGCGTGAGTATATGGAGGAAAAAGCAAGTTAATTAATTAATTCCCGTTATTGTTGTATAGTGTGACTGCTCGTATATGTGTGTTTATTCCATTTTCCATTAATATCCAGCCTCCACTTATCTAACGTGTTATCTACACATAGTCCCTAAATTACTCCATTAAATCAAGACGTGACTTATGCTACCCTACTGACTCCACAGTATGTCAATTCTCATCATCGATGGACGATACGTAAAGTTTGTATAATACAACAGAATTGTTAGAAGGTTGGAATTATAAGCGAGAAGTACTGAGTTCAATCTCCGTACTGTCATTTTGTCAATGACTTTCATAAATTTCTTTGACGGACAATATAAGGAAACCTAAATATGTTTTCTTATCAGGTGACTAAAAATATATTATCTTTTCCTTTTAACAGAGTCACGGAGGTCAGATGGCATTCGCTGCATTGCAATCACCAAATCTCCAAAGCATGAAATAAATGAAATGAAATGCATACCATGGATCACAAAAAAAAAACGAAACAAAGTGTTAGTAGTGAGAATACCTGCAAACAATACAACATGTTCAGAAACACGTATTATTTCTCAAAATCGATGCAACCCTTTATGTTTGTGGGTGCTGTGGTTTATGCATCAAACAGCTATTGCCAAAGGTACTAATACACTAAACCTATGGTATCCATTAATCAACACATCGTACGCTCACCGCACGCTTCTACTAATAAACTCGGCCATGGGAAAATCAGTATGAACCAATACATTATCCATTCAAATATCTCTGGTAGAGCCTCTCATAATCCAATTGGATCATCGCCTGTAACGAGCTTTCTAAATACACCAATTTTGTCATTGCATCATCTCCTTTTCAATCAGCTCGGTAAGATCGTTATAATGTCGCCAAATTTAATTGAATAAGGCTCGCTTACATTTTACGACAGCGAGGTTAAAGCCACAGCGTTAATCTCCTGGCTAAAATCAATTGCCAAAAATTGTATTTAGTCTGAACAAACCAGTTGGATTTAGAGCTCTCAGTCAAGGCGTTAAGTCATCCTTTCGCGTGACCGCGCCGCACGGAAGGAGAATCATATCAAAGTAAATTATTTCCTCGTTTACCGTCATTTACGAAAGTGCACATCTCTCTCGGGTAGTTTGAGGTTCGCAATGTGTTTTATCCACTAAGAGGAAGGTTTATTTTGCGGTGCCAGGTTTTGTGGTGAGTTTTTATTGGGAAATAGAGCGATGTTAAAGAGCGTCACCGCGAACCATAGCGCGGTTAAGACGTCGGGTTTCCGCTTTATTGCTTGGTTTAAATTAATGTCTCAATCTCATATTAAAAATTAATCTCATAGTAGAAATAAGACAGTATAAAAATAGTTTCATTTCCAACAAAAAATTCAACCTATGACTCAGTTTGGATTGGACTAACTTTAAACATAGGTTGGTGGTGTCATCTTTAAATTTTTTTTGGAATTCATTATTTTCTTATTACGCCAAAAAAACATGAAAATGCATTTATTTGGAAATAAATCAACTCTTTGACCCGAAAACCTCTTAACCTGTCATCAAAACTGTTAGAGTCGTTTTTGAAAAACCGATTATATTATATACAAATAGGCTCGTTAAATAGTACAGGTTAAATTGGGATGCCTGAAGTTGCTGTACTACAGTAGCAGTAGACTGTAATTTGTGTGATGTATCTCACTCACAAAAAATATTAATAATGTGATGATGATCCGTCCGATGGTCCGACAATATAAAATATAGCCATGATTTTGTCATTGCGACCACTATAGATTGTTTTCAATAAAGGGAACATTTCCAATGACGTGGTAATGTGATAACGGGGTGTTTTGTAAATGTTTAGTCCAGTTCATCGCTTTAGGCCTGCTGGATGTGGGTCGGGAGGCGTGTAATTTTCAGATTAGTTTGTTCAGTAAGCGAGCCGGCCGACGCTCGCAAATATGTGGCCAACAAAATGCCTCACCACACCGAACGCGCTGCACATCATTCATTTTTCAATTAAACTCAAACACTTTCATAAGTAAAAGTAATCCTGGTGTTTTCTATTACACTTCAATGAGATTATATGCATTTGTTAAGAGACTTATTAATGAAAGCGGGTTACGATGTTTAAGACTTTAGTTTTAGTATCTATAAAGGCGTAATTAATAATGTGTTCGACAATTTCAAATAACTTGAAATTTGAATCCCAGTGGGGAGGCTTGATTTTTTTGTCTGTTACACTTGAACGAATTCGCGGGTTGAAAACTCAAAAATGTAGGGTCCTGACTGACTGCTTCATCAAAGCCTAGCTTAAACCCTAAATTCTAGATTTTGCACAAAAATTACCTTAATGTTGTTGATTTTATTAAGAAGGAAGGACAGACTAACTTGACTCTACAAAGTCCCAGCATCTTCAAATTTAAAATATTTTATTCTCTACGGCCATGCTTATTACGATCCAAAAGCAATCTTGTTTGGATGGAACTTTAACCTACATTTATTTGATTTGCAGAAGTTGAAAAAGCCTTTATGGCAGAATAAGCAGAAGCCTATGCAATAACCGCAGATTAAATCCACTTGTTCCAGCGAATAGTTGTTCAAATATAAGTCAGCGCCACCCAGATGTTTATTATCAGTTTCGCTGGCAATAAATAAAGTCTTATTATATTCTTGAGCAGACGATCTCCGAGCTCTATAAATCATTTTTATTGTGCTGTCGAAGGGTCCTGGGTAATGGCGGGCTTCAGGGTAAATTGGGTCGATTTCCAGCAAATAGATGAACGCTCAATGCAACGCGCTGCCACGAGACAAAAATAGATTAGTATTTGATCTGCAATTAGATACAAGTAGGTAAGTGACCTCTCATTTTAACCCAATCAAACTCTTTTTCTTTTAATCGTGTAAGTATTACTTAAGTGTGTGGCGAACTTTACTTACCCCGGTATTTGAGTTTTCAAACCGCCAAAATAACTCCGATTTGGTTTAACGATTGTAGTCAATCAACACCATCTGGGACTGCCGACTTAACGTGCCCTTTGAAGCACGGAAATTACTTTTTAGCTGGTATTAATAAAATTAGTAATATGGTAATCGAGACACACAATTTTAAAGTAGGTTTAAAAAGTTTGTACAAAATAGTCAATTAAGTTTAGGTAAATCACCTGACCGTACTTGAGAATACGTTCACCAATAGTGTGCCAGACAAAAGGATCGATGATAAACTTAATACTTTATTTGAGACGAGAAAGGAGACAGACGTATTGTCCGCGGACCATTAGTTCCGTTCAATTAAAATCAGTGCACAATGCGGGGAATGTTCATTTGGTGCGCGCGCGCCGGTCGGTGGGCGCCGCCGAGTACCGTCGCTCGGAAACAATGAAAGCTTTGACATTACTTCCGCCAGTTGGGTCGCCGCTGCTCGCCACGCCTCATTTCGCTTCCTTCACAATGCACAACCGAGCAAACCTCTCCTCGAGTCCGAGTAAATATTTTAAAATGTATATTTGCTGACAAACATGAACTGGCATCCGAGAACTACGACTGCGTCCTACGGCGTCTCTTTTAAGTAACTACTACACCACTTTATCTACACTAATATTATAAAAAGGAAAGATTTGTATTTTTGTATGTAACGAATAAACTTAAAAACTACTGGACCAATTTCAAAAAATATTTCACCATTAGGATGCTACATTATCCCTGAGTAACATAGGCTACATAATTTTCCCGAATTCCCACGGGGACGAAGCCCCTAGCGGAATGCTAGTACTTTATAATTATAATACTTGTGAGATCTTACTACTAGAAAATCTTTTTCTCAAATATACACCACAGAATTATTAAGAACTTTTCTTAGAGGCTTTTCACTATAAGAGATGTAATACTGTCATACACTCTTGCGATACATTTAAACCTATATAAAATAAAAAGCCGTTTACTGACCAACCTTATAACGCACTGCCAAATCTAACGGAGTTAGATTATGAAATTTTGTATAAGCGTTTTTAAGGTAACGTATATAAGCAAGGTCGTCAAGAAAGGAATTACGAGAAAATGAGAAAAATATGAAAAAGAAATACGTGCAATATGTCTGGAATATGACCATTTGACAAATAGAACACATACCCAGCGGTGCCTGTCATGCAAATGATAAGGTTTCGATTAAGTTTGGAGGTGTGAGTGTGAGACTTTTTTGTCCACATGAACGAGGTCGCAGGCAGAAATCTGTTATTTTATATAGACATGACATTTCATCATATTTAGCGTAATGATATGATATTACGATGCGGTTTTCATGGAGTGGCATGTGGGGAGTTTGCTTTAAATCCTATACAATGAAATAATGGAATGCTAATCAATTGTAACCACTCGGAAAATATTCATTAAGCGATAATTCAGAAAGCAGCTACCCAAAATTTAAATTGTTCTAGTGAGCAAAATACAGCCAGTAGAAAAGCAAAATACGGCCATTGTGCGGTTTGAAAACTCTGACACCAGGTTTAGTCAAGTTTGCCACATACCTGACTATACCTACCACGTGCATTATATTATTTTAAAAATAAATTTGAACGCGCAAAGCATTACAAAATCTCATAGGCTTACATAGACGATCACAACGCGATAGAATTTAGATATTATGTAAATTGAATGTCTTCGGGCGAAGAGTGTGGTGCACCGTGCGCAATAAGCGTCTTGATATAAAACTGACATAAAAGCAAGTTATTTGGTTTCCCAGGCAATAAAACGGTATTCCCCGGGGACAATGAAAACTGCACTACTGTCGGACATTATTTTGGTCCACGTGAGGAGGGGATCACGGGACACACTTAGAATGTTTCCCAGAAAGGATTGTCTGCTTGAACGGACACGACTTAAATAAAGCAAAGAGGAGAAAGATTAGGTACGACCGCGAAAGTGCGGCGGAAATATTTTGAAAGTGGTCTAACATTAATCTGCATTGTCAGAGAATTCATGATTTTTTTTTAAACGTAAGGTAAAATACACAAAAATGACCTACAAGTAAGGAAATTCATAAATATACATTTGAGAGCCTGAAACAGCAGAGGTCACAAAAGTGGAAAGTGCTATTTATGGTTACATGAAATTGATTATATTTGTATCTAACTGAAGAGTTGTCAGTTTAAAAAATATTTTTATTTTTGTGGAAAAAAGAAGATGGATCCTAAACAAATTTTAAATCGTGCAGAATGTTTTAAGTAAAACAAAAGCGCTTCTTCCAATAAATTAACCAATGTAAGGTAAGGTAAAGTCAAAGTGAAGTGTAACAGTGAAGGCGTTGTGGCGGCAAAACACAAAGGGGAGCCGCGACTAGCTCGTTAACGCGACCCCGGCCGTCGCAGACAATCACCCGAGCCGCCAACGCCGAGATTTTAGCAAACAACGATCAAATTTACTATCCGATCTTGAGATCGAGTGCTGCCTGTAATTGTGTATATAGCTAAGTCAGGTCGCAACTTCGGAAGGGGAAGTGCACAAGATAGCAAGCGTGGTCATAAAGACAATTTCTATCAACGTCAAACTGTAATGATAAGCTTCCAATGCTGCTTTTCAGCAATGGCGTAATATCTTTTGTGCAATGTTTAAAATGATAACGTTATATAGACTTTGGTGCAAAAATACCATTCTATATTTTTCTGAAGATATCGTAGACGATCGTAAGCACTTGGAACTCAAAAAACTTTTACAATCTCATAAGTTTATATGAGTACGTAAATATATTTTTCTTTAGGGTCATAATGTTCAATTTCTGATAGCCGCAAGTAGACCCGTTAAAGTGATAAAAAAAGTCTAGCCACTCAGTATTATATGAAAGCAAGTTGTACACGACATATTTTTTTACTATTTCGTTAAATATAACTTTTGTACTTAGCAAAGTCAGTATGTACTCAGCAGCATATACGCAAAAATGCAAAAGCAACTCTCCATCAATGCGTATAAATAAATGGTCAACCAGTATAAAAGCGCAATGGCCATAATTTTGTTAAAGCAATCCCAATAACAGGGCGCACGGTTACCTTTATTGAGGGGATTACAATCCAGCATACGTGTAGGGAAGTTCATTTATGGAAGCCGACTATTGCAAGAGGAAATCTTAAAAATCCTCTGAATGGAGGTTGGTCTTCTTATTAAGCGTTAGTCAGGCAGACTTAGAAAGTTAAGCGGTGGGTAAGCCGGCTCTGCGAACCTCGTAATCGTTATTTCGTCTGCAGACTTTATAAAATGTAACCGGAACCTTACCGCTATCATATCTTCTATTAGCCTTAGGGCTCGGGAACTTCTTGCGGGACAGTTTCCTTGTGATTACGATATGGTAATTTAACTGTTAGTGGTCTAAGGAGAAATGGAAACGTATGTTAGTTAAGTGCTTCAGAAATTTCTGTAAAAAAATGAAAAATGTTGTTTACTTGTAATGAAGCTTATTGTTATAATTGTAAGAGATTCGAAGTTATACAATCCAGTTCTAGCATTACACCTTAATTTGAAGGTGTGGTGCTAAGAAATTCGTTTGACAACATTTTTAACTGACTTCAAAAAAGACTTCAAAAAAGGAGGAGGTTCTATGTTCGACTGTATCTATTTTTTTTTTATGTACGAGTATGTTCACCGATTTCTCCGCTAACAATGACCGATTTTCAAAATCCTTTTTTTGTTCGAAAGAGTACACTCCAGAGGTGGTCGAATATAAATTTTATCAAAAATGATTCAGCGCTTTTAAAAAAATCAACAAAAACAAAAAATACTACAAACCAAAACATCGTCTAAATAAATAAGTGACGTTTTCATTTGGGGTTATCTGCTAATAGGCATTGTAGTCTGCAAAAAATACTAGTTATCTACTTTGTGCGAACTGTTATTGGGATTGAAGTCGGTGACTCATACGTTTTTTAGGGTTCCAAAGGGAAAAAGGGAAAAAACGGGACCCTATTACTAAGGCTCCGCTGTCCGTCCGTCCGTCCGTCTGTCAACAGGCTGTATCTCATGAACTGTGATAGTTAGAAAGTTGAAATTTTCGCAGATGATGTATTTCTATTGGCCCTATAACAACAAATACTAAAAACCAGAATAAAATGAATATTTAAAGGGGCTCCCATACAAAAAATGTGATTTTTTTTGCTTGATTTTTAGAAAGTCTCTCCGAAGCTGTATCTCATGAACTGTGATAGTGAGACAGTTGAAATTTTCACAGATGATGTATTTTGGTTGCAGCTATAACAACAAATATTAAAAAGTAGAATAAATTAAATATTTTACAGTGCAGTTACTTACAAAAATGTTTGACGCAAGTAGCTGATTTGATAAATGAGTGACCCTTTTGACAAGTGAGAGTATTACCTTTTTCATAAAGCTTCATACTGGCTGTATAGAATGACAGCAAAGAGTTTTTTAAGCCTGACAAAATAATTATTTGTGACGAAAATCTTGATTTTCAGTGAAATAAAATATAAAAGTAAATTAAGTATTTATTTTACTTTTTCAATAAAAAAAAATTGATTTTTAACAAATAATTGAACTATTTAATAATTTCTGTAGGCGTAATTGACATTTTATTTACTAAGCCTTTGCCTTATTAATTGTGGAAAAATATTTTGCTCGTCATTGTTTTGTACACATATTTTAGTCGATATTTATAACGGCAACGTAGAAGCTTGAAATATTCACAGAATATTTGGTATTATTTTTACTTTAAAAATAAATAATCAAATTGAAATAAAACAAATATTTAAGGGGGGCTTCCGTAAAATAAACGTGATTTTTTTGCTCGATATTGATAACGGCAACATGTAGACGCTTGTAATATTCACAGAACATTGAGTTATTAGGGTTCTGTTCCCAAAGGGAAAAAACGAGACCCTATTACTAAGTCTCCGCTGTCCGTCCGTCCGTCCGTCTGTCACCAGGCTGTATCTCATGAATCGTGATAGTTGGACAGTTGAAATTTTTGCAGATGATGTATTTCTTTTAGTTCTATAACAACAAATACTAAAAACCAGAATAAAACAAATATTTAAGGGAGCTCCCATACAAAAAAAGCGATTTTTTTGCTCGTTTTTATAGAAAGTCTGTCCGAGGCTGTATGTCATGAACCGTGATAGTTAGACAATTGAAATTTTCACAAATGATTTATTATATTGGTCCTGTAACAACAAATACTAAAAACCAGAATAAAATAAATATTTAAGGGGGCTTTCATACAAAAAACGTGATTTTTTTGCTCGTTTTTATAGATAAGTCTGTCCGAGGCCACATCTCATGAAATGTGATAGTTAGACAGTTGAAATATTTACAGATGATGTATTTCGGTTTCTGCTATAACAACAAATACTAAAAAGTAGAATAAGTTAAATATTAAAGGGGGCTCCCATACAACAAACGTAATTTTTTTGCCGCTTTTATAGAGATAATAATGGTTTTTATAGAGTCCGACTCGCACTTGGCCGGTTTTATACGTACGGAACCCTTCGTGCGTTTTATTTAACGTGGAGTTTCGTTGATATAACAAAAACGTCTTAAATAACCTCGGCGTCTTCTAGTAAATTTTTTTTAAGCTCGTAAGATTTAATAAACACAGGCAATGTTAATTGGTAGTAGGTATATGTTAGGCCAAGTTGTTTTGGATAGTGTGCCCTTGATTACCTATAGAGGATCTCCTATTGAGTTTACCAACACTGCGAAAAATCTTGGTCTTATGCTTGAATCTAATCTCTCTTGGTCAGCGCATGTTGCTGGACTCAGTAGGAGAGTTCACTTTTCAATTCACTCCCTCAAACGCCTCCAAAACTTTTTACCTTTAAAAACCAAGATCACTCTCGCTCAATCCCTTATCCTCCCCCTCATTGACTATGCTGATTCCTGTTTCCTTGATGCCACTGAAGAGCTCGTGAATAAACTTGAGCGTCTGCAGAACCTCTGCATTCGCTTTATCTTTGGACTTCGTAAGTTCGACCACATCTCTCGATATCGCGAGCAACTCAAGTGGCTCCCTATTCGTCTGAGAAGAAATCTTCACCTCCTTTCTCTTCTTTTCAATGTCCTTCATAATCCTTCTTATCCTAATTACCTTCGCGAGCGCTTCTCTTTTTCAAAACCTGTTGACCAGCCCTCTCGTCCTTCCGTTAGGTCACTCCTCTGTATCCCTTCCCATCACTCTGACTTCTACTCCTATTCCTTTTCCGTTCATGCAGCCCGATTGTGGAACTCACTGCCTTACCCCATCCGCAATTCCGAGACACTTCCGATATTTAGAAAGAAATTAAAGGAACATTATGTATCTGTTGCTTTCCCTTCAGTATAATGAACATAATATTATATGTATTGCTTATGTATGTATAAAATATATGTCTGTGTATTTATATAAATTATTTATATATTATATGTATGTGTAGTTGTGTTTTTATGTAGTTTATATTAGTATTTAGATTTCAGTGGTTAATTGTGCACGTCTGTCTTTATTTATTTTACGCCTCTCACTGTCCCAGGTCTGCTGGAAGAAATTTCTTAAAGAAATAAGCTGTGCCTTTTGTGTTCATTTTTCTATTTGTCTTTAACATTTGTGATTTTTCCTGTGTACAATAAACTGTTAAATAAATAATAAATAATAAAACCTACCCGTAATTGATATCATAAAAAATACTCCGTTTTTCCTCAATTATGTTCCTAGAAATCAAAACTAATAGATTTCACAACAGACCACGCAGCGTGTACTCACATTCATAATATCATATTTTATTATTATTTTGTTAACCTAGTTAAGTCATAAAACGGTTTTTAAACAACCTTAACAAGCGTAGATCACTTTATTGTAGGAAAAATCTTAGAAAATATTGATAGCGAAGTTTTTTTATATTTTATTATAAGAGTAGTGAGCCTTTAGAAAACTAGTATAATAATAAAAAACAAGAATTAAAAATACATCATTGTTGTTTACATAAAGAACATAAGAATTCACTGACTTAAATCCCAACAATGAAATTATATTATTTTGTGTAGTCGAGGATTTACGATATTCGGTGCTACTGTGTTACACACACCCAGAGATGTTAAAAAAGTGGTAATTGATTAGACCATGTAAATTATAATGCAATCTTCAAAATAATCTATGCTGTAGATGGGATTATCCTTACATGGATAGTCCCATCTACAGCATACATGAAAAGTAGTGACTGACATTTCAGTATGAAACTACGTATTCGATATTCAAATTCATTCTGCGATACACTAGAAGCTTTGACAATGTTGAATGTCGGCTGTCGAGCCCATTGATGTCAGTTATGCCAAAGTAGCCAATAGGCAGCTTCGTAGTACGTGTTCTCAATAGACATTCACAGTCAGAACCCTATCAATGCAAGTACTTATTCTGATGTGGACAGGAAATGTACCGTTCAGTTCAAATGAAATGGCTTCGCGTAGACACCCATTTGAAAGACAAGCGTGTGTCTGAATAGTAACTCCAAGAAGCTAAATCACTAGATTCATCTTTTTGATTGTCTATTAGTAAAATTAGAACATAGAACTTGCTAGTTGCCGATTCGGCTCAGACATTTTGTAGGAGGCAATAAAAAGGGAACTAAGATTTTGATTGTTTAAGGGTAAAAAACTTTATTCTTATATTATCGTCTGCTAAATTTGTTAGGTATTAAATAGATGTATATATTTAATACTAGTCTTCACACGTTTTCCCTCTTAAAAAGCAATTAAAGAATTTAACAATGTTTAGAAAGATCATAAGTATTGGAATGAAGTCTCAAAAATGTATAAAGTTATTCGGCTTCTGAAAATTACATAGAAATACTGTGGAGCCCGACTTACGAAAAAATTTGATTGGTTTCAAAACATACAAAGTTATGGAACCGTCGAAAGTCATTAAAAGTAAATAGAAATTTTCGGAATACTGATCAAATATGGCGCTAATAATATCATCCACGTATTTCTCGCAGTGTTTGTGTTTCTAACTCCAATAAGATTTGTATCTCAGCAGTAAATTTTGGTTTAAATTTTAAAGAAACGGATGTACCAATTTATGGACTATAGTAAAGTTACAAAAAAAATCACAGATTTCGTACCTCACACGACTATCGAGCACATTGAAAATGAATCTAAGGAATTCGAAAAAACATTCGTGTGGAAAATGTCGTTATGACTTTTTGACTTTTTTCAAAAAGGCTAGGCTACAGGGCAAACTTTTAATCCGATCGTCTTTGTTTTAAGCTCTAATTGTAGCTGACAAAATTTTCCAGAGGAATTTTTCTCAAACTTTTGATATCATTCTATGTTTCCAAAATATCGAGTGCCAAAATAAAAAATTCGAAGAAAATTGTTTTTTTTTAGTATTTCAGCCATAACATTTTTCTTTTTTGACTGTCTCGAATAATTATTCTTGTACCTTACAGCTCTCGTTTTTGAATATCATATTTTCACAACTCTCCGAGATATAAGCTTCCTCACGATGTCCGAGACAGCAACTCTCTAGGCATTTTCAAAAAACGCCTAAAAGAGCACTACCTTTCCATTGCCCATCCATAGTATTTATTTTTTATATATGTATTATATGTATTTGTTTATATATATATATATATATATATATATATATATATATATATATATATGTATGTATTTATTATATCTTTAGTACTAGGTTTATAAAATTTTATATATATTTAGCTTGAGTAATATTTAGTATTTAACTTGCTCTATCCTATCAACAGGTCTGCTGGTAGAAATTTCTTTTTAGAAATAAGCGGAACCTTTTTGTATGTACTGTCTTATGTCTGTAATTTATGTCCTGTGTGTACAATAAACGTTCTAAAAAAATAAGGGGAACGCACTTTTTCGTGAAATCGGAGCGGGCACGAACTATAAGTTCTTCTATGTCAATTGAAACGTAATAATTCGTAGTTTTGAATTAATTTTCACTAAGCCTTAATTTATTTATTGAATCCAAAATAGATGTTCTCTATTAAAACATAGATGCGCTCTAATAAACCATAACTGTTTTTTAAAGAACTATATAACTAGCGTTGAGGATGGATGAAAAAATAATAAAGCCTACTTTAATCGTATGGGACGTGAGTGGTCACTAGAGTTGCAATAATAATTCAACAAAAAAAGCGGGATGAAAAGTCGGGATATTTAACTACACTTATTTTTACTTACGTGACAAAAAATACTTTTCCAAGGTATTTTAAAGAGCAGACTGTTGATTCCTTTAAAAAACAAAAAAATAATAAATTAAAAAGAGACCGTTACATGAAAGCTGAAAGAAAGCAAAATCTTTGTGATTATTAGCCTTTCACAAAGATATCCTCCTGGATTATCCTAAGATGAAATAAAGAAACTGTCACGAATCTCCTTGTCCGATATTTCAACTCACGGGAAAATGGTAGAACAGGAACAGCTCCTAAACGTTGAGGTACTACTACTAGCGCTCGTAAATCTTTTTTATTTTATTTTTTCCTATGATACTTTACTCATATACCTATTCCAAGTTTTTGGATTAAAATTTTGTCAGTCAAGAGGAAAAACATATTTATTTATTTATTTATTCTTTGTGCATAACATTTCGATGTCGCTCAAAACCAAAAATCTTTCTTATTTTGCTGTCTTGATTTATGAGAAAGCCATGTATTCTCTCGGAAAAAAGAATTTCTCCTAATTCAAGCTTGTTTTACGATGGGCACGAGATTTTCCTAATCCTAGTTGTTTTTTTTTTTCGGGACGTACCTTATAAAATTGTTATATAGAGCGAGTTTGAGTAGCTCGTTGTCCACTGTTTCATTACAAAATGAGGACTAGCGTTGCATACTGACATTCCTTTTGTTAACCTAGTTCGCATCAAATGAGACCACATTGCTATTTTACCCTGCAGGCTTTCGTATCAACTCGCTAGCCATTACATTATGGAAACAATACGGTTTACTATTCAGATGACTGGTTCAAAATGAAGTATGCATGTGAAACTGTTCACCAGTTTTAAACAATTTATTAAGGTTCACCGCTTTTTGAGCATTTATACAGGGCTTTAGGTATCTCGCTTTCAACCTGAACAACTTCAACTGAACAACTTCCCCAAGGAACATAGGTCAATATACGAAAAAAATATTTTGATCTCCCATACAAAATGCGCTAATGCTGATGAAGTTTGTATGGGAACTCAAAAATTTTTTTTTCGTATTTTGACCGATGTTCCTTGGGGAAGTTGTTCAGTTTCATGGACTGATTAACCACCCGAGAGGTTGAAAGAGAGATACCTAAAGCCCTGTATAAATATACGCATGTACTTCATTCTAGACTATCTGACCTATGAATATTCGTACCAATCTATTGTTGGAAAACCTATTTTTAAACCCCGAAAATAAAAGAGGGGTGTTATAAGTTTGACGTGTGTATCAGTGTATCTGTGTGTCTGTCTGTGGCATCGCAACTCCTAAACGAATGGACCGATTTCGATGCGGTTTTTTTTGTTAGAAAGCTGACGTAATTAAAATAGTTCTTAGCCATATATATGCAATTGAATGCCAGAGATGGTACAATATTTATAGCGTTATGCATTTTTATCTTTTCCGATAAAAAATACTTTAAATAAAATTCCGATACTTATAAGTTTTCCTGTTTTTCATTCGTCGATTGACTTTATTTGTTTTAATATATAATCGTTTAGAATTTTTTTTTTTATTATGAGATGGGTTAACTCTTGACCCCAATCATGACCAAAGTGATAGGTGAGGTTGACGATGGAGCGAGTTAACCCAGAAAATGCCAATTAAGGTACTGGTACTCCCACGTACTGACGGAACACAGCAAGCTGTTTGGCGTCGGACTTTGGTAGGAGGGTGGTCACGAACCAGACGGCCCTTTACAGAGCCTACCACACCACATGAGTCCATTGGACGACACCTTAGATTCAAAACAAACTGAGGTGTCATGCCTAAGATGGATTACTAGGAGGCAGATCTCATTTGGGTTTTCTTAGTCGCCTCTTACGACACCCACGGAAAGAAATGGAATGGTGTTATTCTCAACCGATCACCACGCGGCAGACTGTTTATTATATTCAAAAACAGCAAAAAAAAAAGATAATACGTAAATATTTAACTGCGATGAAATGTACCGAGTTGGGATCCAACCGAATGTTTATGAATCGACATACACGACCCGGCTGAATTAGAAGCCTTTGAAGATTAATGTTATATCCGAATTTAATACCGTTATCACGCGGAGATATCAATTTGGACGTAAAATATTATGCAAAGGCTTTCCCTTCAATATCCCGGCCAAGATTTGCACGCTGTGTTTGGTACGAGATTTGACGACCTGAAGTGTAATCACATTTGTTATATATATAGAGTGAAATCAATTCATGATGTCCTTATTTTATTATATGCATTCGTTCATAGACAAGCATGCAGAATTTCAATTGTAATAATGTGATTTTGTAAAATAACTTCAAAAACAAATTATAATGTTATTGTGTACGAGTATGTAGGTATTTGTGTTATACAGGCTGTCCTAAAAAGTAATGCGGAGAGGCTCCCAAAATACCCCCCCATGTATGTTCTACGATTTTTACTTGTTTTCCAGGTATGACGTTTTTTTCCTTTTGTACTCTTATCATTTATTGTGCCTCCTTATTTTACACTAAACGCCGATTTTTATGTGTTGGTGTGCAATATAGTATAATATTGTCATTCACTTCTCTATTGTTTGAAAAAGCTACCTTTTTTAATTTAAATTTTAACCAAGTTAGAACATGTTTTCTTTTCTTTGACCAGATTTACTGTAATAATTTATTACCGCACAAAATGGCGAATAGTATTTTTTTTTTCATACGAAACTAGAGTTAAGCCTGCAACTTCATATTTTTATTCTATCAACCCAGAAAAAAATCTATGAACGATGAGGTCTCTGTGCAAGGTTCCGCACCTAGGAAAATAGTTAATATGTATGTTCTTTCGAGCGTTTTATTACCTCCCGTTGGAAATCTCGTTCAACCCTTGATTGATTTCAATGTGACAAAAACAGATACACCATTTTGTTACTTAAATATTATCAAAGTGGTCCCAAAGAAAAAAAATAATTGTGCCATAAAATGTTCAAACCCAAATGTAGTTTGAAACGTTAGGACTCTCACTGCAAAAAATAATTTTCAATTAAACAAACTTTAGACATATTAATGAACGGGTTTTTACCTGCAAATAACTTAAATGTTGCTTAATAAAACATTAAACAATAGTAAAATTCATTACTATTCAACTGTTCAAAGTATTCTGTATCCAAACTAATTAGAAACTTAAAAGTTACTCGTAAAATAAACAACCCTAAAAATTTCGTAGCAAAATTAAATCAGAAAGAGCCCTAATAGCAGGAACTAACAAAATTTTAAACATGTTTACAAAGTAATGGATAGGTATATTCCTTCTCCGGAGAAATTGCTTTTTAATCGAATGAAATACTGACTTACCCTGAAGGCGGGCGACGATCGACGAGCCGGCGGTGGCACGAGAGAGCCAGCGACCGTTCTGCTCAACCCCGACACCACAACTGATTTTCCAACGGGAAAACTTCCCTTTTACCGCGTCATCACTCACCCCGCCTTCCCGCCAGCCAATCCCAACCCGTATCTCTTCCGATGCTTCCCGAAGGCTTCCGAGGCCCACCGAGCCGAAGGGGTGGCGATTGGATCTTTTAATCTGAAACGTAAATGCATACAAAAAGAAAATGAGTGAGCTGTTAAGCTTCCGTGCACGGATGTAGGGCAAAAGTCCCGTGCGCAACAGGTAACGTTCCAAGAGAAACTATTTGAAATAAAGAAGAAAGATTGGTCTGTTTTTCTGAATTTCGGTAATATAAGGATGTTGAATTGCTTGTAATTTTATATTAGCTAACTGACCTAACTGTTTCTTTTGAACAACTTGACAAAATACATATAAAGAAATCTGTGTACTTAATAATAAACCTCAAGTTTTTCTTTTCTTGTTCACATCGAAAAAGGAATAATTAAAAGTAAATTAGTCAAAATATCATTGCTGGCTCTCATATAATTTATAATTCTTATTACTAGTTATTTTTAACAGCAGTGGCAGTAACTAAACTACATTTTATCAGTTACTAACTTTTCCCCGGTGATTCTTGTTTTGTAGGCGAGTTTTCATAGTTTCCTATATTTGCTACGGTAGCGATAGATAGATCATTATTAATTTAACAGTGTATTTGAAGTATGGCTGGCCGCACTAGCGATCAATCTTCAGTTGTCAGTTGGGACTCACTATAGAAAAGAGAGAAAAAATGGGACTCTCCATACCCATTTTTTGTATTAATTTCGGACGATCGATGATTAGAAAAATATGATTTTTACAACAGTTCTAGCCAGGGCGATAATTTCAGCAGGAAATTTTATCAGTCTCTTTGAGGATAAGTCAGCATTTGTACTTTTATCCTTCTACTATGTTTTGTTGTAATTGTTGGCGGCCCCAACATTTTTATAGTCTTTTGTTTTTTATGTCAGATGGCTCTCTTCCTGAACGACCGCTGAAGCGGCAATTTGTAGATTTCTATTTTAATTAATATAAGTGTTCAAGTTCATCTTGTGTTTCGTTTGGCTGCACCAGCAATAACAACAGTTCATCAGCTCACACGCTAACATATGGTCCTTCGAGCCGGATCATATGTTAGCGTGTGAGCTGATGAACTGTTGTTATTGCTGGTGCAGCCAAACGAAACACAAGATGACCTTGAACACTTATATTAATTAAAATAGAAATCTACAAATTGCCGCTTCAGCGGTCGTTCAGGAAGAGAGCCATCTGACATAAAAAACAAAAGACTATAAAAATGTTGGGGACGCCAACATGCCGCGGCCTCAGAAAACTCAACAACTTTATTTATTCTAATATAATGTGAACTAACTTAAAACTTACAATGCCTGTCATGGAACATTTTGAGACAAAACATCAATAAAAAAAATAAAACCTTTGAACTGCCTGACACATCATTCCATCAAACAAAGTATTTATAATTAAATTATGAAACAATATTATTAGGGTATACTAAAGCAAATTATAACAATGAAATTATCAATTAGTGCTAAATATCATCAATAGGAAGAACGGACACTTTTGTAACGGCACGAATGTGACAACTGCCTGTTGAGGTTTTTGCCTCCACTGCCCTAACTCTACCTTCGTGTCCAGGGAAAACATTTGTCACTCTGGCCATTGGCCACACAAGTGGTTTTACATTATCTTCTCTTAGTATCACTAAAGAGCCTATCTTTATGTTACACGCGTCATTCCGCCATTTGGGTCTGTTCTGCAATACATTTAGATATTGTACTAAATAAGGAAACGCTTACATATGAGGAACTCAATACTGTCCTAGTCGAAATAGAATGCGTTTTGAATTCGAGGCCTTTGATGCCATTGTCTTCGGCAGATATTAATGATTACAGTTACCTCACACCAGGACATTTCTTATTAAGTACTGTACCAACTATGTACCCAGAAAATGATATCAGTAACGTACCTAATAATAGACTGAAATTATGGAACTTATGTACGAAGTTAAAACAGGAGTTTTGGAAAATGTGGCACAAACAATATCTAAATGTATTGCAGAACAGACCCAAATGGCGGAATGACGCGTGTAACATAAAGATAGGCTCTTTAGTGATACTAAGAGAAGATAATGTAAAACCACTTGTGTGGCCAATGGCCAGAGTGACAAATGTTTTCCCTGGACACGATGGTAGAGTTAGGGCAGTGGAGGTAAAAACCTCAACAGGCAGTTGTCACATTCGTGCCGTTACAAAAGTGTCCGTTCTTCCTATTGATGATATTTAGCACTAATTGATAATTTCATTGTTATAATTTGCTTCAGTATACCCTAATAATATTGTTTCATAATTTAATTATAAATACTTTGTTTGATGGAATGATGTGTCAGGCAGTTCAAAGGTTTTATTTTTTTTATTGATGTTTTGTCTCAAAATGTTCCATGACAGGCATTGTAAGTTTTAAGTTAGTTCATATTATATTAGAATAAATAAAGTTGTTGAGTTTTCTAAGGCCGCAGCATGTTGGCGGCCCCAACATTTTTATAGTCTTTTGTTTTTTATGTCAGATGGCTCTCTTCCTGAACGACCGCTGAAGCGGCAATTTGTAGATTTCTATTTTAATTAATATAAGTGTTCAAGTTCATCTTGTGTTTCGTTTGGCTGCACCAGCAATAACAACAGTTCATCAGCTCACACGCTAACAGTAATATTGGTCTTTTTAAAGTACAATCAAGAATAAATACGCATCATCATCAGCCTATATGTTTATAAGATATTTAAGAAATGTTTTTTTTTCTCTAAAATTATTTATGATAAATGGGACTTTTTTATTATATAATCTTAATTTACACTGGAAGATTACAAATTACTAGGCCCGAGCTAAAAAGAAAAACCTGCCTTAGAAGCATGATTTGATTGCTACTCATATTTTAATCTCCGGCCACACGACGATCCTAATAGGAAATGGTCCTTTTGTTATTTAGACATGTTACGTGGGCAATTATGGTTGTTTAATTCTTGACCAGGACAAAATCTAAGTTGTAAACTAAATCTTGGGATACCTCACATATCCTGGTACCTAAGCCGGGGAGTTACGGTTTGAATGTTTCTCGAACGGCCACGAATTAGTATGCGCTCTCCATTCGCCTTACCCCGCCGCCACAGTCCCAACGGGCTAAACTGCTTATTCTGTATAATTTTGTAATTTTTACACTTTGTTTTATTGTTATACTTGTTATTGTTTTATCATTTATCAAAAATAAACTATTGATCACTGTTAATTAAGAAAGAGAAGTGAAAACATTATTTTCTGTCCCAACGGGCAACGCCAACGCGTTGTAGAAGTAAGGTATTTTTTCATCACATCATTTAATCTTTGACAGCTTCAAAATAAGAGATTTTGCAATTTGATTAAGGTTAACACTAATCTTACGTTTTATACAAGAGTAGCTTTTATTAAATTTCATAAAAACGAAATTAATAAAATACACATTTTCATACCTCTCTACATTAGAAATAGGAGAAAAAAAACTCATTAAAAAATTAATAGATTTAACTTGACTTCGTTAGTTTTATTGGCAATCCATCACCTTGGTGACAATTATTCTACAAAAATATTCTCTTTCTGATCAAAATAGTGATGCAATAGAGTACTCATTGACAGTGTTGACTGCGTTGATGATGAAAGAAAAAAAAATAAAAGAACAAAAGGTTAAAGACGTCAAAGTGCTCATAAGGCCATCAGAATACGTCTGTCTGTGGGTTCAATTTGTAAGCGGGATCTTGGGATACGTTCATTTCGTGTATAAGGGAACTAATAACACGGAATCATTCCGCCGCGTCGGCCAAATTATGCAAATACAGACTCAAATACATATTTGCACAAATACATGTGGTATAGAGGAATCTTTTAATACGATTTACAATGTTAAAATCTTTTGTGATTTCGGGTCGAGAATCGACTAGTTGATTAATTATTCCCGACCCGAAATCACAATAATAATTGTCCATGTTAAAACGTATTAAACACGTTAAAACGTATTAATAATTATTTGTGAACATATAAATCAAACGGCTTCAATCCCAACAATGCCCATTTTTTTGATATTGTGAATTTTTTTAAAAGCGCTGGGTTAGTTTCGGTAAAATTTATATAGGACTACCTCAGGAGTACATTCTTTCGAACAAAAAAAGAATTTTGAAAATCAGTCGATAATTGGCGGAGATTTCGCATATAAAAACATAAGTTTTTTTTATAAACAATTTTTTTTAAAGCCTTAGCTTTAAATTGTTCAAAGCTACAAGACTAATTTTATTCAATTTTTTCTCCCAAACTAAGTAGCAGAAGGTAACTTAAATACAATGTGTTAGGAAGAGCGTGTGCCATACGATTAGGTCGAGTATCTAGATTCATTGGCTATATGTTCTGGCCAATCATACCCCTTTTTGTCCAATCTTTTTTTTTAAGATTTTTTATTTTATTTCAAAAAATTCGCTGAAAGTTGCACTGTTAGTATAACTTTTTTTAAGTTGGTGTTACGGTTAACATTTTCTTGTTTTTATTATCTGCGATGTATGCCTGTTCTGCGCGCTCTTACTAACACCCTGTAGAATAAAATGTACAATCGTTTGTTGCAGATACGTTAAATAAAATCAAAGTTTTTTTAAATGTAATGCCATCCGGAAGATAGACATTTCTGCAACTGGGTGTTAATCTGTCATTTTTAATTTATGAATGTTTAAAATACTTACGTACTTTATGGATGTTTAAAAAAACACACACAAAGTTTTCCTAGATACTAGATTCGGCTTCATTTTATCTGCAAACAGAGATGAACCAACATATTTCCTGGGACCTAATGCCAGGCACTACACAGGATTTCCTAGGCATATCCCGACTGGAAAGTGCTCATGCAGTTAGGAATATGGAGTCTAGTTCTCACAGTTTCTTCTTATCTGGTAGCTTTGTGTCTTGCAAAGCCTTCATTACTATTTCAGATTTTAGTTGGATGTTGTTTGTGGTGAACTGATGCTTTTAATAAGTAAATAGCTGTTATGATATGAGAACTTTAAGCACAAGTTATGTCGTATATAATTTAGTTATAACTGATTTTAGATTCTGCATAGTGGTAAGCATTTCGAAAATATGAGAACACTGGCTTTCCACCCAGGAGTTCAAGGAAAAAATAGAAAAAAAACAAACTCTCTTCAAAATAGCTGTTATTTTTTTTATCACTATTTTACTTGAAATGAATTTTGTTTGGACTCGCTTTCTAAGTGTTTTGTAAAATTTTAAATATATTTTTAAGTCTCGCTGTATTTATTTGATTAGACAAAAAAAAATATCCCCTATAAACGTTGATCTGTAATGCTAATGCGTCTTGTAATGTTTTCTCAATATTTATAGTTGTTTTTGCCAAACAAAACCAATTACTTACTAAAAACTTATACATAACCCGGGAATTCCAGAAATGAGTTAAACACGGAAACTTTTATCTTGAACTATTCCGTCTTTCGGTGAAAACCGTACAAAAATCTGTTTAGTTGTACGGACAAACGCGGAGGGGATTTGTTTTATAATTTAGTATATGATTTTCCTTAAGTTCTAAAAATAGAAAGTGCTGTGAAAATAAATGCTTTCTATTATTTCACAAGCGAAACCAAGTGATTCAGAGTTTCTAAGTAGCCATGGTGCTTTCAGTGTAGTTGTTTCTGTATTATCAAATAAAAACAAAGTTGTTTAAAAGGATAGGTGCTCAGGAAGCAATCTAAAAATTTGTCCCATCGCCCGCGTAGCTGTCTACATTATGCCGCGATGTACCTCACTACACGGCGTAACACGGCTACGGATGCTACGAGAACTGCTACGAAGTGCTACGATTCTTGTAGTTTTTTTTTTCAAGTTATTTAAAGGCGCAGACCCACCGCTTCGCATGCTGTGCACGAGCATGCGGCGCATTTTAGCTAGGTGGATAAGATCAAAATCTAATTTGTGCCTTAAACTCATATTCACCGAGTAGATAATCACCTGGCGTTTGGTCGTATTCATGCGTAGCGTGTTCGTGGGTTGCAGTGGACACAATCACATACATTTTCTTGCAAAGCGAAGCTTAAGACACGTGCGTAGCCTCTTCATGTGCTGCGGTGGATCTGCGGCTTATGGGTAATAAGATCAAAAATAAATATAAATACTGACAACAGCGAAAATTATAAATACAATATATATACAATATGTATAGAGCCTCTCAATAAAAGTATCACCCAAGTTTCTTGTCTGCTGGTGATAGGTTCAAATTAGAATAAACTTGGCACTTTCATTTGGGGCGTTGAGTGTATAGGTACACACGACAGCACGACAATTACGTTCCTATCTCGTTCGTATTAGTTTTAGAATTGATATTTATTACTGACCGTTCTCCGGGTTGAACAAACGTTGTGCGAGGCTTGGAAACCACTGATTTTGAAAAAGAATTTTAGCGACATTGTTTTTTTTTCAATTAATAAATTGTCCCTGTCTATGCTTACTTCAGTCTGCATAACACCCCGTGCCGGGCTGGCTGGGCCGAGGCGGGACGCAGTCCTGATTGGAAACCCTATTCCATATTTATTATGGGCCTATTTTGTCATGTTTATTGAGCGCCCGCGCCCGCTTCTGCCGTCGACGCCTCTAACGCTTATTAGCTCACTTTCCTGACAACATGGCTCAATCAGGTGACGAGTTATAGCAGAAAAACTTTGCGTATTTTTTCACGTTATTCCACTAATATTACAGTGTAAATTCAAATGCGAGATTGATGGAAGGTATTGTCGGTCCAGGTAAGTAATGACGCTGCTTTGGTTAAACCAAAGTTGTAATTTAAAGGAAAAAATCTCTGAAAATAATCCAAAAAACATCGTGAAAACCTGAACATAAAAAAGAAACAAGGCAATCACGAGAATGTTGAGATAGTATTTACTTATATCAGAAAAGGTTCCTCTAGCTAGATGGATTTTTGCATGAAAATCACTCCATTTCAAAAATGTGTATGCTGTAATTTTATTGGATAACAAAAAGTTTTACTTATAGGTACATATTACTAGTCCAGTCTACATTCATAATTTCATGACTATTGAGTACGTCGATGATAGGATTCCTGGTTGTACATAAAAATTTGAATAATGGCCTTAACCCTCTTGACTACTTGTGCTCATGGGGTCGTATATGTATGTGGGCTGATAATCGATTAAGGCGACTACAGCACCTAAATTACGATTTTATGATGCGTAGATAAGCATGACGCACTGCATTAAATCGAAGAAAAAAATACTACGGTAATATTCAGGACATAAACTAGATAAGTAGTTTGCTGAAAACATGATTCAGCACTTTTGGTTCGATAGAAAAAGCACACAAAGTCACCTCTAAATATCAATATTGTGTATCTTTTAAGCTGTAAAAACGATAGTAAAATGCACACAGGAACTTGAATTTGCTATCAAAATGTTCGTGATTGAACACTCTCGATAAGTAGTTAACGCATTTTTCGATTTAAGCTGTTACCTTTCCATAAATCTCATTTTTCTAACTTTCGAACATGTTTTTACGCACGCACGCTTTCATAGTCCGTAAACTTCGTGTATCGACACTGTTCGCACTGCCGGCCCAGGCCTGTTGAGAGACGGAGATGGCACTATTCCTATGTGTGCTGCCTTTATCGGGTGCTGTAGTCGCCTTAATGGATAAATTTAAAAAATATATGATTTTCATTCTTGTAGTTGTCATTTAAGTATTAATGCGTGTATGTTTTAACGAGTATTTTAGTACGATAAATTAGGTTTTGACCTAGACATTAATAATTATTAAGCGGGACCTTTTGGAATGTGTTCGGACACCTTTCAGGATGACACTCGGGAAAATCCCAAAGCCTCCCAGGTGAGATAGCCGAGTTGGGACTTTTCCGAGTGTTATCCTGAAAGGTGTCTGAACATATTTCAAAAGGTTTTGCTCAGTAATTATCAATGTCCAGGTTTGTAAAAAGAAGGGTCTAATTTTGCAGGAGTATTTACCGTATATGGTCTTTAAATAGCAAAATACATCTCCGTATATTTCTCAAACAAGAAATTATTACGCTTACACTGGATATTTTTCAACCGCTTCGGTTTACTGCGCACAATAAATGAGCTCTTAAGAAAAAGCTTGTGGAAAACACTTAATGTGAGGTTGAAAGTCTATCAACGACGAGCAGCATGACTTGAAGGTAGGGCCGACTGGGTGCCTCGTTCAGATCACTTGCCTGTTATAAGAGAGTCTTACTCGTATTGCGGTTTTGTTCTTTAAAATTGTTTTTCACTGGGGATTGAAAAAATGACGAGTAGTTTAGCTAAAACACAACAATTTTCTCATTACGGTATAATCGTACATATACTTAGACATATACTTTATTGCACACCATAGATGACACAAAACATTACAATAACAGACAAGGACAGAAAACGGAAATGTACAAAAAGGCGGCCTTATTGCTAAGGTAGCAATCTCTTCCTTTTGACAATTTTTTTCAGCATTAATTAAATAAATATAGAATAATGTTACTCTTATATTTGTTAAGAGTGACAAAACAGTCACAGACACAAAAATGTGTGCTTACCGTTAGTGAAAAAATGTCACTGACCATTTCCAACTAAGTTTGACCTATTTTTGAATTGTCGTGTTTTGGCTGTACTCTATACTATAAGATCTTGCTGCTACGCACACGTGAATTATAATGCTCAAAAACCGATTTATGTTTTTCCCCAAGAGAGTATATAATATTGTTTGAATACACCCAGGTGCAGCCGGAAGCGCTGTTAAAGGCATTATTATCCGGACGGTCGCGCTGCAAATAAATCGTCTGCTTCAGCTCTTTCGATTATCCTCAAATCTTCATTACAACGACACATGCCGGTCGATACCAATATTGCTGGCTCTTTCCTGACTACCTATTTCATGGTAAGAAGAAAGTGTGGTTTAGTTTAAAGCCTCATAGGTACCAAGTCAATCCTTAAGCAATTTCTTTGGAGGATAAACGATCTGTTAAGTCTCTCATGTCAGCCATTCACAGGGGGAAACTGATGGTTGATCAGTGCTTAACCTCACTGATTGGTTCTGATCAGCGACCGCCATATTATAACCGATCGGTGAGGTTAAAAAAGGAAACCAGAGTGGTAATTTGTCACGATCGTTTTCGTGCTTCTAAGGGCACGTTAAGGCGGCGATTCCTACTGTTTTCGACTGACAACCAAATAGTTATTAACGATACTAGTGTCGTAGGTAATGTGTAACGTGAGCCCATTTGAAACACGAGTGAAGCGAGTGTTTTATAGGGCTCCAGTTACACATTACCTAAGGCACGTATATTGTTCAACGTTTTACAATGCAGTAGCCGAGGAAAGGAAGCTAAAAAAAATGTTGTCAAAAACTTACATCGTATAGGTATATCCAAAGTTCTTAAAAGACAGTATTTTCAATCAACATTCACTGAAAACGTGTCACAATTTAACAATGTGCACTAATATTTTACGATTAAACACAAAACATTAAGGAATTAACATTTTATAACACAAAAATGATTTTGTTGAACAAACAAAGCGATTTCCTGCAGAAAAGGGCTGTTCGCGCGATTTATCAAATGGGACCTAGAATGTCTCTTAGAAATAGATTTAAGGAAATATATATTTTGACATTTGCGTCCCAGTATATATTTAATAATCTTTTATATGTAAAGAAAAATGAACAATTGTTCAAGAAAAATTGTGATAGGCACAATGTAAACACTAGAAGCAAACATAACTTGGATATACTAGACAGCCGTCTCTCCAAAGTAACAAACTCTTTTATGGGTCAATGTGTACGCTTCTACAATAAGATTCCCATGTGTATTCAAAACCTACCTTTAGAAAAATTTAAAACGATAATTAAACAAAAACCTTGTAAAAAGGGCTATTATAGAATTTCGGATTATCTGTTAGACAAGCAACCATGGGAATAAATTGCTCAGCTCCAGAGTTATTCAGATATTAAGTCAATTAAAATTAAAAGTAAGAAAATTTATATGATTGACTTAAAAAGAGCGACCCTCGGAGTTTCTTGCCTATTCTTCTCCTGAGGAAGACTGCACCTTTGCGAATAGGCGCAAAGTCAAAAGTGCTAATGTAATTCATAATATTGACGTGTTCAAGTATCATTTTATATGTTCAATGAAATAAACACTTTTGACTTTTGACTTTTTAATAATTTCAAATGGCGGGCAAAACAATGGCGAGCAAAATGTTGTTCCACATTTATGAGGCAAAGGCGAAGTAAATAAAATGCCAATTGCGCCTACAGAAATTATTAAATAGTTCAATTATTTGTTAGAAATCAGATTTGTTTTATCGAAAAAGTAAAATAAATAATTATCTTTTATATTTTATTTCACTGAAAATCAAGATTTTCGTCAGAAATAATTATTTTGTCAGGCATAAAAACTCTTTGCTGTCATACTATAAAGCCAATATGAAGCTTTATGAAAAAGGTATTACTCTCACTTGTCTAAAGGGCACTGAATTATCAAACCAGCTACTCTTTATTGCGTCATACATTTTTGTCAGTATTTTATTCACTTTTTGCTTACTTTTTATGCAACATTTAATAAAAAAAAATACTTTACTGGATCACAAAATAGTCACTGACGTTGAATTTTGGTATATGAAAAATGGTTTATTTGCTGATTAGTTCAAAATTTTTATTTCTTTTCAAAATCGTCTTCTCATTTCAAAATTCCATAACATAACATGTGTTTTATGGGGTACGTAAACGTACACTCCGTGGCCATGTTACGGAGCCATTTCTGAGCAACTGCATTGTAAAATAATTTAAACACTTGAAAAGGTCAAGTTTGACTTGAGTTTATTTTATTTTATTTAATCGTTTATTGCAAACTTTACAGCATATAATATTTCACTTAAAATTAATTAATTAAATTAAGTTTGACACACACTTGACTATACAGAATGCAGAATACTCATATTAGGTCCATGATACCTACACTATAGAGAAAGATAGACATAGGCACCTAAATAAATCTTATTAAGCCATTTATCTTCCTCTTTCATTAAAACAGTAGGTTGAAGGACTTTATTTGCTTTCATATAACTCCAATACCTAATGAAACTTGTTTAGTTATTAAATATTATGTTTACTTGTACTTCAGCTCGCAACGGATTGAAAATAACAAGAAATTTTCATCCGACATGTTTCGAACTCCATGACGCAATGAAACTTCTCCGCAATAACAAACTTTTAATGAAACCTGTTAGTTGATATCCCTTTCGTATTTCAGACTGGAGAAAAACCTATTTAGAAATATTACTTGCCAATACTCACTTTATCAATGGGAAACTGTTGAAAAGCTTCCATACTTTAATGTTTTTGAGAAATGTTCAAGCACTGCATTACAAATTATAACAAGTTTAAGCAACTATTATTACACGTACTATTAGATGACGATATAATTTAAATGATTATGATCCTAATGGCGAAGATTTGTAATTGGCTTAGAACAAATAACCGTGTATATGTATAGTTTGTATTGGCTGTAAATCTTCCTAATAAAATAAAAATAAAATAAATAAAAAATCTTGCCCTTGTAAACATTGCATTTTTTTTTAAAGTGACTCGAATAAAGATAGGTACTCGTATATGTTGCGGTGGTTTGGACATGTGAAAAGATAGAGTTAAAGAAGATTGACCAAAGAAAAATACAAAGCGAAAGTAGTTTGTTTTATTTTATTTATTAACTTTATTAGTTGGTATATTTATTAGTTAGTATATATTATTTTATTAGTTGAAAGGATACTTAGCCTAATTTGGTGAAGTACTGAAAAAAGGCAGTGTTAGAAGTACCCGCAAACTCGACAAGCTGTAGTGTAAGTGAAAAAGGTGTGTTTGGATCGTACCAGGTGGCAATCTATGGTCTCTGCCTACCCCAGTGGGATTAAGGTGTGAGGTTATTTAAGTGTCTGTGTGTGTGTGTGTATGTGACTCAAAAGTATGACATTTAACTAGTGGCATAAAACAGAAAAGAAAATGGCACCCGTCAAGCCGATGACCTATAGAACCACGTCAAAACTGTTCAATAACAATGTTAAGGTAGACTATGTACATCCAGTGCAACATTTTTATTCACAGAGTTCTTTTTTTTATTTTAGTTGAGAAAAATCATTTGTATGGAAGGTTTGGAACGTTAGAGTTGACAAATATTACGAGGTTAGGTTATACGACCATAACTAACTTAAAGTGGTATAGTAAAGTGCTATTAGAGGCATGTGGAGCAGTTAGCAGTTTTATAGTAAGTGAGTTAGTGACAAAGCGGGCTTGGCAACGAGTATTGATTACAAGAGCTTCCGCTGCAGCCTCCGCTTCCAATAACCTTTGTATTTAGGGCCTAATTAATTGAGGTTGGCGTGCAAAATATAATAGACTAGGTTTGATGTGGTTTCGGCGGTTCACGTTTACGAAGTAGTTCGGTGCAATTGAATTATAATAAACGTAATAATAAACGCTACACATTCAAAGGCCCACACTAAGGTTTACTTTTGTGTCACGGGTCCCTTGGAACATATACCAATGATAGACACGACCCGAGAACAAATATCAGCTTTTTAAACAAATATTTGCCCCGATCGAAAATCGAATACAGGATCTGTCGATTAAGAGGCAGCGCTTCTGCTACTGGACCAAAACTAAGTGTCATATTTGAGATAATTTTAATTAAATTTGGGTTTTTATTCGTAACGGTTATACGGTACAAATGTATTGTATTAATACATACACAGCGAAACAAAACATTGTTCCAGCACTTTTACTACGGGATTCTTTCTAAAATCACAAAAACTCGACGTTTGATACATTTGGTGGATCAGGCGTGGCACCTTCGTATAATAAAATATTTTTAACAAAAAATTGACCCGCCCTCAAAAAGGGTGAAATAATTTTTTAAAGCTATGTTCATCATGAGTAAGTAATGGTTACGGGTAAAACAGTAAATAGGTGAATTCATAGCGGAATATGGTAAATAGAGAGGAATTTTTTTTTGACGTCGGCGCCGAAAAAGTGGTATTTAACTTATTTTTCTATGTCTATGCTCGCATGGCATAACTATCTTGGTTTTTATACTGCCAAAAAGCTTGTGCGAATACTTATTTCACTAAACTAGGTCCTGTTCAAACTGGCGCCGACGTCAAAAAAAAATTGCTCTCTATTTACCATATTCTGCTATGAATTCACCTATTTACTGTTTTACCCGTAACCACTACTTACTCGTGAACATAGCTTTAAAAAAATATTTCACCCTTTTTGAAGGCGGGTCAATTTTTTGTTAAAAATATTTTATTTTATTCTTTTTAAAGGTTATCATTTATCATTCATATAACTCCCTGGTAGATCCATACTAATATTATAAATGCGAAAGTAACTCTGTCTGTCTGTCTGTCCGTCTTTCACGCCTAAACTACTGAACCGATTTTGATGAAATTTGGTACAGAGACAGATTAGAGCCTGGGAAAGGACACAAGCTACATTTTATCCCACAGGCACGATATAACCTGTAGTCGACGCGGGCGGAGCCGCGCGGCGGAAAGCTAGTTTATTATAAAGCACTAAATCACTCGAGATTAAAGAGCGATATAGTGATCATTACTTTCACCCCACGGAAAGATATGAGGTGGTGATATTCATAACCAGTCACAAGATGGCAAGAAAGATACGGGGTAGTACAATTCTCAAACCGATCGCCAGATGGCATGAAATATATGGGGTGGTGGGTGATATTATCAACCGATTACCAGACAGCAGGGAAGATCTGTGATGGTAATATACGCTACCGGTCACTAAACGGTAGATCCCCACAAAAGAGGCCCAAAAAACAACTTAAAAGTCTCAGGGAACTTCTTCGTTTTTGCTTCGTTTACATTGATGACCTATTATCATCCACATATATGACCGTAAATTTCATTTTTTTTATTCGTGACCTAAACTACTGAAGTGATTTCGATAAAAAATTTATGGGACCAATCTGGAAGTAGATGCTTCCGAACTAAAAAAAAATTTTTGAAATCGGTTTACAAATGACGGAGTTTTGAGGTAACAAACATAAAAAAACACCCGAATTGAGAACCTCCTCCTTTTTTTTGAAGTCGGTTAAAAAATAAATCGTATATCTATATTACACTTAAGAGTTCTGCAGATTTTTTTAAATTTTGTAATATGGGTTAGCTCACCTTACCCAATCTCTAAATTAAGGAAGTGCGGTAGATTGTACTGAGGTGGTCAACCTTAGTTCGATCTACCTCAGTGGCCAAGATGTGCTCGAGGATGTAGCCAGCTAACCCAAAAGATGCCTATTCACTCGAACTTTAGTTATTCGCGTTACTTTATATGAGCTCGGAAATACAGACGCAGGCAGAGAGTTTTAGATGGTTTTCAATATGGGGTGAGTTTAAATAATTTAGTGTAACTTTAGAGTGTGGTTCTACGAAACTGAACAACTTTCCCCAAGGAACCTACATAATAAAACTTTAAAAAAAACGGACTTCCTATACAAAAGCGCTAACCTACAAGCACAACGTATGTGCTTAGTGGGGTTGTGGGTTCAAGTCCCATTCGCACAAAATATTTTTCTTTCCCTAAAAATTATTTGTGAAAAGCTAATTAGCTGTTCGCAGAAGTTGTATGGAGCAAAAAAATATTTTTTTAATTTTTTTGACCTGTATTTACATTCTCAATTTTTGCTAATTAATTTTAAGTCATCCAATATGCTTAAAGAGCGACGTAGTTATTTGAGTAATTGGTGCAATAATTTATGCACTATTAGCAGTACTATACGTGGGAAACAAACGAAATGTCGCTACAGATAGATTCAAAGAGCATTCTAACTGATATGGTACGGAATGAATAACATCACAGGCGCGATCCAAATGAATGGGTTCACCGGACAAATCGGTTTACAGGGGGATATGTGGATGCGCCGTGTTGGACAAGAATTATGAAGTAGAATAGCTTTTAGAGATTCAGCACGAGTAAGGTTTACATTAGAATTAAAGAAGGCAGCTAAAAATTTAACAAATTTTATGTATCTTCCGTGTAGATTATAGAAACCACTTAACTGATTATTATGAGACTTAATAATATAGCGCATTAGATTAGGAATTTGGTATGCCCCACTGTGAAATAACTTATCAAAGATGCAATAATTTTCCACGTCAAAAACGTAAGACTCACCGACTTCAATCCCAAAAAGACAATTTTTTCGAGAGTTTCCCTCAATTTCTTCAGGATTCCACCATCAGATCCTGATTTCCTTATCATGGGACCACCCTTGGGATACTCCCTTTCTAACAAAAAAAGAATAATCAAAATCGGTTCATAAACGACGAAGTTATCCGCGGACATACATAAAATATATATATACGGTCGAATTGAGAAACCTCCTCCTTTTTTGAAGTCGGTTAAAAAGTGTGCAATTTGAACGAATTTTATTTGCCACGTATATGAAGCGAATCATTTTTTTATAAGTAAATCTGTATAAAAAAATCGATATTTACAATTTAGTTTTTTTGATTGTAAAATCCTCTGAAAATAATCATTTTTTATTCGTGGCAGAAATACATTAGCAGCGATTTGTGTGACATTCTGTAACAAAATAACAGAGGTATGACGTATAAAAGTGAGTGCTATTTTTATGGCTCCGTAATAAACACGCGAGAGGGGCAAGCGGGGATCGCGGGGCACGATTCTCTCACTCGACAGATCACCTGAAAGTGTACCACTTAATAACTCACATCCTCTGCCGGTTCAGTGGGCATCCGCTGGGTCGTCACATATCTCTAAATATGGTCGCCGGAGCGTGTCGGCAGCGCTCGCCGCCGCGTCGCCGAGCCTCCCTAGGGCTCTCGCTCGATTATTAATAACAATTTAAACTTATGCACTACCACGCTGAACTGGGAGTGAAAAAAAAACTAAAAATGTGCCAACTGCCATCTTTTCCCCGGCATACTGGAGAAAAGCCAGTAAATGGGACGCGAAGGATTTTACTCTATCGGGGCGGAAGTGGCCAATATTTACCAACTAGCATCCCGCTCGAGACTTCGTTCCCGTGGGAATTCGGGAATGTTATGTAGCCTATGTTACTCAGGGATGATGTAGCATTCGAATGGTGAAAGAATTTTTTAAATCGGTCCTGTACTTTTTGAGCCTATTCATTACAAACATACAAACATACAAAAATAGGTGCAAATCTTTCCTCTTTATAATATTAGTGTAGATATGTTTTTACCTAATAACTCTCAGACTGTATGTCGAATGTGGCGTCAAGTGGTACATACTAAAATGTAAATAAAACTGCATTCTTGAATGTCGGGTCAGATGCAAAATAAATTCATTTATTGAGTTATGGGTTAGCTCTTGACCACAATCTAGCTCGAGTGCGAAGATAAGATCAAGGACGCAAAAAAATTCACCCAGAAGAAGTGAATCCTATTCACTTGAACTTATTTGTAGAGATTATATTGATTTAAAAAGACTTCAAAGAGTTTTTATTACAAGCATAAGAGATTTGTATGGATTTTAACAACAAAAACTAAATTCCACACAATTGGGATTTCTTCCACTCAATGGGTTGACTGGAAGAAATCCCCTTGTGGGATAAGTCCGCCTTTGTACTGTGTTTCTTATGTGTCGTGTGTAACTTTTGATCATGTACAATAAATAATAAATACATACATACTAAAACTTTAAAAGGAAGCTCTTCTGAATCGTTTCACTATTGCTAGTAAAAGTACGAATAGTTATTGAGAAAATTATACTCAATGAAAAAACTACTTTGATAGTAAATGGAGGGAAGAGAGGAACAAAAACATTATTCTTGAAGACATAACCTTATGTATGCTTATGTAAACCTTAGATTTGGCAGCCCTAACTCCGCATACCTCTTATGTGTACCATGTACTCCGTTACACGATTAAAAGCAAATTATCGCCATTTCCCCTTTTATCCTTGTTTTTGGTTGTACACAAGTATTTGAAGTTAATTAAGCGTAAGCTGATTAATATGTGAACTAAATAATCAGTACTTATAGTCGTTTTGTTCTGTTTGTCGTTTTATATAGGTATACATGCTGTCGTGCGTAATGTTATAAATAATTTTTCAAAGAGTATATATATATATACTTTTGTAGTCTTTTTTGTAGTCTGTCTACCTATATTGTCCTTATTTAGGACAAAGGCAGCGCAACGTGAAGTTTATTTAAAGGGGATAAAGTACAAGGAACTATTGAAGAGTTTAATAATATTCATTGGGCCCGGGCAATTTTCCGGCCGAGTGGGTCGCGTCTTTGATCAGCGCGTCCCAAGAATAGTCAAATTGGTAACTAGACTTTCATACCTACTAAAATAACCTTAACTATTTTAGATTTTCTTGACAGTCATGTAAAAATGGTTATCATTACTAAAAAGTAAATAAAAATAAGGCTTTTTCAAGTATTTCATTTCAAGGAAGCCCTTTGTGCTTCGGAGGGCACGTAGATAATGGTCATCATTCACTTTTTGCATTAAAGGCCCTGGTAACAGATTCGACCATTAAAAAAACCTAGTTACCTAATACCTAGTTACAATCACCTAATCTTAACCAAAAAATGGTACCCAATCAACTGGTGATACTTTAATCGTAGCTTATGTCAATTAATCGTAGAAAAGTAGCTTATGTCAATCTTCAGACCTTCGACTACCCTTAACAAAATCCGTTGCTCCGTTTTGACGTGATAAAAACACATTCATGCTTATGATACTAGGTAAGATTTTTTAATGTGTAAATTAAAAATATGTGTCAGATTAATAAATCGGATAAGATCTTAAAATTGTATCAAATTTTTCAATGCACGCACGCATTTTCTCAAACTTCAAACATTGCTATAAAATAGCTATCTGCATAACAAAATGTATTTCATAAAATGCTCGTTCCTTATAGTAATTCAATTTTACACCCCAAATAAGTCAGCCGCGACACGTGTACGAAGATAATCTCATCGTTTGTCTGTAGCGAGGTAGCAGGAAGCTCTAAGCCACCCTAAGGGATAGCTACCGAAACTGGCATAGAAAACATTGGGATGTAACATGAAAATCTATCAGGATGGACGTCAAGATTTTATTTAAATTTATTAAATAGCGCTGTATTCTTAAGAAAATTTTCAGGGCTGCGTGGTATAAATGTTAAATTGTTAAATAACGACACTGTATCCAATGAAAAAAGGTGAAGTTGCCACAGAAAGAAGTGATAGGCTACGGTGAAAAGAGGAGGCCGTTATTCCTGTTATTCTGCCAAGTGTATTAAACTGCGCAGGTTAAAAATACTATTAAATTTATTGAAACTATATCTCCTGATTTAGTTATATTATGCACGCACCACCTTCATAGCTTTTAACATATTCATAAAAACGAAATTTGAGAGTTTTATTCTTCGATCAACTATAAAGGTTTTATTACAAAATTATGTTACTTTGAAGAAGCGCTTCAGAACCTTTAAGCATTACTTCCAGCGTGTTAAAATAATTATGCATAGCACAGTGATCAAAATATGAGGTTTCTACTTGAGTGAAAATCTTGAGGTTCAGTAGGCACGTTTAGGAACGTAACCAGCACCTACTGTAATGTAGGTGATGTATACTGACCTTGTATCCTAAACAATTGTGTTTCATAAGACCAAGATGGGTGAACGTTCTATAAATAAACAGGAGCAGCAAGGAATCCTAGTAACGTTTCAGCAAGCTGTATATCCAAGTTCTTTTTTCTACGTGGAATGCCTACAATGTAAGTTGTTACGTGTATAGAAATATAGGTGATAACAGATACCGATAGATAAAGTTTTTCTTGTTGATTAGCGAACCAATACAAAACCAGTTTGAATAAAACCAATATAAAATCAGCAAGACTTCACAGAAAAGTGGTTCCGTAAAATAACACTTTATCATATTTTGACGGCCGGTCTGGTGTCGAGTGGTAGCGATGCTGCCTCTTGATCGGCGGTCCTGGGTTCGATCCCCAGTCGGGGCAAACCTTTGTGTAAAAAGCAGATGTTTGTTCTTGGGTCATGGGTGTTTGTGTTTGTCTTTATGTGTGTTCCAAGGGACCCACGACACAAGGGAAAACCTTACTGTGGGCCTTTGAGTGTGTAGCGTTTATTTTTTATTTATTTTTTATATTAGCTTTGTACCAGGAGCCCGATTCTGTAACTTCAGTTGTATGTCGATGGAATGGAGGCCATTTTATCCGTTCAGGTGAAGTTATAGTATTGGGGCCCAGTAGGGTCGTTCACTTTACATATTTACCCTTTATATTTAACTGTCTTTATAACGCATATAACTGTCTTTATAAGCAGTGATAGCCCAGTTGGTAATGAGCCAGACTTATGATCCGAAGGTCGCGTGTTCAAATCCTGGTGCTGGCCTGTACCACTAAATTCGTCTTTTCGGATTTATGTACGGATTTCTAATTATCGCTTGTCTAACGGTGAAGGAAAACATCGTGATGAAACCCGCCTGTCCAAGAAAATTCATTTTCGATAGACGAGCGGTCCACCAACCCGCATTGGGCCAGGCATCGTGGTGGACTATGGCCTAAAACCCCTTCGTGTTTCGAAGGGAGGCCCGTGCCCCTCGGTGGGGACGTGTATGGGCTGATGACGATAACGCATATTATTTAGACTGGTAGTAGGATGATATAGTTTTTCAATTCAAGTATATAAATCCAACCATTCTTATTTAAATCCATGGATTCTTAAACAAGAGGGTCTGTATTTCCACATTGATTCGGGAATGTCTGTGGGAAGTTCTTGTGGGTAAATCCAGTTAGTTTAGGGGATTATTCGTGAAGACAATCTAATGCGGTGCGGCATTTGATTTTCACGGCGGTCAACCGGTCAATACCGCTTTTAGGGGACCTCGTCCGATATATTGAATCTGTTACGAAGTCTGAAAATGTCTACTGTGAACTTAAAAAGGTAGGTTTTAGAAAGCTTCGTATAAAAACAAGTTGGACATGGAAAGTACAAAATTAACATGGAACGGTGAATTTAAATATCTAGTGACAATATTTCTTAGACACCATTCGATGTTTCCTTTTCAAAGTTGTAAGGACTTTCTGAGAACGATAGAGATCTTAAAAATGCAACATTTTTTTAGAACAACAATTCAATTTCTTCAGTTGTGGAGATCCTTTGTTTTAGAACAACACCATTATATAACAATACTTTTATTCACATTCTAACTTACCTAAGTGTCAGTGATTGCCTCTTCTTGTCAGTCGTATCCAAGAGCGCTGCTGAAGAGGTCTTCGGCCAAATATTTCACTAATGGAAAGCCTCGCTCCGTGCTTATGGTGACGTAGAGAGGTGTAAACATTTGTTCGGTCAGTTTTATTGTGTTCTAAGGAAGTTTGCGAATAAACACAGAAACACCCGCATAGTGATCTCTGGAGTGTTCTCGAGGTTTGGATACAAAACTTATTAAATAAGTTCTGTGTTTGTATTGATACAAAATTGAATCATGTTAAATTCTCGCACTTTATTTTCAATTGAAAAATCCTTTACTTAGCTTGTGTTTTTCAAATAACTTTAGGTTCATACGATAATGGCTCGATTGATAAACTTTTGTTAATGTGTCGGAAAGTACTCTAATCTTCACTTGCCAGTTTGATGAAGACTTGCTTGAAATCAAACTTGCTTTAGACACTGATTTAATTTTATCTCACCAATGTGTTTAGTATAATCAGGTAATCCGTCGCGTGTGTCGCACGCGGGTAACAAAGCGCGTGTGCGGGCGCAGGTCACGGGTCGCGGGGACGCTTCCGGCTGCGGCCACGTCGCGCCCTTCCGGTGCGCGGGCGCCGTGACGGCCTGCGAGCTATGGCAGCATGGACAGCGAGTTACAGAGTAAATTATCTATTTAAAACTGTACTTAAAACTCAAGGTACAGTCAACAGCACATCAGGTTACCACAAACTGACAAATTTCCCCAATGGATAGTAAACTCTATTGCTTGGAGATAAAATTGAAAATCGATTGAAGAAATTTGACAGTTTTGGTTAGCATGATGTGCCGTTGTCTCTGTACATATATACTTTCAAAACAGATGAGGATTTGTCAATCAAATTCAACAGCAGCTTCTCTCAGTTGTGTCAATGTAATGGAAAAACGTAAAACCATAGTAATTACTTACCTTAAGATTAACGAAGATGCAGTAGATTTCAGGTGCAACGAAGAGAATCAACTTTCTCTAGATTTGGTATCTGTTTTATCTCGCTACACACATCCACGCTTCAATGGACACGCTGGACAACAGGGTAACCCCACTCACTCTAATCTGCTTAGTAATTGCTTCAATAAATACACTCAAAATGCCAAAGCGGTATTTTCTTTCGTCAACAACGCTTTAAGTGTTTATGTAAAAGTATAAGAATAGATCAATCATTTTTATCTTTAGTTGAAGCTCTTGTGTATACTTACTATTGGTCTTACTAACAATTAATTATACACTGCTTTTTAATACGCACAAACACAGTTTTTTTATTCCTTTTTAGTCATTGTAACCTTGTACTACGCTGTGTGTTTATTAGTAAGACCGCTAGTCCCTACACAAAACAATCATGCTATTCTGCATAAAATAAATATCATTTATTTTGAATTGCGAAGTGTCGTTGCCGTTTTAGTGTTCTATTTTACTACCAGTCTTTGTAAAGATAAAACAGGATACGAAAATTATGCAATTGAAATTAAAAATCAGACCGCTACCAGTGAGACTGCAACCCTACCAACCACATGGTTCGCTCTAATGCTCTATTGTGCTCCAATAAATACACACAAAATGTATTACTGTGTTCCTATGCAGGGACACGCTCATTGTCATCTACCCGTGTTGTGTACTCGACACGATTTGCTGATCTCATCAACTCTGTTTACACGCTTATGAAAATGCAATCGGCGAGGTTGTCTACGTGGTAATCAGTATTAAAAAAATACATTATGTTTAGACTTGAAAGTTGACTAGATCTTAATTTTATTCTAGAATCCGTGGACCGCAGAGCCAGGAGGAGTAAAAAATAAACTCCAAAGTCTAGCTCATTGACGAAAAGTAGTTTGCCTATGTGTTTTTTACGTAATGATCTTCGGAGAGTGTGCTCATGAGCTGTATGAGCTCATTTTGCCTGCCTTTTTGTTCTACCGGACATCCAGAGGCACAGCTGGGTACCAACTTTTCCTTGTCCAGATTCCTCGGATCCGTACTGAGTGCTTTCCTTCATCTTTATATTGCGTACCACTTAAGTATGGAATTATCTGCCTGCGTCTATATATATTGCGGGGCTCATATAATCCGGATCTCTTTAAAGTTCGAATGAATAGGCATCTTCTAGGTGACCTTGTTACACCCTCGACCACATCTTCGCCTCTGAGCTAGATTGTAGTCAAAAGCTAACCAATTCTCAATAAAAAAAACATTACCACAGCTAAAATCACATAAAAAATTAAAAGGTTTTAAGCAACCGTCCTTTTAAACCTGTCAAAATAGGGGTAAAGTAAAATAATGTACATTACTTCTCAAAAGGACAACAATGTCAGTTTTAAAACCAAGTAGTTAAATGATGGGTTAATCTAATTGATACGATACACGAGCCAATTAGCTTTTATGATGTGGTTAACGGTAACATAAAAATTGTATTGGGAATTTTACAGAGATTTTTAATGAACCATAGTGGTCTGAGCCAATATTCGACGGGCACGCGTAATTTAATTTAATGCACTTTAAAACATTTTGTTATTATTCTCTCATAAAAGACAAAAGAAACCTTTTTTTGTATATTTTTTAAGGGATAATGTTCTCATTCCGTTGTATTGAGAGTAACTTTCAATAGGAAAATGACCAGCAGATTTTTAAAACGTCAGCGCAAAAAGTCATTGGAGCGTCGAAAATACTTTTATCGGTCGCTATTCACGTGTTCACATTTAGTCAATCCATCGCGTGGTTTATTCAGAGATCGGAAACAATTAGACAACAGTGGCATTGGTCAGCCGAGCGCATATCCGCGCGTCGCCCATTGCCCTACTGCTTCGCGGATCATATTTTTTCTGTGCCACACCAACCATTTCGATTTGATGACAAACGTGACAACGCGTTAAAACAAAATGGACTTTACTTCAACGCGATTCGGTCTGTATTCTTTTACTATTTGTATGTAAATGTGTGTTCGCTTAATATAGAACATTCTATCTTTTACTACTTTTTCTGGTCCAATGATTAAATGTAAATGTAATTGGGCAAGTTTCAGTTTGTTTTGCCTTATGAAACGATCTGGTCCATGTGTACTTTGAGGTGAAGGAAATGTCTAGTTGGGTTACAGCTAGGAGTAAGCCAGGTCAAGTGGCTTATAGTGAAATTGGGGCATCTTTCAGAGGCTATAGTAACAAGTTTGTATCTCGACCGTAGAGCTAAGTGCGTCCTGCTCGATGCCGTAGTACTTAACCTAATATTCGATAATTGCGTTATGGGGCACCAGTGCTAATTAAATGGCTCTCCGGGCTGGTCAGCTTAGGCGGTGTATTGATACGTGCTTTGTGGTTGTGGGGAAAGCATAGAGTAGGCATCTAGCCCTGAGTGACATATACCATGTATGTGTAGAACGTAGTGGACCGCGCATATTGATTTCAACGATGTGGAACGAAAAATTCATGAAGGGACAGAATTTAATTGAAAGAGCTGATGGTTACAGAAGTATTGATACTCATGATGAAATGTCAATTTAGCTATCGAAATGGAACTTCCGTAAATGTCTGAACTATCACGGAGTCGACCTTAATTTCAGTTGGAATCCAAATTTGTTTAGGACTCTTATTAACTTTTTGCCAAAAATAGCCTGCATGTACCTTTCCGGTCGTTTAAGTATCCCGATGCCTTAAAACGTAATTAAATATAAATCAATAACCTAAAATCAAGTCAACGCGTTGCTGCATTGTGACGTGAAAAAATTAGAACACACATGTTGCTAACTATCGATGACGGCTTTTCTTCTCATGTCATTTGGAAGAGGCCGATAAAATGTTATAGGTAGGGAATATAATAAATGATATAAATATTGACAACTTTATAATTATTTAATACAATAAACAATTAGTTAAAGACTCGAGGAAGTTTACACAAGATCGGGAGAAATGGAGAGCTGTGGTAGTTCTTTGCCCACCCAGCTGTGGGACATCAAATAACTAAATTACAAAGCAATTAAAAACAATTGATCAATACAAGCTTGGTATCCAATATTTATGTCTATCGTAATTTATTTCATCTCTGTATAGGTACATACGTATGGCAATAATGTAATACAATGCTACAGTCCAAATATCTGCGTAATTGAGCACTTACAATAGGTAAATCACATTATTATCAATTAGCTCATAATTACGTAAGACTAACTACTACTATCATACAATGTATAGTTAATCCTAATTCCATCTAACTATGACTACTTACGACTATGACTATATAATTTACAATATTAATTTACATGTATTTACAAGAAGCGTCTAATTTCTAAGATTTAATGCACAATGAGCGATGTCTATAAAAATAGTCTTGTAATAATCTTAGGACTTAAGACTTAGGTAAATAAGTTTCCATTCGCTTTTTTTTTATTTGGAAATACTAATGATCAATTCCTGGTTTGTATGCGGAATCCCAAATATCAGCAAAGCAGACGCTGGAGTGAAACCGATAGAACATGATGAGTGGAAGACTGACGTGTCCCAAAATGGTCCATAAGACCTTGCCATAGTACTCATACCTTTCATCGAGACTGTCCGGCGATTTATATGAGAAAGTGTAGAAGAGCCACATGCCCACGTTTGTGATAAGCAGGAACATGATTAGCTCTCGAGCAGGCTTCTTCCTTCGCAGTTTCCTGGTATTGCTGCAACGCCTCAAAGCGTCCATTATCAGTGGCGTCTGAATTAACACTTGGATAACCTAGAAAGATAAGAGATAGTTTGTACCTAATTTTTTCATGTCTATAAGTTCAAGATAAGGTTTGTTATTAAATTAAAAAAAGGATTGATCGAGATCTTTGCTTAGTTTGACAAACAAACAAACTTTCACATTTATATCATTAGTATAATTTTTACGTAGTCTTCTTCTTATCGTGTAGGTATAGTCAAGTGTGTGGCGAACTTGGCTAGCCCTGGTGTCAAAGTTTTCAAACCGCATAATGGCCTCTGACTTGGTTTTAACGAGTGAAGTCAATCGACAACAGCCAGGACCGTCAGCTTAACATGCCCTCCGAAGCACGAAAATGCTCGTGATATATTGCCTCTTTGGTTAGTCATCAGGTTCCCTGCTTCTGTGTACGTTGCTTAACCTCACTGATTGGTTGAGATCAGCGAGCGCCACTGGTCTACCAGCGCTTACCTAGTAAAAGTGGTCGATATCTCAGGTCATACAAATCAAGTTAAAAACATCTTGTTTGTTTTGGATCACACTCCTCCGGGATACAGAGGAACTAGAACATCTAATCGCGCAAGTATCAAGAGTAAACGCAAATATCAATGCACCTAATAATTATTATACGTACCATCACAATAAAGTCGACGCTCTTGACGAGGTTCAAAATAGTCAGTGTTGCCACTAAAGAGAAGACCGTCTCCATGAAGAAGGGAGGAAGACAGATGAACAGCAGGATATCATCGAGGAGGGATATAGGGTGTTCGTTTATGTCCAGCTTTCTAGTTTGAGTGAAGGCGAGAATCGAAGCGAACAGCATAATGGAGTGAACACCAAGTTTCGTTGCGTCATTTACTATGTAGCCGATTCCGAGGAATTCTCTGCAACACGATAATATAACAGATGAGTTCTTGTCATCAAAGTACAAGTAAAATGTATTTATGTTTTATCTTGTTATTTTTGGAGTGAGAGAACGCACAAGAATTTGTTCCCGTGGAACTTAAGAAAAATCCACCACATTCCTTGCAGACGTCATAACCATAACAAAATCAAAAAAAGTGTAAACTTTTAGCTATCTGGGTCAAAAGCAACCTTATGGTTTCGGTCTGGACGTTTTTGAGTCAATGAGTGAGGATTATTAATTTTAATGTTTAAAAGTAATTTTATCCAATTTATAACTAACTTTCCGCCCGGGACATCGTTCCCGTGGGAATTTGGGAAAATTATGTAGCTTATGTTACTAAAAAAAAATTGCATTCTAATGGTGAAAGAATTTTTGAAATCGGTCCAGTAGTTTTTGAGTTTATTCATTACAAACAAACAAAATAGAAATCTTTTTTTTATTATAGCATTAAGTGTAGATATAGATTTAAATTCATCCAATATGTTGATGAATTAAATATTTTTTATTTTTTATTATGAAATGGGTTAACTCTTGACCCCCAACCCACGGAAAGAGATGGGGTGATGTTATTCTCAACCGATCACCACACGGCGATAAACTAAATACGCACCCGCCAACGTTGCTGAAGACGAAGCCTATGATCAGCATCCCCACGATGACCACAGTGACCATAAGCCCGGCGAACAGACCTTTGTTTGACGCGTGGCAGTCCGCATAGATCACCATGTTACTCGTGAAGTCATTCTCCTCATTTGCCGTTGGGATTCTATAAAAATACCAGTAAATTTTACTTTAGAGTTCAAGCTATATAACTGATGCCTAAACTAGGCTGACAGCCTCCCACAATATTTTTAGGTTTTTTATTGTAACTCATTATCTTGTATCAAATGTGTAAGTATTGTGGTGAGATATAAATAAAATGTATTATTTTATTATTATAAACTCTGTTCTACCCAAAACTACTGTGCAAATAAAAACTTCCGTCACGCTTTTAATTTTACACATGCATCAAAATTATTTAGAGACAGCCAATAAAAGTTTTTTGATGCAGTAATAGGATTAAAACTTTTGAGCAAGTGTCGGTTTAGATTGCCAGTGTTTTCAGTAATTGCCAGCAATTTAGATTTCCGGAAAAGTCACACGGTTTTGCTGTATTGTGAACCAAAGGCTGACAATCTTTCCGTCAGGAAATTTATATGTTAACTAGCTTTGCGCCCGTGGCTCCGACCGTGTTGACTACAGGTTATATCGTGCCCAGCTGTAGGATAAACTGTAGCCTATGTCCATTCCCAAGGTATATCATTGAAATCGGTTTAGCAATGTGAAAGCGTAACAGACTGACAGACATATAGAGTTACTTTTGCATTTATAATATTAGTTGGGATATTGATGTCATTTTTTTTTTTTATTAAGAATGGGTTCCCTCTTCATTTTCTAAATTAATCCTTTACCTGCAAAATGAGAGGTTATCTTCAAGTGAGTCGTTGTGTTCAGAAATGCTGACGTCATCACCCTGACAGTGGCCGATATTACTCCATATAATATAGTAGACGGCCACTTAAAAAAAATATAAGTATATTAGGTTTAGATGGATATTATCACAAATTTCAGCAGTAAAATATGTAAAACAGGAGAAAAAAGAAGTTCTAAATATAAAACAATACATAAGTAAAGTAATCGGCGTTTTCAATGAATTAACAAATCACTAGAGATTATCCCTAATGAGATATAAAAATATGATTTACCAATAAGAATGTTGAATTCGACACTGAAGGGATATAGGTACGGCGAAAAACTTTCAAAAATAGATGTGACGGCTGCATTTCCGACGCAATCTTCATCGAACAGATTGCTTATGTTTATAAATCTTTCGGTTGCTTGTCCTGCAAAATTAAGTGAATTAATAAGTTCGCCTGTTCTTAACACTGACAGCGCGTTTTTCACTGTCCAAATTATTATTATAATTTATTTTCTGAAATTATTAGAAACATTTTTACAAATATTAACTTAAAACTAAGTCCCGCAAAACATCTTTGAGCAGTTTTCTGTGGGATCGAGTACTACAGAGAGCGTAGCATTGAAATCACATAAGGTCTTTTTTTCATCAGTTAATTACCTATTCTATTACAACCCGTCTCTGTTTCACCATTGGGTGTATTTCTGGGGAAGATTCCCGTCTGCTGTAACCCCGGATAAAACCCCTGGGAGTTTTTTTAGCTTTAAGTAATTTTTATAGTTTTCTTAATCCAGTCGTTAAGCCAAATCAGAAGGTATTGTTAGTTCTTATACTGTGACAACAGGGTTAGTGAAGTTTTTATTTTATTTAATTATAAGATGCGTTAACTCTTGACCTCAATCTTGAGAGCCTACCACACCGCATGAGACCATAGGACGACACCTCAGATTCAGAACAAATTGAGATGTCGTTGCCTGGGGTGGATTAATAGGAGGCAGGTCTCATTTGTGTTTCCTTAGTCGCCTCTTACGACAACCACGGAAAGAAATGGGGTGGTGTTATTCTTATCTCAACCGATCACCACACGGCAAGTTGGTTACTTACTTAACGCTGAAGTAGATAAAATTAAAATTACCTGCAACTGTAATTGGTGTTATAACAACTTCTTGTTTAGTGTACCCATTATCGTATTCACTAGTTCTATAGAGATACTGGGCATATATCGTCAGGGCCAAAATTGTCTCCCTCACGATTGCATTCACCCAGAAACACAAGCTACTTCCGATCATATGCATAAAGGCAAACCGAGCCACACCCTGTGGAAGTAAACAATTCGTTATTAGTTTTTATTTACCAATGATTCGTATTTGCTTATCCTATACTGGGGATAAGCAAGTGTTTTTTTTTCTTTCACAGCATACGAGTAGTACCAGATTTTAGAGAGTCTATGCTGGGCAAAAGAGTCATAGAACTTCCGAATATCACCAGTTGGACCTTGGTCTCTTGGCACGATGAAAAAGGCCTGGCAAATCTATTCTTTGGCAAAGTTCTCTATTCTTTCCACTAATAGTATTTTTAAAACGCTTACCCGTGTGAGGGATATTCACAATAACCTACAAGCACAACGTATGTGCTTAATAAGAGAATGAGAAATTTCGCCGCTTGACTTAAAGGCAATATTGCTCAGTTGGTTAGATCACCAGGAGATCTAATGCTGGGGTCGTGGGTTCAAGTCCCATACACGCTGAATATTTTTCTTTCTCTAAAAATTATTTATAATTACTTGTGCTCTCAAAACGATGACATTGGAGTATTTGAACACGAAGAAGAGTTGCAGGAAGCAATACATAGGATTGAAGAAGTCGAGGGCCACTCGGGAATATTCTACACAGTTCTCATTGTCCACGTTATCATCAAATAGGTATCCTAGCTGCACTACGATCAGGAGGATAGAATGGACCAGGTTTCCCAGTGCAAATCCTGCAAAAATTACAATGCGCTTAAGTAAAATATTTGATTTTTGACTCTACGTCTGTTTTCAAAGGTACATCTTGCCCCGTAAACAACAGATAAGTAATGCTGATGCAACAGTATTGGTCACCAAAAACAGAAAAGATGATACAATAAAAAGTAATCGCCAACATACTTAAGCCAACGGGAGCCGTTCATTAAATTTCTTTTTCAATTAAATAACGTTTGAGAAAACATGTTGCAATATCGTTGAAAGAGCCACTATCACTCCCTTTGGCTTTTATCTCAGAGGGTATATTGATACAAAAGCGAAAATTAATAAAAAGAAAAAATATCTTACCAGCAGCTCCTAATTTGAGGTAAAAGCTGCCTGAATGGCGACCCTGGTTGAAGCAATAGTCGTGTTTTATCGGGACTAGGTGCGGCGTTGGGAGATCCATATTTTTATAGCTGTCGGGAGTACGGTCGCCATACTCCTCCTAAAAGGGATTCCTATTAGATTAGCAGAGCTTTTAAGACAGATGACGTACTTTATTGACAAAACAAAATTAAACTGCTACCGTATCATATTAGTTACTCTATTAGTGATACTATGTAGTACTAGCTTTTTCTCGCGGCTTCACTTGTGCAAAGAACTCTTAGTGACCCATTTAATTCTTGACCCCATAAGGGATGATTTTCAAAAATTGCGAAACACGTATCCGTTTATTTGCTTCAAGGTATATCTTGAATCGAAACGTCAAAAAAAATTGTTCTCCATACAAACTTTGAACCCCCATTTCACCCCCTAGGGGTTGAATTTATAAAAATCCTCTCTTGGTGCTTGCCTAAACGTCATAAAAAACACCTTTTCGCAAAATTTCAGCTTCCTAGGTCTAAAAGTTGGGCTGGGCGTTGATGAGTCAGTGAATCAGGACCTCCAATTTTATAAATAAGATTAGTGATACTACATAAAACTACAATAAATTATCCACAATAAGCTTTGTTATATAAACGTATAGCTTACTCCCACGTATTTGTTTTCGTGAAAAGGTCACCGAGTTTCAATCTCCAGCCCTCCAACAACCCAGGCATGAATCACATCACAATACAAAAATCATTTCGATCAGCGAGCGTAGCGCGGTGCCCTCGCGCTGTCAAACTGAAGTTTCACCGTTACCTAAGCGGCGTGACGCGCGAGTTTGTAGCGGGTCATACTATGCCTGCTGTTGCTTTGTTTTAACATAAAAAAAGACAAACAAGCACCCTTCTAACGTTTTTAATATAAATAGGAAGCTAATGTTTTTGACATCTTATCATAAGAGATTTTGTGATTTGATTAGCTACGAAAAAATTTTATCAGCTCAATTTACTTTCTCAACAATAACAGAACTTTTACCTCTTGTTTCCTAAAAAACTCAGCAATTTTTTCGTCGTGCTGACTTCTTATTTTCTGGTTTCTTAATGCAATAGTTTTATATCGGTTGATGTCGATTATTAAGAAAATGTGATAAAAAAAACCAATTCCACCGAGAATAATTGAGTAAACCTGTAATAAAAAGAAATACTAAATTAATGTGTTACTCTTTTAAATTGTATATTTTTTATATACGCTCATGCAAAAACACGAAGATTCGTAGATACAGAGTAGTTTTTTCAACCAAGTCAAAGGACATCCAGGCGGTTTTAAAGATGGCATTCAAAATTTTCAGTATTTAGACTACATCCTACAGATTGATGACCAGTTTGGAAGACATGATTAGTCAATACTCAATCGATTATTGCATTTCATTGTGTTTTTACATGGTGTTTGAACTTAGATTGGGCATACTATTTTTTTTTTTTTGAGATGTCCATTCAGTAATTTTTGCTGAAAGAAAAAAGCAAATTACCGTGGCTATGGGAAAATCAGTGAACGGATCTCCAATATTGATGATTAAGCCAAGTGTCACCAGCAGCACTGCGTACATACTGCTGATTACTAAAGTCAGGTATTTTCTGAAACAGATAAAAAGTTGCCATGAAATAGGCAAAAACGTATGTTAAAATTTATTTACTATCCTACAAGGTCACTTTTCAATCACCAGCAATTTTTTATAAGTAAAGTCTATATAAATTTAATATACCCGTATTTTTTTGTATTTTATATCGTTTCATTCAAAAATGTCAAGCAAGATCGCCTGAAGCATAAAAACAATTCAAATTTTGTGTGAAAAAAATGAACATCGTCCGATTGACTTATAAGAATAACACAATTCAACACAATTTCTGAGACCTGTATTTTTGTGTTTATAAGGACTCTAATAGGCCTGCGAGGTTATTGGTGTTTACAAATAACCCTGTAGTTACGTGTGTATGAGTATAAGAACATTCAAGGGTATTACTTCGCGCAAAGTAAAAGAATTACGTTTCCACAGTCTCTGAATAGTCGCAAATAACGCAGTTGAATAGGTAGAAAAGTTCACACAATGCCGCAGAGAAAGCTTCTTCACATTTCATTATAAGATATATACAATACAATGAAACTCGGATCCTTTGAGTTCTATTTTTTTTAATACTATAATAATAGAATATTGTATCTGTTTAATCCATGGAAGTAGATACATATTATGGCTTTTAACATAAAAAGGAATCTGGATTGGGAAATTCTAGATGCTTCATGAATTATTGGTGGAAAATATGCCGAAAAACTTGAGTAACTGTCAAACACAAGGCTTACAGTGCAGCGGCGGGCGTTCGTGCGTTGAGAGAGCTGCGCATGCGCACGGGCATTACATTTAGACAACTACTGCATGCCAAAAAGCGGCCTTTGTGACTTCAAATTACTGAAACTAAACAACCTAAGTATATGAAATACTCAAAATTTTTTTTTGCTCAATATATAGACTGCCAGTCTGTTAATAGTACATTTTTTTTCAAACTTCGACCTTTGACCCTTTGTTCCTTAGGGAAACTTATTCAGTTCAGTAGGCTAATTGTCATCTTCAATTTTCGCAAAGTAATTTAAATTTACTTAATAGTACTATATTTTGTCGATGTAAGCGGTACTGCCACGTGCACATGATTAGATAGCATATCAAAAACGTTCCCATATTTAACTTTTACATATAGTAGATTTTCCCGCGACGCACCGTACCCCGTTTCTGATCGAACTCTGATAATTTTCGGTATTAAGGCCGTATTTGCCCAGCAATGGGATCTGATAAGCTAGGAAAAAAAATAGGGCTGAGTAATGCTGACAGTCACACGGCACGAATAAATAGGCCCATGGAATCACTATTGTTATTGCGTGTTGGTTTTCTAAGCGAGCTCAAAGTATAGAGCCCGTGATGTTAAACCTTCGCGGGATTCTTGCACACCCGTGTGTGTAAGATTTATATCGCACGCGCCGTAAACAAGCATAACTATATATTGTAAAAAGTTACGTACTTTGTCAGTTTCTTGTTGTCTTGTGGACTGGTTGGGGGCGGAGCTTGGGTCTCCACCGAGCGAATTGATTGTGCATCCATAGTTATTACGGAGCGTTTACGCGGCGTCGCCTGCGTAGACCCGAACGTTTTGTAACCATCTGAAATGATTTTAATCGATTCAGTAATATTAATAGCATTACTATCAATTAATTCTTTTAGTACAGATTTATTTCACGAAATCTTTTTTGCCTCGATTGCAAAAGTGACGTTAGTATTGTATTACAGATTACAACATGTTTTAATGTACATTGCCGTAGGTATCAATGTGTTTTAATCACCGTACAATATCTTTAATCTCATCTTGGTTTTTCCTATCATTATATTTTTTTATTTGTAAATTACAGAGTTTCTTCCATTTTATGAGACTTACATATATACACGTACATACAATCACACAATGGGATAGGTAGAGCATCAGTGGTTAGAACCACTTGATGCCACATTTGACATTAAATTCCATGGTATATTAAATGAAACATGATCTATAATAGTGAGAGATTGTTAGCCTTTCGCCCATAACACAGCAAAACCCTCGCTACTGACGTTTACAGTATCCCTCGGAAGAGTTGGCAGCTGGTACATTCTTAGTTTTACTTTCACTCCCAGTCCAGCGTGGAACCAGACTTTCGTGATTATAATTATGTGAAAAACGTTAAACAATTAATTGAGAGTCAATTTTTCCTGCAGCGCTCGGTTCGCGGAGGCACATACAAATGGCTTTAATGAATAGTTGCTCTGCAGAGTGCAGGTCAGCTCCAACTCTATCCCGAATACCATAGCGGCGACTCCCTATCATGCAAAACCTCACAAAGATGTTGCTTGCGATGTTATTTTTCCTTATTATTTTATTATTATTAACACTTTGATCTCAATTTGACCAAGGTCATAGATGAGGTCGACGATAGAGCGAGTCAACCCAGAGAATTGCTTTTAATTGCTAACATTTTGTAAGATAGGGTAAGTTTGACCAACAACAAATGAGCTTCTGCAGCGTTGTTGAATAAATCTATTTTTATTGTTATTTGAAATACAATATATTGTACTTACTAAGGGATCTGAGATCTCCATTTCTTAAAAAGTTTCCGTTGTATACAGGCGGGAATGGACTGCTCCTGTCTCTTTCTCCTGTTGACAAAATTGCATTTGACATTGTAATTAAATAGTAAACAAATTCATATAATAAAATCACTCACACCTGTTTCTCATTGGGTAGGCAGAGATTACAAAATCTTCCTAACATATAAATCTAATGGCCTTACTAATCACTGACTCATCAATGCCCATTGCCCAGACTAAATCCCTAGACCTAGAAAATTGAAGTTTTACTCAGAGATGTTGAAAAGGAATAAAACGGGGGCTTTGAATTTCTCAAAACGATCACGAATCTCTGGGTACTCTTATAAAAAGATTTTACTATTCAAAAACTTCTGCCGTTTATATCCACCAAAAAGTTGTAATAATCGTAAATACATTATATTAAAATCATTGTTTGTTAGAATCACAGAAAACGATAATTTGGACATCTGCTAATGTTTTGTGTACAACAACATCATCAAAGTTAGTAATGTGGAGGCCCGTGCCTCCCGGTGAGGATGTACTAGGGCTGATGACGACGATTAATGAAACACTATCTCGGCCTATGCCACTTTATAAAATACAAGAATTTATGTGTTTTTTTTAATTACACTTAATATTGCATCCACAGACTTGATGTCCGTGCCCTTGTCTTATTATAATTTATATTTTTAATACTAATTTTACATTTTCAACAGATTTTATACTCCATTTAAGTTTACAATAAATACATATAAAGAAACTAAAATTATACTTAAATACATTTTTATTCTGTTTATTTACCTAAGCCAGCGGTGGTTTCTGTCTATTGTCTCCAGTCCTTAAAGCATCGATAACAACCGTATCCCGATTTTTGATTGCCATTTTAAGGTTATAATCAATCACTTTTCCTCAATCAATCAATTTATGAATTTTAGAAACATGTTCTATGGGCTACTCAATAAAAGACATTCTGTTTACAGTAGATCATACCTGTCGGAGTGGCTGTGCCTGAATCATCCCCAGTTTTTGGTATGATAAGTTTTGGTGGTCGGTCCAGTTCCTGTAAATAAAAATTCATTGTTTTAAAATTAAGGATTTTATTTTATGGACCAAGAGCAGAGAGTCGCGAGCGGACATCGGACGCCGTTTAAAATCGGATTAATAACTTTATTAGTCCCTTGTTTCTCTCGATCGACACACGAGCCATTTCACTATAATCCCATTATTCTGCGCCGAGTTTTTCAGCTCGGATTTTTTGGTCGCTTTTGTCCAAAATATTGCTTCGTTGCACTCCGCTACAACGCCATATGTAGCTACAGCATGCCACAGCCACTTCATGTTGCTTATTATATCTTTCAAATAGTGTAGTGTAGTGTTGATAGTGTTAAATAGTGTTACACGAGTTGTTTTTTATTTACATACGAGATAAATATTTTTCTACTTGGATTAAAGTAATTTAATAAATCTGGGTTTGTATTCTATCCTTTATAAGAAAAAGCAATCCAAAGGATTAAACAAACTTAATGTATTACAATTTAAATGATTAAAAGATTAATGGATGGCTATTCACACAGATAATGATTAAAAATGCTTGCGTTAGGAGTTTTTTTTGCTTACACCAACATTTTGATGTTATCATATGTTGATATATACGATTACGCAACGCAGTTTTACGATTAATATAAACCGTTTTATCAAATGTAGAGGTAGATATGTGACGGAATACACGACATGCGGTGCTAGCCGGTGTTGTAAATGAACGTTTCGATTGAGTACTTATGACGTGGCCAGTTAACAGGCAATGTAGAGGAATAAAAAATAAAGAGATTGAAATTTCATTAGGCGAAGCGTTGGGGCGGCACGGTGTCATGTCCGCAAACGGTATTTACAGGCGAGGGGGGTAGAAGTCCGGGGCACGGGGACAGGGGGAGAGCGCGAGGCAGGGGTGGCTCGCGGCCGGCTGGACTCAAAAGGTTTACAGTTGGCTGCGCGAGAGTGACCCGCCCTCACAAACACGGCCCGCGCTATCCGTTGGAAACTATATGGAACTGCGGCTGAAGTCTTTTTACTTTATTTTTTGGTTTCATTTTCATATGAGCTTGTATGGAGTGATTCTCGACACCATCCCAATTGCAATTGCGGATGCAACTCTGAAATGAAACCTGAATTGCGAAGTTTTTCTGATTGATGTTTGAAAAGCTATTAAAATGAGTCGTTGAGTAATATCTTCTAGAAATTTTAGTTACAAAGAGACTACTAATTATCTTTAAAAAAATTATGCATTAATATGAAAAAAAAATGATGTATCACATCCAAGATAAAACGATATTACTAGTCGTCCCATCCACATGTTGCCAACGAAAAAAATCATTACAGCCCATTGCGCCCATATAAACGAATCGTTGTTTAAACTACGGGCGGCGCTTAAAATAAATTTACTTTGAAAACGGGACTAAAAATATTGAAAAGTCCATTGCAATGTTGTTATTTTACATCATCGTGTCACGAACGATAACACAACTTTCCTGTAGAACTATACCCTCTATTTGGGCTTGTATTTCAATCAATCGGGTAAACAGATATGTTATCGGCTAATGATATTAATTAACTTATGTTTCCACGTCTATTTGATAAGAAACTTAATTTTAATAAGAATTAAATTGATTAAAGCTGTCATTCAACATTTTGCAATATTTTGTAGATTCGACGTGCAGACCTAAATTGTAGAATCGTTTTTGCGATTGTACAGTGTTTACACAGTGGCTACCACACTAGGCCGAGCCTGTATCGTGGGGGCCGACTACAAGTACGATTTTATAATTCGACTAGATCGCTATTAAGTGTATAAGACTAAAATAAAAGTAAAAAACTAGAAATAATTTAAATAGGCATAATTTAGGAATAGTTTGAAACAAGCTTATCCATGGCTCACCGATTTCTACATTTTACCAAATCTTGCTATTCTTAGGGTCTTTATTATTATTATTATTGTTATTATTCCTCAAGCCCCATTAAACAGAAAGTTAGTATTGATTACGTTAGGAATTCTCCTACATGAAGTGCTATATCTTATAACTAACACTACTTTTGCAAGTAAATTCTGTAAGTATGTAGGTGGTAAAGATGGAGCCAGGGGCCCATATAGCACAGGGTATCCTAGCCTGGGTTCCTGATTGTCTTTTCAAAAAGGCTTATTCAATTTAGTAATTTTTTTCAGAAATAGCGAAATTTTTTTTACACAAAAACTCATCATGGGTAAAAATGTATGCAAAATGATTCGGAAGCCACTTTTGATGGTCAAGTTTCATAATGAAATAAGACGTAGGTATTAAAAAATGAAGTAAAAGTAAGCTACGTAAAATTTTATAGAGAATCGAATGGCATGGTCAGATTTAAAAAAAATGTGTAAATGAGCCCTTTTGAAAAGACACTCCTCATTAGTGTTAGAGACAAGGCAAATAATAGGTATTTGACCTATGAAATTGGGCGATTTTTTCTCAAGCTTTTTTTTATTCATAATTTATTTGATTGAACAGTTATTACTCAAATTGTTTTTTATTTAAAATCTTGGCCATATAAAGGAGATATTGAGTCAAATTAATACATATTTACTTTAGATTTATTTGCTGAAAAAGAAGCTCAAATATAGCTCGTTTCACCCGTTGCCCGTTTCACTGCTTATTTTTGCTGTGCCGTTGTTACAGTTACAACACACAATAAAGTAAGTATGATGAAAATTAACTTAATGTTGTCCAAACCTTCCCACAAAATTTTGCTAAATTTCGATGTCGCATTCCCGAGAAAAATCCAAAAACGTTAGTATGGAAAATTCAGTTTTCCAAAAATATTGTATGAAAAACGGCAATTTCATAGGTAAAGACGTTACTGTACTAGTTATTTGTGGAAAAAAAGAACGTATCATTGTTTATGTAATATAGTGTAGAAAATTGCCTGTAAATACAAATTGTCAAATTTTGATTGATTAAGACAAGTATTTTTTTCTTTTAAAGCCTTTCTAAAACTAGCGGTGTTCACACTAGTAGTACCTGCGGACGTGTTCATCTATTTTCATAAAAAATTGCCGATACGTTCTGACTTCATTCATATTCGTTTTGCTATAACTATGTGAGTCCATATAGAATCGTAAGTGTGTTTATTTACATCAAATCGTTCCTTATTTTACTTATCAGGTTGATAATAATCATGCATCTGGCTCCTGGTGACGCTGATTCATAGAAATAAAACAGTTTATCAAAAATTTTTCCCAATTATCTTTTTACTGTTTATCTTTTTACTGTCAATTATCTTTTTGCTGTAAAGGCAGTTAACGGAAAAGTGGAATAACCCGGTGATATCCAAATTATTGCGACTGTTGGATTTGACTTTCCATGCTAGGAAGCTGATAGCGTATCGTCTTCTTAGCGAATCGATGTCAAGAAGTCGTAAAATTATAATGTTGCGGCCCAGAATGTAGCCACTTAAACGGCGGATTGAGTGGCATCCATGCATCTTGTTGCATGCAGGTGGTAATCATGATGCTACCTTCTCAGCACATACAACATAAGTCTGTGGCTTTGATAAATCCCCACCGGAACATTTTGTCCTTGCTAGGGCCGGTCTTGCCGAAGTCTATTCACAGATTTCCAGACCTATCGCTATGAAATGAGCTACATACTCGGGCATCCTCTAGTTAATCATATTGGTGTAACGAAAATGTTAATCCCTATATAGGTAAGAGATTAAATTATCACAGGGACATTGATAGTAACAATTCAATAGCTGTTCACAAAGATCTATAGAAAGAAAAATATTCGGCGTAAATGGGACCTAAAGCTACGACCCCAACATGATAACCTGGTCCCTGGACTGGATTAGTAGTGAAAATTTTATTAGGTGTGGTTCAGTGATACAGAAAATTAACTAAATTTTTCAAATGCTGAATGTTTTTTAAAAACACATAAAACAGCATATATTTTTTTTTGTCACCAAAGAAAAAATAAAAATTTATTCTTGCTTCTAAATTATTTGTATGTAATATTTTATTTTAGGGACCATCCATAAATTACGTCACACGTTAAGGGGAGGGGAGGGGGTCGACAAGATGTGACATTGTGTGACAAGGGGGCGGGAGGGGTCATAAGTTTCGTGACGTCACATTTCAAAATGTGTTATGAGTATCAAAACGTGTTAACTATTAACGACAAACTTAACCTCTTCAGTCCCAAGCACTTTTTTACGTTTTTACTTTGGTTGAGACAGTGGTTTTGAGTTCCCAAAAAAATAACAACTCTATTATGTACTGATTTTATTAGAAAATTACGAAAAATGGAAAATAAGCAAAATATGTGACGTCACGCTAGGGAGGGGGGAGTCTTACATATGTGACCAGCTGTGACAAGGAGGGGGAGGGAGTCAAAAAATAATGAAATTCGAGTGACGTAATTTATGGATGGCCCCTTATCACTAATTTTAAGAAAAAATTTGTTTTGTCCTATTTAGAAACATTCTAACTGCTCTGTATTCGTAGCAAGTGAAGAGGAGTTTTCATTTTATAATAGTCACATATAGATTTTAATATATTTATCATATATACACTCACGCCCATATATCCCTGCCTGGGTAGGCAGAGAGCATCATGTAATTTAGAAAACATGATGCCATGTTTGACATACTCGTATATTCTGAGGGTCACTAAGTTGGAACATGAGTAAAATGGTGATGGATTGTCAGCCTTTCGCCCACGATACAGATAACCTAGTCTTAATTCTTGCAGTAGATCTGGAAAAAGTTAGCAGCTAACACATTCTATAATTGCAATAGAATATTGTTTACTCCCAGTCCAGCAAGGAAGTATATCATAATAACAAAGCATTAATTTTATCTAAATACGAATTCATCAATTCAAGACAAGTTAATCTGCATAAGTACGTCTTAGAAAGGAACTTTTTAATCCCTTCTTGACATGTAAATAAATTGGTAAAAAATCAAATATAATTATTAGTGAGAGTACTGTCAACATCAAAAATAGCTGAGCAATACAGGTATCACATTCAATCTGATCAAAACATAGTAAAAGTTTTGCGTTTGTTATAAGCATATTTCAAATTACAATTGTTTGTTTTTCATTTAAAATACAAATTGGGTGACTTTAAATTAGTTTAAGAAATTCTGTCTCCCGATATAACTTTTGAGCAATCAGTCGAAATTTTTTTTCGGACTTTCCAAACAAAGGCCTATCAGCTGATCGCGCTAGTTATACGGAGAAGCGAATTTTTTTTTCACATTGAAAGTTATTCAGTTTCGTGGGCTGATTCACACCCTTAATTTTTACAAATTTAAAGCCACCAAATATAATATCTGGCTGACTGTACCTGTCAATAATAATTAAAAATTAAATGTAGTTATCGCTGCTTCTTTAATCAGTATTAAATCACAACGTCATAAAACCGTTGTCTTGAAAAAAATATATTTTGGTTTGAATGCGATGCGTATGATTTTATCGGACTCTGGTAAAACCCAACCAATTTGATGGATTGATGATTGACAGGATCTATTCAAGGGGTGTGTTAAGTCATAACATTTTAGTGCTCCAATATTGTCAGAATAGAATAGAATAGAAAAATCTTTATTTTATAGGACATTCAGGATATCATAAAACAAGTCAATATTACAATGAAATACATACAAACATACATTAAACGATTTAAATACATACATACGCATTCGCTCTTTTGACCCTACTGACTCTACGCCTATTCGCAAAGGTGCACCTGCTGGCGGTGCACCCTGCTGATCAACGGACGAGGTTCTGGGTTCTGGCGTATTACAACCCTTAAAATGTTTCTTTACTTGATATTGGCGACTACACCATTCTCTATTTTAATTGTGTTTGTCAAAATCACGAAAATTTTGGAATAATGCCGTTATGACTATGACGTTGTGATAATTTTAACTGAAACTTGTTTATATTGTCACTGGAAATTATGGCCAATACTGGCGAGATAATTCTTCGAGGTAGTTATAGTTATCTATTTTTAACTGACTTCAAAAAAGGAGGAGGTTTCTCAATTCGACCGTATATATATATATGTATATTTTTTATGTATGTCCGCGGATAACTTCGTCGTTTATAAACCGATTTTGATTATTCTTTTTTTTTGGAAAGGGAGTATCCCAAAGGTGGTCCCATGGTAAGGAAACTAAAATCTGATGGTGGAATCCTGAAGAAATTGAGGGAAACTCTCGAAAAAGGGATTGAAGTCGGTGACTCTTACGTTTTTGACGTGGAAAATTATAACCTATACATTATAATATTTGTCTACCATATATTGGAGATGAGTTTCTTGATGTAACGAAACAATAGAAATCACTTACGTTTGACGCGTAGCCCACGTTCTTTTTCCTAGCCGCTCGAGCTGCCGTAGCCGTGACAAGAGCTCCTGAAACCGGCCCTGGAGAAGACACAGCTCTAGCCCTATGCGATAGCTCCTCTTCTAAAACACCATTCACTGAACTGTTCTGCACCTAAAATATCACAAGAATAAGGTTTTTATGTACAGACTTTGACGATTTAATTATATATTAAGTCAGTAATTGATCACAACCACTGGAGATGCAATTCTGTTTTGTAGTTACATCTTATTTTTAACTGACTTCAAAAAAGGAGGAGGTTCTACGTTTGACTATACGTATTTTTTTTTAAATTTTTTATGTATATTCACCGATTTCTCCGCGATTTATGGACCGATTTTCAAAATTCTTTTTTGGTTCAAAAGAGTATACTCCAGAGGTGGTCCCATTGTAACCAGGTTAGGATCTGATAATAGAATCCCAGGGAAATTTACACTAAAAATCTAAAAATAATTAACTTTTTACAAAAAAAAAGAAAACCGACTTCAAAAATAAAAAAATAAAAACGTAGCATTCAGTGTGCTACATACCTATTGATCTGTTTGAAGATCTGTTTTCGCTTTTTGAAATCGGTTTTCTTTTTTTTTTATAAAAAGTTAATTATTGAGTATCTGATGGGCGACCAAAGAAGTAAATTGTCACGAGCGTTTTCGTGCTTTGGAGGGCGCGTTGAGCCGGCGGTCCTGGCTGCTGTTGATTGACTTTTCGTTAGAGAGGCTTTTGGCAGCTTGAAAACTCTGACACCAGAGTTATGTTCATCACAAATTCTACACGATAAGAAGAATCTAAGGCTTGAAATAGTGTTTATGTCGTTACTCCGATCAACGCTGTCCGGGTCATGGACGAAATCGTCATGGACGAATACGTAAATAAATTTTAAAATAGTTTTAGTTCGTGCTAATTACAACCACAGCTCCTAGTAATACAGTCACATATAAACAAATAATAACGTCTCAAGTTAACTGTTATTTACTGAGCCGCTAGTTGGTTTATTTTTGATCGGAGGCAGCTCACGCTGGACTTAACACTTCAGCGCCTTTTCTCTCATAGGTGTACGTAATAAGAACGGTATACAGTCGAGTGATAAGCGACATAATTTTACAAAGTTCAACACTAGTTCTAAACACACCGCTTTCGCTTCCTCTTCCATTCAGTCATCGTAGCAGGTGACTCTGGGGTAGGCAGAGACCACATATAATTAACTTCGTCTGCCGCGTGGCGATCGGTTAAGAATAACACCACCCCATCTTTTTCCGTGGGTGACGTAAGAGGCGACTAAGAAAACACAAATGAGATCTACCTCCTATTAATCCACCCCAGGCAACGACACCTCAATTTTTTCTGAATCTGAGATGGCGTCCTATGGTCTCATGCGGTGTGGTAGGCTCTGTAAAGGGCTGTCTGGTTCGCGACCACCCTCCTACCGAAGTCCGAAGCCAAACAGCTTGCTGTGTTCCGTCGGTGTGTAGGAGTACCAGTGCCTTAATAAGCATTTTCTGGGTTAACTTGCTTCATCGTCAACCTCATCTATGACCTTGGTCAAGATTGAGGTCAAGAGAGAAAATTGAGGTAAAATTTAAAAAAATAAATGAGGGAGGGACAAAATGTGAGTCACTCACGAGTTTAAGACATTTTAAGTAATCGTACTTCTGGTACTTAAGTGTTTCGTGTACTTTTAAACCAGAAACAATGACTTACTCGTCTGATTCGCCGTAATTGATAACGATGAATACATACGTGCATTATTATTCATTTTTATACAGGTTGCATACATTCATGTGGTTTTTTGTTATAAATTAGTTTTTTTAATTTATCGTGGGAACAGCACGGATTTTTAATTAAAGAGAAATATAAATAAATAATAAAAAGGGGTGCCATCAACTTTAAAGAACAAAAAGGCCATGCTGATAGAGACGCGCCGACACCTAGAACAGTTTCCAGCTCACGTTGCTTTGTCTCTGTTCAGAAGCTGCCTTTCAACACCAAAGTACATTATGAGGACCTCCCCAACGTGCTGGTGTTTTCCACAGAAAGACTTCCAGTTGGACAATGCCATTAGAGAACCTTTGGACAGTATTATAAACGTGCATCTGAACGATCTTCAGTGGCAGCGCGTGGCACCGCCTGTGCGTCATGGCGGGTTGGGGGTACGATCGGTGGTGGACTTGGCTGTTCCAGCCTTCCTGGCCTCGGCCCATGCTGGGAGTTGTCGACCTGGTTACTAATATCCTTTTAAATGATGGTGTCAGAATCGACATTCCTTTCAGGGCTGAGGCCTTGATAGTATGGACTCAGTCTTGTCCGGCCGCCCCCCGTCCGCCCAACCCCGCCATCCAGTGGCAATGGGGTGACCAAATCTGCAAGGACCAAGGTGCGGGAGTTGTTGGAGTTTGCGTCTGGTGTGGACGTGACCCAATTGCAGGTGGCATGTTGGCCGGAGTCGAGAGCTTAGTTGCACGCTCTTCCCTCCCCAACCATGGGATCTGCCTTAGACAATTGTAAGTTGAGGGTGGCCGCGGCACTCAGGCTGGGGTGTAAGATCTGCGAGCCACAGGCTGTAGATGTAGATGTGGTGCGTCGGTCGAGGTCAACGGCCATCATGGTCTAGCTGTGGTAAGTGCGCGGGAAGATTTCTACGGCACCACATGCTGAACGACATCGTGCGGCGGGCGTTGGTGTCGGCGGGTGTACCTTGCACCCTGGAGCCCTCCGGTCTGAGTAGGGTCGATGGCAAGCGGCCGGACGGCCTTACGCTGATACCGTGGGAGAAAGGGCGCTGTTTAGTGTAAGACGCCACGTGCGTGAGCACTTTTGCGGTGAGCCATTTGCCGCGGACTGTTCGTGCTGCGGGCTTTGCTGCAGAATGGGCGGCCACACAAAAACTGGGCAAGTACTCAAACTTGCTGGAGGCTTATACATTTGTCTTCTTCGCGGTCGAGGTAGAGGGCCCTTGGTGCGCCGAAGCAAAAGCGTTTATCAGAACATTGAGGCGACGCCTGAGGAATAACAGCATGGACCCAAGCTCCGAGTCGTACCTGGTGCAGCATTTTGTTGGCGATCCAACGCGGAAATGTCGCCAGCGTTATAGGCACTATCCCACCGGGTACGACTTGGGGCAGTTTGTTTGACTAGGGCGCAAGCCCTTATTGATTTTAGATTAATAATTGTATGATATGGATTAATTGATTACTTTTAGAATAATTAAGAATTAAAACAAAATTTTGTATGCTCTTTCAAGCAAATACCGAATCTTAGATAAAGACTCTGGGGTTGGAAATAGTTATTTGTGTTATAACGGTGAGAAGAAAGATATTGTAGCGAGTGACGTATGTTCCATCATTTTCATTTTAAAAAACTGGAAAAGTGTTTTTTTATAATAATTTTTCAAATTTCTAATAATTATAAAAATGTATCACCCCGACATTCATCTATATCTTCTATCTATACATATTATAAAGAGGAAAGATTTGATTGTTTGTTTCTTTGCATTGAATAGGCTCCGAAACTACTGGACCGATTTGAAAAATTCTTTCACCATTAGAATCCTACATTATCTGGGATGGACATAGGGTACATGATTTTCTCGAGTTCCCACGGGAACGAAGTCCCGAGCGGAATGCTAGTCTTTTATAACCCTTAAAACGGCTGAAACAATTTGAGTAAACATAGCTAAGAAACATCTTAATTACGGGCCAAGTCACTCTTATTTATCAAATCAGCTACTCTTTATTGAGTCACACATTTTTGTTAGTATTTTATTCACTTTTTGCTTACTTTTTATGCATTATTTGATTAAAAAATAAATTTATTGGATCACAGAACACTGAAGTCAAATTTTGGTATATCAAAAATGGGTTATTTGCATGAGCAAACGATAGTTCAAATTTTTTTTTCTTTTCAAAATCTTCTTATTTCAAAATTACATAACATGACATGAGATGTGTTAGCGGTAGGTACGTAAACGTACACTCCGTGGCTATGTTACGGGGCCATTTCCGAGGAACTGCATTGTAAAATATTTAATTTATTCTACTTTTTAGTATTTGTTGTTATAGCTGCAACCAAAATACATCATCTACGAAAATTTCAACTATCTAACTAGGTATCACAGTTCATGAGATACAGCCTCGGACAGACTTATCTATAAAACGAGCAAAAAAAACATATTTTTTGTCAGGAAGCCCCTTAAATTTTTATTTTATTCTGGTTTTTAGTATTTGTTGTTATAGGAACAACAGAATTAAATCACCAGTGAAAATTGTAACTGTCTGACTAACACGGTTTATGAGATACAGCCTCGCAAAGACTTTCTTTACTTAAATCGAGCACAAAAATTACGTTTTTTGTATGGGAGCCCCCTTTAATATTTATTTTATTCTGGTTTTTAGTATTTGTTATAGGGCCAATAGAAATACATCATCTGCGAAAATTCCAACTTTTTCGCAGATAATATATTTCTTTAATCTGTGTAAATGCTATACAACCCTTCTTTACATGATAATTACATTAAATTATAATCATCTTTTTTTTTCAATACTTCACAAATAACAGATTATTATTTTATCGGCACTATCCAAATAAGCGCGTTAATTGATTAAGTATAATAGTTTTTAATAGACGCATGTCCTAATTATTTCATAGTTTCGAAGAATTTTTGTTACATAATTACCGTAAGGTGCCTTTTCTCAAATGTATGGATCAATGACTATGACAGTTATGCAAGTTTAGAAGGTTCCTAAACAATTAAAAATAAGAGCGTTATTGCTATTCTGGTACTTTTATCATAATTAACAGAATAATTACATTGAATCATGCGTGATACATTCTGTTTATTATAATTAAAAAGCAATTGTAACGCTACGTGATATTTTTCAAATTAAAAACAAAAGTTGATTTTGTTTTATTTTTGCACACAATTGACATTGAATAAAGTTTTCTAACGGATTTAATTAAAATATAAAGACTTTCTTGCAAAAATAACATTTAAATCAAAGAAATATGTAATTTCTCATCTGTTAAATAGATTTTTAGCTTTATTTTCTATGAAATGGAAGCTCAAAGAATAATTATTCCTTGCTCACTATGTAACTTACAATGACAACATAGTTTTCCATGCCCTGTAACCTAAAATTGCCTTTTCCTAAAAGTGCATGATTTCTCCGGGGGAATAATATCTCCGTAACTACACATCGTACGAAGATAATCTTTTTGGATTTGAATAGCTTATGAGTTGCAGGGATATGCATAACTCAATACCGATCATAAGGTCCCTTTGCCCATGGAACGTCACATTTACAAAAAATTAGGCTGTTATGGATTTTTTTTTCAAAATTATGGGATTGCTCGTACAAATTTTTTGCAGAAAGTAATGTCAAACCGTTGTTGCTACTACAAACAGGCTCATTTTTACTTGTTTCCTCGAATCACAGGGGACAGTACTCACTTCTATTAAATAATCAAAAAATACTTAAATATAAAATACTTACACCGGGGTCCTTGCCCACATACTTCGTTTCCTCTTCTTCTCCAAAATTCTGCAGAGATGTTTCGGAATGGAACTTTTTATCACCCATTTTTTCCCTGTTCTCTATTTCGTTCATTAACTGTTTTTTTACAACATTAGGGTCTGCCATTTTAATTTATTTTTCACTGGCAATTTAGCATGTTGTTTAAACTTGTTTATTGTTAGGGGATTCGCAGTGCGAATGAGCTCGTAAAAAACGGTCTGATTGATATCCGTTATCAAGAAACGTTCGTATCTCGATTATTTATTATAAATCATCGTCATCAAATTACGACTTCCTTTATATTAAGGTGTATTCACAATGGTCCGCTTACAACTCGAACAAGTCCTTATCAGAATTGAAGATTGGGTATAAAATTATTTTATAAACAGTTCATATAAAATTAATGATGTCTCTATATTGTCTCTGCATTGTTTACGTGTCCGCAATTTTATTTTAAGCTGTTAGATAAGGTTTGTATCTTGTATTGGATTTTATCATGATCTATAAATAGAAAATTGTAGGTGCTAATGACCATGGATGAGTGTTACAGTTCCTACTAACTCGGTAATTACCCGTATCTATTTGTACAGTTCAAAACAGAGCCAGTACTAAGACATGTTATCTCTTCCACAACTGCTAGATTCGTCTTTGTATATGTCACCGGAAAATTGTAAAAACCATAATTTACAATTTCATTAGTGAAATTATAATCTCCCGCGACATTACAATTTTCCTGGTAAAATAACAATTCCACGAAACTGGGTCGCTTGCATGAAATTAGGCTAGGTTAGATTATTTTAAGCTGGGTTACACTTTTTTAGGTTAAGTCAGGTTGCATTAATATTATAAAGTCAGTCAATGTGAAAAGAATTGAGGCAGTTCACAAAGTACCGAGAGATTATAATCTTACTAAGTAAAATTACAATATCACGGTGACATATACAGGGCTTTAGGTAAATCTCTTTTAACCTCTCGGGTGTTAAATCAGTCCATGAAACAGAACAACTGAAAACAACAAAATGCGCTATATGCTGATGAAGTTTGTATGGGAACTCAACATTTTTTTTTGTATTTTGACCTATGTTCCGCAGGAAAGTTGTTCAGTTTCATGGACTGATAAACCACTCGAGAGGTTGAAGAGATTTACCTAAAGCCCTGTATAATAAAGCTTACCTTGTGCTGCACTTAGTGATGAAAGAGACTCAGTCTTTTAAGGCTTTTAATAAAGACTCGCCTTATTTTTGACGCTCACAACTGACTAAGTCTTTTAGTCCCCAACCTTTAGTCATAAGACTAGCTTTTTTAGTCTAAGACTTTTAACGTAAAAAACTGAGCTGTTACTTAAACAGCTTAAAGGACTTAAAAGACTGGCGACTCCATTGTCTAAGAAGTCGACAGTCGTAGGGCATGTGTTGATAGAATGTAAATATCAAATTTTATACCCTTGTCAAATTTTATCAAAATGTATTTAATGGTTTAGGCGTGAACTATTCCTTTTGGTCGATAAGTTACAAAAAATATATTGAATATCACACACAAACTGTGGTGCGAACTCTTTTACATAAAAGAACTCGAGTCGTTTACATCTTGTAAAATCAGCTGGAGTCGGTTCAGTCTTTCAGTTTTTTGAAAATAACTCGAGTCATTTCAGTTTTTAGTCTTTTAAGAGAACGGCTAATTCTTAATAATAAAAACTCGAACCTTCAGTCTTAATTTTAGAGTCGAGTCCTGAAGATGGAGGTGAGTCTTTTTATTAAGCATTAAAATACTTAATCTCTAGCTGCACTTCAAGTAAACTCGTCATTTTAGATAGTATTATTTTCTTTGGAAATAATAAACGTTTTGAATTGTACTCATATTGTATAAATTACTAGTTAGTGAAACTTACGAGTATGGGTAAGCTCGCTACATTCTCGACAGAATCTTTGCCCTAGGCTAGATTGTGGTCAAGAGCGAAGCCATTCTTTATAAAAAAGGGATGATTCTCCCTATTCAACAGAACAACTGTCCCCAAACAACACATGAAATTCTGAAAATAAATTATGGACTTCTCATACTAAGGCAATCATCAGCTGAAGTTTAGTTTAGTGACTAATCCAGTTTTTCCAAATTGTGAGTTGGGTGTTGATTACAACCCTAATTTTTCCTTATTAATGTCATTGAAATAATAAAACGGGTAAGTGCGAGTCGGACTCTATAAAAACCATTATTTTAGTATTTGTTGTTATAGAAGCAACCAAAATACATCATCTGTGAAAATTTCAACTGTTAACTATCACGGTTCATGACAGACTCAGTCCTATCTATGAAAACGAGCAAAAAAAATCACGTTTTTTGTATGGGAGCCCCCTTAAATATTTATTTTATTCTGGTTTTTAGTATTTGTTGTTATAGGGCACATAGAAATACATCATCTGCGAAAATTTCAACTGTCTTACTATCACGGTTCATGAGATACAGCCTGGTGATAGACGGACGGACGGACAGCGGAGCCTTAGTAATAGGGTCCCGTTTTTTCCCTTTGGGTACGGAATCCTAAAAATTGAACAGCTACGTGCAATAAATAGGAAAACTGAACTTACATATCTTGACCCCTATGATTGATCTTATTTTAAAATCGGTGTCAAAATCACATAAATACTGGATGTTTATTTTCTATATTTTAGTAGGTTATATTTTCGGTCTATGTAATTTAAAAAAAAAAGTTAAATGCAAAAACCAACTGACTTTAAAAAAAGGAGGTGGATTATTAAAATTTCTTTTTAATGTGTGTTTCCTCATAACTTCGTGATTCATTAACAAACCAATGGGAGGTTTTCTTTTTGGGTATTAAAAAAAAAAGTATTTCCCCAGAGCTCTCTAGATGGCGCTGAAATGACTCCGTTACTAGGTGCCAAAGCCAAAAGGCTTGGAGAAAAGCATTGCATCAAATATTCTAAGTTTATTTTGGCTTTCCAATCATCCTAGTTTTCTCGCGCTTTGTTATAATTCAGTTTTATTTTTTCGTTGTTTTCGTAAAATCGTCTAAATACGTATGGTAGACGTGATATTGATGTGATATGACTATAACGTTTCGTTTTATGATCTCAAAATAACGTTCAAGTGAATTAATCAAAAATAATTTAACGTTCCGTTCCTTGCAGTAACGTACATAGCTTAGCGCCATCCATCCAGCGACTGGGGAAAAATTTAAAAAAAATAAAAAGAAAATCCCTCATTAGGAGAATTTTATTTTATTTGAAAGGATATACTCGCACTTCTATATTCCATCAAAATTATTAAAATCCAGTTTGATAAAGTAAAACTGATGAAGAGCCCAAGAGATTGCCACCGGAACTCCATAATGAGTGGCGAGAAGATTTTTTGCGGGATTGTAAGTTGGTTGTTTTTAAAACGTATTTAGCGTTTTCAATTATTTTTAACAACTTAATGTCACATTTTATGGTCATGTTTTATTTTAGTTAGGCTTGCAATATTATACGATCAATCTCAGAAAAAATGGTATTGACTGCTTTGAGTATTTTATTTATAGACACTATATTAACAAATGTATATGCAAAAAGTATTATTTAGGGTATATGTATATACGGTTTTCCTTGAAATTTGTATGAAGAACGGCAATTGCACATTTAATACAGACCTAATAAATTGATGTAAGGGTTAGCGTGATGGTACACACCATGGCCTTAACCTCTACAATGTTTCGAAGGAAGGCCCGTGCCCCTTGATGGGGCACGGGGTTATAATGGGCTGATGACGACGACGATAACGAACGATAAATTGCAACAAATATGAAAGGCTTATTTACAACTACAGATTCACATGTTTTTATCAATTTTCACGAGCTCAAGTCACACTAAGCCGCCAATACTTTTGTATTGCTTTCTAAAATATCAAAAGATTAAACAAGCTTAGCATAAATTATTTTTTAATTTGCTAATACACAATTCTGGGGATTACAAGAGTATTAATAATAAAAAATAAAGAAGATAAAATATCCCAGCTTACATGAATTTAGGTGGATTTAGTGGAATTAAATATAAGGAGTTACAAAGTATTAAAATTATAACGAAATAATCAAATCAAATTAAGACCATATTGTGATCCTCCAATAGATAAGACAAGTTGTTATGCACGTAGTTCTATCAGATTTTTTTTTCTTCATCTTCATTTCATAATGAAACTGCCGACTTTTAACGAGCACTATTTTGTTCATAATTTCTTTGATTGAGTATTTATTTCTTAAATGGGTTTTTACTTAAAAACTTGGCTATTTTTTGAACCATGAAATCAGCATTAGAAATAATTTGAAGTAGATTTAAACCAATAAGAACAGTCAAATTTTTCATTAATAATCTGAACGGCGCAAAAAGTGATGAATTGTAAGAAACTTATATTGAGATTAGTCATTCAAAAGTCTACTGAGTACTTCTTTTATCTCCAGTGAGACTTGAGAGATCGGTATAGCCAGGTCAGCTGCAAAGCTTTCAACACTTTTGTTACCAAGTACAAAATCGGAAGGCACCACGAAGAGTTGCTTCTTGTCGCTCTCAGCACCCAATTTCTTCAAATAAGGCGGCATTGGCATGTAAGGACGTTGCGCTAGCCACTTCTGGAATGCCTTTGTAGACCTGCAGTTACAAAAGGGTGTTAATTTTGTTTAAAAAATTGCTATATGAATCAAACGATATTCTCAATTAAACCAAAAATATCTAAGTTTTATTATTTTTTTATCCCATTGAAAATTGACAAATAGGATTAAACGCCACTTACGTAAGGTTCGAAATGTCTCCCCACACGGCAGACATAGTACGAAGGTCTTCTGGTATCTTGACGGCATGCCAGGTCTCCTTGGTGTTGTTCTTCGGCGGAATATGCTTCAGCTTATGCGGCAATGAGGTTCCGAATGCCATTGTATGTTGCGGGCTGGTCTCTGCTTGAATATCCCATGCAATCTGCCTCTTGAGCACTTTGGGGCAAGCACACTGTGAAAATGGGAGACATAATGTCAAAATGACAATTTTTAGGGTTCCGTACCTCAAAAGGAAAAAACGGAACCCTTATAGGATCACTTTGTTGTCCGTCTGTCCGTCCGTCCGTCCGTCTGTCAAGACCCTTTTTCTCAGGAACGCGTGGAGGTATGAAGCTGAAATTTATATCAATTACTCAGGTCTACTGTCCCTTGAAGCTGTGAAAAAATCAAACTTCTAAGCCAACGCAATCAAAAGATACAGCCGTTTATGCCGCAAATTTCCGCAAATTTTCGACACTCGCAAAGGAATCAAAACCTACAGGGTACTTCCCGTGAACACAGAATCTTGAAATTTGGTACGAAGCAACGTCTTATAGCACAGATAAAGGAAAAATTGCGAAAACCATAAATTTTTAATTACATCATATCATAAAAATATTTTTAATATTTTTAAACTTACTACCCCTTTCCTCATGAACGCGTTGAGGTATTAAATTGAAATTCATATCAAATACTCAGGTCTACAATACCTTTAAGCTAGGTTTGTACGGAACCCTCGGTGCGCGAGTCCGACTCGCACTTGGCCGGTTTTTTATAGTTAAAGCTACTTCCGCTATAACAATTCCATCGCCTTTTTTTACGAAAAAAACGAAACTTTGTCACTTTTTACGTAACCTCTTAAATAGGTCAATTTGTTTTTTCGATGTAGCAAAAATATTTTTCTCCAAAGCGCACACGTCTACTTTTACTATTACTACTTTAAATTTGATGAGACTTTGTCTATTGCGTACTGAAGATAGCAACTCACCCACAATACAGCAAAATCATCCTTTCCTAACTCTTACATTATGCCTGGGAAGACCTGACAGTTGGTACATTCGCTTTCTGATCAACATAAAAGACTGAAACGTAAATGCTAAATATATATAAATCGTGTTAAATTCAAACCTTTGGTGCTCCGACGTAATTAGCAATTGATTGTAATACGCAAGGCAAAATCTTCGGGTCCAACACCAATCCATTTGAAGCATGCTCGTCGAACCATACCTGAAAATTCATATAAGTCGTATTCGTATCACACCATTTACTTGTACCAGCCCATAACGTCCCCACCGAGGGGCACGAGCCTCCGTTCGAAACACAAAGGGGACACCATTTACTTACTAGCAAAAAAATATTCCTTTGAGGAAGTTTATCATTTAGAAAACGGATACAGTTTCTTGCATTACTTACAAATTAACATATCAAGAATGTATTTTAATTTGGTATATAACGTCTCAGAGTTATGTTATAGAGTTATGTTTGCTAATATTTAATTTTACGCTGAAAAATTGTAAGTATGCCGTTCGATACTTACTTGGAACAAATCTTCAATATCGATAGGTCGTTTGATTTCGCTCTTGAACTCTTCGCTTCCTAGCCCAACCCACCATTCGAAGAAGTCTGCAGCAATCTGTGAAAATTTCTAGCCAGTCTAAAAATTCCTCCATGTGTTCGCTTTTGTAAATTAATTTAATATTTTTATGTGCGTGATTGTGTTTGTGTAAGTGTAATGAGCACCAGGTTTATAGGTGCTCTCAGGATTACTTTCAGGAGAGCTTCTGCTGCCCGCCCTATTATTGTCACATTATGTTCATTGCAATAATAATAGGCTACCGTATTATTTTCACTTTTCTTATTTTACTATCAGCAAAATTATTAACGGGCCGCAATAACTAACTTTGACGGCACTCATTGAGTTAATGTATGTACAGGGGCAACAGCACATCATGCTATCCAAAACTGTCAAATTTCTTCAATCGATTTTCAATTTTATCTCCAAGCAATAGAGTTTACTATCCATTTGACAGTTTGTGGTGACCTGATGTGCTGTTGACTACATACATTTAATTCACCTTTACTTTAAACTAGAGGATGCGCGGACTTTTGATACGCATGTACTTATTTTGTTTGATGTGCAATAAAGGATTTTACAAACAACACAATACTTCATTCCCGTGGGAATTTCTTGAAATGCTTCCTCACTCCTTGCCTACGTTATAAAAGGAAACTTTATAAAATAAGAATAATTTCTATTGGCTGTCTATTACCAAGGGCTTGGGTTGAGCGTCGAGAAATGTATTTTTATACAATTAAGATTATTAGCAATTACCTCTCTAGTCAATAATTCCGCTTTCTTACTATATTCATCTGAAGCCGATATTTCGATCTTTTTTTGTTTATAGTGAGAATCCCATCTTATCATATCAGTCTCTGAATCCGAACAGTACAACATTTCGAAGAACGGATTTCTTAACTTTCTTTGTTTATATTGTAGAATTCTGCAATTTTTGGAATATGGAATAAATCAAGATTATAAAGTGTTGGAAAGCTCAACATGAAACGGTCGGGATCGTGACGTTGAAGCATGATTTTAACTTCAAATTATAGACAATTTTGATTGAAGTTTCCCATTATTCTCCCGATGAGCAGTTTCGTTTTTTAGTGGGTGAAAATCTAGTTTTTAGTGGCTTATAACCTAGTTCCTCCCCCTAGGGCTGGGTACCTCTATCACAGGTTTTTCTCGGAGTAAAACACGTGTAAATAAATTCACCAAAATTTTAAGTGTGTTATTTTTTAGGTTTTTGTACTTTTAAGAGGCTCATAATAATAATAAGTATATTTTTGAATATAGTTAATTGAATATATTATGTATTTTTGGTAATTTGAACTTCATTTATATCTACCGATACCTCTCAGTTACCGCAAACGATGGTTTGTATTCCTAAACCATAATTTGCGGTAACTGAGATACCATAAAAACCAACCGTTTTAATATCTAATTTTTTTAAATGCCAACATTATTTCTCATTTTACTATTTCATTGTTCAAGTAGTAGTAGAGTATGTTGGTTAGATGGTGTCCTGTAATCTTACCCTCTTTTTTGCAATCGAAGCAATATTCCAGTACTGGCATTCACTACGATGTCATCAAGCGTAAACGCTTCAGATTCCACATAACTCGATCCAACACTTTTATTCACGCTTTTGTTCATGCTCCTGTTAAACGTTCTTGATAGGGCCGTTTTGGACAGTACGTCTGCAATAATACCTGATCTGCTATGTGGCATTTTGTCTATCTTATCATGAGCGGATATTTTGCTTCGAGCTTCAACAAGTGATGGATGCATGGTCGATGTTGTCCAAACTTCGGATTGTTCTTCTGCTTCAACTTGACTCCCTTCGGGGCTGAAGTCACTCAAAGATAACGAAGTGGACAGATTTACAAATTGCTGAAAGATTCAAACATCAAACAAAAATTATTTAATAACATACACTACACATTTTCTCTAGTCAGCTTCGCTTCGTGAAACTCTTAATTACCGATAGTTTAATCCTATCCTTTAAAATCATTTTTGTATTCTCTACGAAAATAGGTAGTGCATACTTCAAAATATTATAATATTGTTTTTGGTTGAGTGGTAGTGACGCTACCTCTTGATCGACGCGTCCTGGGTTCGATTCCCGGTCGGGGCAAATATTTGTGTAAAAAGCAGATTTTTGTTCTCGGGTCACGTGTGTTCGTGTGTGTCTTTGTGTATGTTCCAAGGGACCAACGATACAAGGGAAAACCTTAGTGCGGGCCTTTGAATGTAGTGTTTAATTATTATTTAGTATTCCGCCCCAAACAAAACATGGACAAGCAAGAAATAGTATATTGTGCAACTCGGGAATAAAAGACGGATTTTAAGCGAGGGCCAAAGTTGGATCACGAGCAAATGAAGGATTCTAAAGCGTGTGATTCAAGTGTTAGAATCCTGAATGACGCGAGTGATTCATAGCCCTCGATGAAAATCCGTTTTATTCAAGAGTTGCATATTATATTTTATACCTGACCTCGAGAAGAGAAAGATTTAAGCGGAAAATAAACATTTAATCAAGAAAAAAGGAATGATACATTAATGAAAATGTACAGAGGCCAGCGCATCAGGTTACCCCATTTTCATCTTATCGCAACGGCACAGAGTGCACGCTTGTGGTAACCTGATGTGCGGCCCTCTGTACATTCAAATTTGAACAATTACTCAAGTTTAGAGTAATTTTCTTGTTGTTGTCGATAGGGTGGTCAATCTGTGACGACATATTTATTTCTTGTCGACGTATTACTAATTAATGACAGCAAAGAACACACATTTTTATTTTAAAGTTTTAAATCTGTCGAAAATATTGAGCATTCAAATATTGAAGAGTTATCTGCGCAAGGAGTTTGAATTTCGAATATTCTTTGCGATGGAGGTCGTATGTCTATACATTGGAGTGTTCGAAACTTAAACACCAAATTTGACAAAAAAAATTAGCTCTTTTTTTACGTGTTTTGCGTTTTGCGGGAGAAAAAGATCTTTTTAGGGTTCTAAATTCAAATATCAAAACTGTGACTAAAAGAGCTCTTTATCCCCAATTTTCAGTGAAAAAAAGAAGCTTTTTAGAGGGGGAATAGTATAAAAAGCTTTTTTTTACGTGTTTTGCGGGAGAAAAAGAATCTTTTTAGGGTTCTAAATTCAAATATCAAAACTGTGACTAAAAGAGCTCTTTATCCCCAATTTTCAGTGAAAAAAAGAAGCTTTCTAGAGGGGGAATGGTATAAATAATTTAATTATTACGTAAGTTTTGTAAAAGTTGAAAAACCGATAATATCCAATAGATACAATAATATTTTTGAGATTAAATTTGCTGATATGAATGTGTAATGAATTTTTTTATTGCTGATCTTCTTTACCTTTGGTCATGTGCACCGGTAAGAAATAGAATTCTCTGCCTGTGGCTGTATTTCCGAGTGCATGCCTAAGCCGAATTTCTAAGGCTGACACATCCTCGACCACTATTTTTGTCCCAGGGCTAAATTGACAGTGGCCAAGAGCAAACCAATTTTTTTGAAAAAAAAGTACGTTACTTAGCATTAAATGCTCACCTGTTCTTCAGACGATGCCCGCCCAATATAGAACTCCTCCGAAGGTCTAACAAAGGACGTCTCTGACAGGGGTTTGTAAGAGGACCTAAGCATGTCCAAGTTGAATATCTTGACAAGTCTCTCGAAGATGATTGGGCCCACCAGCTGCTCGACTTGCTTTCCTTGAGTCTCCCAAAACTATAATACATATCAGGAAAAGTAGTGTGTTTCTGGAACTCACTTCAAAGCTTCAGTTTACAAAACCTAAATTTTTTTGCGTGCCATATACATTATAGAGCAGGCTCCAAAGCGTATTTCGTTCTTTTTAGTATTTGAACCGCCAACTGTTCCACTGCCGGGCAAGGTGTGCCCTAACGATTACAATTAAAAAAATAAAAATAAAAAATGGGTCTGGAGCAGAAAAATAGGCAGCATTGCTACACCTGCCAAATAATGAGTTTTAGCGGCACTCCACCCTACTCCCATGATAGGCTATCTTACCCAGGCTTAGTCAGTAGAATCCCAAGATAACGTGCTACTGAATCCGATTTGGTCAGAGGGTCATGCTAGTTTTTTTCCAAGATACATACATAAGCTCCCGCGTTTCTCCCATTGGGGCAGGCAGTAACTATAATTGCCGCAATACGGCCAAAAAGTTAGCAAGAAGAATTTGATTTCCGTAGCAATTTAATCTGTTGTACACAGTACACACCCGTTCATCCTTGTAAGAAAGCTCTAAATCCTTAATAACAGTTTTCCAGTGTTTTTTGACGGAGGCTTCATTCGCCTGGTACCGAGAAGCCTTCACCGTCCTCATATCTCTCGGCGCATCCCAAGTTTTAACGAGGGCCCTTCTCCCGCAGGGCATGGCTACAACTAATTGTGTATAGATGTATGTACCAGTACAACGAACAAGTTACTTTAGCTGTGGCCTGATTTTACACAACTTCTGTGTCAAGGTTTTCTCCGTAAATGAAGTAAGTGAAAGACAATGCCATTGAGACACATTAAAATATCATCTAAAAAGTTATACATGAGAAGTTTGTTACATTCTATGTTTACGCAATGTTTACGCTCTAAGTTCAAAGTTAATGTGACATAAACATAGAAATAAAGTTAATGTTCGCAACAACTCTTTATTAAACTGGGCAAACTTACAGTCCCGTGTCTTTATACATCCTGGAGGTGGCAAAGTATGTTCGCCGAAACCTAAGCGAGTTTCCCACTCCTCCTTTATCTGCCAGAAGGAGGCACCAACTTGCATCGACTGTGCATAGACTAAAAAAGTCAGCAAATGCTTTAAGTATCATGGGACCCAAAATTTACACAACAAAATAAGTGGATTCCCCGTCCGAAGCTAGATTTATAATCAAATTAAAATAACAAATAATGTTATATTAATAATACAATTAATGGAATGTTATTATATTAATATTTACGACTCCTGACAATGTATGATTAATACAAATAAATGAATATGAATATGTGAAATTTAAATAAGGTTTATGAAAGTGATTTAAATTCTCTTTAGCAATACTTGTACAATATCTGTAATTATGTTTACGCGTGAGTTTAATATCAAGAATTAACTTATTTATTTAATACAAAGTAGTGTAGTATAGAGAGAAATCAAATAAATTCTTACCATAAAACTTTTGCAGTAATTCATGAGCTTACAACTGCAATGGTTATACTAAAGGGTTTGAAACAAAAGTTGTTTTTTTTTAATGTAAATTGACCTTTTTTTTACGACGATTTTATCTACAAATATCTACGACGGCTTTTTATTTCTAACTAGCATTCCACTCGGGACTTCATTCCCGTGGGAGTTTGAGAAAATCATAATGTAGATTTTTCAAATCGGTCCAGTAGTTTCGGAGCCTATTCAATTCAAACAAACAAACAATCAATCTTTCCTCTTTATAATATTACACCAGTCGTTTTAAACATTCTAGGTTGCAAAAAATAGTCCCGTTCTGATTTTTTGGGACGTTGTTAGGATATATACCGATAGTGTAAATTCAAATTTGCAACCTCGAAAGACCTGTGCTAACTTCGTGGTGCTCGAAAAACCAAGGAATTTTCGGCCTTTTTTTAGTTTTTCACTTACAACAACTAAATTATTCATTTTACAGCAAAGTCATCTATGACACTTTTAAAGAAGATAAAATTAACAACAATTTGAGCATAATCATAGCTCTGTATGTCTAACAGATCTCGAGAATTAATTGTTTGAAAATATGCAATTTTTTCCAAAAAGTTATAAATTCGTAGTTAGCTTTCGAACAAAACACTGTCTAAAATACTGATTCTACGGGAGAGTTATTAGAAGTTAAGTTACAGAGCAGTTATTTAACTTTATTTTTTTCTGTTTTTTTTTTCTTTTACTCCTGTAAAAGAAACTCTTTAGGACCAATAATTCTCATGTTATCAGGTTAAAATACGAACATTAATAAGGAAATCTGATGTTTAAACAAAGAAAATGATATTGAAAACAATAAAAAATATTTGGAATTTCCCATTTTCAAACTGTTATTTCTAGAGATCTGGTAAACATACAGAGCTGTGGTTGCGTTTAAATTGTTGCTAATTTTATCTTCTTTAAAAGTGTCATAGATGATTTTTTTTTGTAAAATGCATATTTTAGATGTTGTAAGTGAAAAACTAAAAAAAGGCCGAAGATTCCTTGGTTTTTCGAGCACCACGAAGTTAGCACAGGTCTTTCGAGGTTGCAAATTTGGTTTTACACTATTGGTATCTATCCTAACAACATCCCAAAAAATCAGAACGGGGCTATTTTTTGCGACCTGACGCGATTTATACGTCTACGGCGACTGGCGTATATGTATAGATAGATAAATATAGACAACATACTATGAAATGTGAAAAATGCTACTCGTCCTGCCATCTCTTGAACGGAGGTGGAAACGTTACCCTTTCCGCGTTTATGTTGTTCACGATATACAACGTCAGCCGACTGAACACTTAGTTGTAAACGTAGTCCTTGCTGAAACCAGTAGATGGCGCCAATATGCAGTTTTTTACATCTTTGAGGACTTTTGAAAAACTTTATTTATTTTATTTCCTTATTCTTCTGAGGATTTCGAAATTATTTTGCGAGTAAAAGTTCAAATGATTTAATAATAGTAGTGTAATTAATTAAATAGCGTAACGTATTATATTAGTCACTCGTAGCAATTATCACAGTTCTTTGAGAAGTTCTTGCGTGAGAAATAAGAAGTGTTAAAACAGCTCCAATATAGTTTGGTAATTGTAATTAATTTAGATTTACCTTCTTCGTCATTAATTTCGACAAACTTTTTAGTTTTATGCTGTCTACAATATTGTTATTCTAGTAAGTACCTTATTCTTCCAAACAGTGCAGTAAGTGTATATAATACCTTTATAGGCTGTACATTTACCTGGTTTATTTTATAATAGGTCTTTACCTATGACATTTTTGGAAAACTGAATTTTTCATACTAACGTTTTTTGAATTTTCTCGGGAATACGAAATCCAAAAACTAAATTTTGTGAGAAGGTTTTGACAACATGTTGATTTTCATCATACTTCGTTTATTGAAAGTTGTAATTGTTACAAAGGTACAGCAAAAATAAGCAATAAAACGGGCAACTGATGAAACAAGCTATATTTGAACTTCGTTTTCATGAATATATATATTCATTTGACTCAAGATCTCCGTTATATGGCCAAGGTATTTAATAAAAAAACAATTTTATTAACAGCTGTTCAATTAACTAAATTACGAACAAAATAAATGTTGAGAAAAAATCGGCAATTTCATAGGTAAAGACTTATTATTAAGTTATGTTTCATTGTTTTTTTTTAACAGCAGCTCTTGGATGTCCAGAAAAATAACTAAAAAGGCAAACCAACGTCCATCTATGCAAAATAAATCTCTTGCACGTTTGTAACACCGTTGGAAGGTCTAAATAAAACAATTCCATGATAAAAATGCATAATGTATTGTTTCAGTACGCCGGGTTCATATTTCAGCCAGTTCTGAGAGTCGTCTGCGAATGTGGTCTATTGAAGGTGGCTTTTCGTTGGAGTCGTTGGCCCGCGGAGGTAGGTCGTGTGGATTCAGCTCCAGGGTCATTCGAGTACTCAAGACACCTTTGTCGAACATACCCAGACTTCTCAGATAAGGTGCCCGTCGATATTCGGGGTGCTCGATCATCCAGCGGCAATATTCCCGAACACTCCTATAAATTATTTTTGTTTTATTCTTATTCTTAACAGCTGAAAATTTACTGCTTGATGAAAGCCACCTTCATGCGGAGGAAATAAGTACAACGGACCTCTTACTGCAAGGCAGAATGGACTGGATTTGTTATTATTCATTCGTAGTCCAGTATGTTTAACATTTATCAAGACAATAATTCTTAAATCTTAAGATACAGGTTCAATTTTAATGCTTGTCTTTCGTCATCATAATCATCAGCCTGTGTCAGTCCACTACTGGGCATCGGCCTCTCCAATGGCATGCACTGAGCTCTGTCTTCAGTTATCTTTACCCCTTACTAATTAGTAAAGAATTTGGATCAATTCATCTGCTCTATACAATACAATATACTTTTCATCACTTCTATTCGAAAAGTGACGCTTTGTTCCTCTATAAGTGGGAGCAAAAGAGCTCATTTCTGTTAAGAACTCTTGTGCGGGTGTAAATGAGTTTTTGCGCCCGCCAATGATGTTCTGGCGAGCGTAAAAGACATTTGAATGTAGAACATGTGTCATTCATAGAAATCGAACGCAAATTGTATGAATACTGGCTGGTACGTGTTGACTGCTCGGCGGCGGCGGCCACCGCGCTAATTTAAAAAAAAACGCGCGAATTAAGTCTCTGTTCTTGTAATTTATTTTCTCATAGAAAGGGGATGAACAGTAGAGTATATGACTCGAGAGCAAATTATTTTTACATCGGGCGATGTACTTTGAATCCCTCGCTGCGCTCAGGATTCTACGTTAGAATCCTTCGCTTCGCTCGTGATTCAAAGTAGCGCCCTCGCCGTAAAAATACTATTTTGCTCTCTTGTCATACAATCTACTATTATTGCACTCCAACGCAAATAAGGTACAGTAACATTTTAATAGATAATAGTTATATCAGGGTACAAAAAGCGGCCCCACAGGCACATAAGATACAGGTTTCTATCCTTTTTTAACCCTTTATTAATTAGTAACTAATTATCTCAAACCCACTTTAGGTTACTGCGCCGATATGGATTGAAAGAAAATGGTATACCTTAGATTAGTAATGCCTTCCCAAACAGTCTTCATAGTGACTAAGTCTTTAGGAACATAGCGCGATGACCTCCACGTCTTCTTAGTGCTGTTCCTAGGAACGTGCCATTGCTCCTTGAAGGGTAGGCTGGTACCAAACGCCTTTATGAAATCTTCGCGACTTTCTTCTTTTATATCTTTAGCTATTTCTCGTTTCAATGTTGCCTGTATTGATTTCTAAAATCATACCAGACTTATTTTTACTATCCAAAACAAATAGTAGAAAACTAAAATAAACATTGTAACGTGATTGATGAGTCAAAAGACCCTTTACTGCTAGAAGGAGTGGACACGATCTGTTATTTATCGCTCCTAGACCAATATATCCAACTAGCTTTATGCCTAGGGCTTCGTTCCCGTGGAATTCGGGAAAATTATGTAGCCTTTGTCACCAGCTGGAGTGCTTTCTATTGGTAAAATAATTTTGAAATCAATCCAGTAGTTTTTGAGTTTATTCGTTACAGAAGTACAAAAATACGAATCTTTATAATATTAGTGATATTATTGACGTAGATATGTATTTAGACAATAATTCTAACCTCTGGATATCCAGTAACGCTGGCAATTTTGTCTATAATTGATGGTACTTCTTTCGGGACAACTTGAAGGCCTCGAGCGACATGTTTGTTAAATTCAACCTTTAAATAAAAATATTAAATATTATTACTTCAATTAAAAATTAAATGAAAAAATGTAATGTAAAACAGCCTCATTTTCAGTGCTAGACTAAATAGTATTAATTACACTAGCAATTCGCAGGGGATTTCGTTCTCGGGGGAATTCGGGAAAGTTATGTAGCTTTTTATTATTAATCTAGGGTATCAGCTACCTGTACACCAAATTTTATCAAAATTGGCACAGCCGTTTGAGCGTAAAGAAGTAACAAACATACAAACACACCAACATATACACACACATACTCAAACTTTCGCCTCTTTGATATTATTGTGAACTGCAATCACTTTGATGACGTAGTTCGATATTTATTATTATTAGAAATATATACGTACTTAGTTATACCTACCTGAAAAAGTTCCTTTATCGCTTTTGGGGTGAAAAGTTGCGATTGTTGATTTCCACCCAACTGTGTCATATATTGACAAAACTCGGTAGCAATCTGAAACATAGTTTCAATTATTTACACGTGAGATGATCTTTTAAACTAAATTGCCGTTTGATTTATGGTGAGGAACAGCTAAGCAAATACTGGAATGGTGGAGTATACCCATAACTAAGATTGGCTACAAGTCACATTTTTCCCCATTTTTACACCTTTTCCTTCTATAGAAATAAGGAAAAAATCTCAAGTTTTCCTTCCTTAACCTGTACTGTAGGTAGTATTTAGTATGTGGCAAAAAAGGTAATAATAATAATAAAATTTTGAAAATACACGATCAGTGACGTCATCGGACTTAGTGAGGAGACTCTTCTCGTCCTCCCTCTCTGGGAGGAGGTAGTGGGAGTCCCATGTGATCTGCTCGCGTAGCGGCTTCTTAAGCAGCTCACGATGTATATTGGGTTTTTCCTCGTCACTGTTAAGTAAAAAAATCGTTTATTCTAGCTTTGAAAAGAATAGAATTTTGTTACATGGTAATCTGCGTGGTTGCAATTCCGCCGAACAGTTTGCTGTATTCCGTCGGTGCGTGGGGTGGGAGTACCAGTACCTTAATTGGCATTTTCTGGGTTAACTCCCTCCATCGTCGACCACATCTATGACCTCGGTCGACATTGGAGTAGTTAAGAAAACGCACGACAGGGAATCTCAGAATACGAATACTTGTTACACATTCGATAGATTTAGTTCGTTAGGCTTAGTCACAATGTGGTAGTTTAATCAATTGTTTGCTACGTCAGTGCCAAAACATAACATTTAGCAAGAAACCGTTACAAAATGTAAAAAATGGTTCTAAACTAATATTATAGAATTTCTTTGTTAAGTCCTCCTACACACTTTTGATGTTTTTTTACTGAAAATGTTATAGATACTAAAAATTTTCTCACCTAGAGTAATATTCTACATCAGTATCCGAATCCGCCTCTCTATCGATATAAAGGGTTTTTCTATATGTCAATAACGGCTGCTTCAATAACCGACGAGGTGGTTTTTCTAAAACACAAGCACACATAGCTTTTTTCATCAAATAAAAAAAAATGCTATTTAAGTTTTATAAATCTTCAATGATTAGGAACAACCCACCAACAAAGTGCACCACCCTATATAACGTCAGCGTCACTTGATCGAATTTGAATCGTTTATCATTGGGCTAAGCGCTTATTGCATGAACTCCTCTGATGTGAATGTATAAAGCATTTGTCAATAGGATCCAAATGCTAGATGTAACATTTACCTTTTGGCAGATTAGTTTCTTCATCGAATTTGTCGATGATGGGGATGTTAAGGATGGGGCACACTCTATGATACAGATCATCTGGTAGAACTGCTTTCAACCGGTGGCTTTCAGTATACGAAGTCTGAAAACAACATTCGCAAAGGCTACACTTCTTAAGGTCAAGGTTTGATTATGATCAACAGCATTGCCTACTGTGATCATTAACCTACGTGCCCAGGCCACCGTGTTGATTATGAGCATGATTCTTTCAATATTAGGAAAACCATGCCCAGCAGTATGGGTTGAAAAATAAACTTTTTTTAACCTTCGTCTTCTGATATTGCAGTTATAGTTTAATTAAATAGCTTCTATGGTTATACGAAGTTTTAAAAAGTGCTTTTTTTACGTCAGAAAAGTACTATCAAACTAAATTAAACGTTTGAAAAGTATTATCAAACTTTGTGTGGAGACTTCTGCTGATGTATTAACTGCAGACTTGTTGTAAATTAAAGGTACTGATAGGCATGGTAACTGAAGAATACTTATGTTGAACTGTGACAAACACGTATTATATTTACAAATAAGAAATACAAAAGATAATTTTTAAGTCTCCGAAAAACAGTTTTTCTTACATACTTTTTTGACAGATTTTTCCAATGTCAAACATTTTTAAATACCTTTACGGGTTTTAGTACATCAGAGCCTCGTCCATTGATTAGCAGGCTGCACCGCTAGCAGGTGAGGATGTCGATTTCGGAGCATCCAAATATTACGATTATGATTTATGAGTTATGACGGCCAAAGATTGAACACTGCTTAAAATAAAACTATACTAACCGGTTGTGAAACTGTGCTATCCATGTCATGAAAAATCTTTCCCCAGTACTCCTTATATTCGTGGAATGCTGAACCAGCTTCATATTTCGATGGTTTTACCACTGGTATCTTTTTCGGCTTTGATGAATGCACTTTTTCCATAATAAATATGCAGTACCCGAAAGTGGCGCCAAATGGAATTCTTAGTACTTCTTTTATATGATTCCGAAGAACAACTTTGTAGGTACTCAATCTACTACATAACCCGATTGTCATCCACCTTCACTTCGCCTCACAACAATGTTATAATAACGGCCTATTTATGTAAACATTTGAAAATATTTAAGAAATAAACACACAATCGCAACCACATAGACTTGAATAGTCAATACGGTTCGTTGCGAGTTTTCGAACAAACAACTGTTGCTAACAAATAAAAACTACACGAAGCTTAGAGGCGGCATGCGGCACCTCATTGAATTCATAACTAATTTGTTTATACATATCAATAATTAATTATAATTAAGTACCTTGAATTAATTATTATTAATTATACTATTCGTTTCTAATGTTTTTCAAATCTATGGCAAGAGCTTAATAACGAAAAACGCTAAATACGTTGGCTACGAAAATAAAGTTACATATATACCTTCACAATCTTCGTTTACGCATGCATCATAATATTATACGCTCAATAAATATTTCGAAGTGCATCTTGAAGTAGGTGTACCTATACATACGTTTTCTTCTTCAATATCATACCATCCCAAATTCCCTCGCGGTTTTTGTATGAATTAGTATCTTGAATTATTTATAATTAATTAATTATAATTAAGTACCTTGAATTAATTATTATTAATTATACTATTCGTTTCTAATGTTTTTCAAATCTATGGCAAGAGCTTAATAACGAAAAACGCTAAATACGTTGACTACGAAAATAAAGTTACATAAAATATACCTTCACAATCTCCGTTTACGCATGCATCATAGTATTATACGCTCGATAGCACAATAAACTGTACACTTTGGCCTTGACTTCATGCTTTTCCCTACAAAAATGACGGCCTCCTAGTGCATGTTTTTTGTAATATATATATATATGTATATATATGTAGACCATTTGGGCCCATTTTAATTCTTACTCTGAAAAAAACCACATCTCATTTTTTTATTTTCCATCGCTACCTAATAAAATAAAAGTATTTTTCATTTTTCTCAGAAGTTCGTTGCTAATGCAATATTACGCAACGGGCTAAATCTTTGTATTCTCGAACTCCGAATATACAAATATTTGGAGCTTACTGTTTAGATTACGTACTTATCATCCTCTGCCGCGTTTTTGTCTGTCTGAACTTTATTAACTCAAAAACTACTCAACGGATTTCCATACGGTATTCACCAATGGTCGAAGTGATCCAAGAGGAAGGTTTATGTGTATAATTTAATCGCAAAATTCCCACGGACACGAAGTCCCGGGCGGGAAGCTACTCGTAGTTAAACATAAAATGCAGTATCAATAACAAGATAAGGACACGATAAAAGCTATGATCGATTTCATAATGTAACTTTTATCGTATAATCGCAACTTTTGATGCCTCACAGGCAAGGACACTCATATACCGTTTTAGATGCTAATAAATATAATATGTACTGGCTTTCCGTCCGCGGCTCCGCCCGCGTGGACTACAGGTTATATCGTGCCCAACTGTGGAATAAAATGTAGCCTATGTCCTTTCCCAGGCTCTAATCTATCTCTGTACCTTTCATCAAAATCGGTTCAGTAGTTTAGGCGTGAAAGACGGTCAGTCATTCAGTCTGTCAGACAGACAGACAGAAATAGTTACTTTCGCATTTATAATATTAGTAAGGATAAGTAAGGAGTAAGGATTATGACACCAATAGGTGTCGAGGGTTAAGTTTCAGAAAGACATGCTAACAAAATTTAGCTCAATAGTTTTCTCGCAAACGACTGAAAGTGTTATATTATAAACGTCTATGCATCTTCCACGCAAAGTTTCATGTTTATAATATTAGTAGTAAGTACGCTAATAAAACAAGCTGTCAAAGTCAGTTCTTTGATATTATTTTAAACAGCAAGAACGCTCGCTAGCACCATCGTTGAATATCGTTATATCCGAGACGTGCTAAGCAAAGCAAACTTATGTTCAAGTGACATGTTTACTAATCTTTTGCTTACTTAACCTCCCACCCCACCTCTGATTTGTTGATGTGGAATGCAGTTTTTTCACTTCACTGCGAGTTTACCAAATGTCTGTTATAAATGTTGTAATATAAATGCATGTTAAAGCATAAATTACCTCTCAGCAGCTCTAGCACGATAACGACAAACTCGCGCTCGGCTCACGCTGAAACTTCACTTTGATTGCGCGAGGATCCCGCGCAAAGGCTTGCTCGCCCTATGGCGGGCGTTGTCAATGTTGACATTTTGACATAGGACCGCGGTGTTGTCGCGGCGCTGTCACTATCGTACTCGGCCTGCAGGTAGGTTAGAGTTGTAACAAAAAAAGACAATCAGACATTTATTTCGTTTAAAAATTCATACAGGATTAAAACAAGACTGCACAGTTAGCTTTTTGATAACAAATAGGAATACGAAACATAACCGAATCGCATTGATTAATAACCACATTAAACACGTGTACATTAAACCATTAAACCACGTGGTCAATTGGTTCTATAATTTCATGACTTTCTGCCTATCCCGAAAGGGGTTGTAGGTCTCCGAGTATGGAATAGTATGGATAGATTGCAATAAAATTTTCTATTAGCTTACCTACTCGATTTCTAACTTAGGTATTTTTGTATTTAAGATCCATTTCAATGAAAAAAACCATTTTTCGTTAAGATTTTGTACTTAATACTTTTAATAAGCGTCAATAAATTAAACTAAACAAATACAGTAGCATAATGACTTTTATCAATAATTTATTATATTCCTTTACACAAAGAGATGATTTACTTCAATGAACAATATTGCTGGCTCCTTCTGATATTATTATTGTTTGTTTACCTCCACGATGAATGGTCTCCTTTGCGATAAAATCTTTGAGATGAGAACTTTGAAAATTTGCAGTAAGAATAAGAATAACAATAGGTTACTCTCTTTACAATCAGACGGCCTTAGCAATTGTAGCAATTAAAAAAATCATTATGGAAATTTCATTACTTTTCTTTTTTGTGAAAAAATCATTATGGAAATTTCATTACTTCAAATTAATAAATTTTGTAAAGATGTATGCTTTCCATTAATTCAAACAACTCATCCTGTCCAAGAAACCCCAATTAATCAAACTTCAAACCCATATAATTACTACAATAGAGTCACAGAAATAAAATTTTGGCATTTAAACATCTCTGTTGCCACTTCGTTAGAAACATTAGTCAATCAAGCTCTTATTAGTTTTTTTGAAAATATTAAACCTAATGGAGAATTTAAATAGTACTTGCTTTATAACGAAAAGAAATGGAAGTATAGTTTTCAATACTTTAAAACAGACTCTCAATCGGTGTCTATCTTTATGATCATGATTTTTAACCTCCGAAAAAAAAAGATTATAAGTTTGACGAGTGTGCCTGTATGTCTATCTGTGGCTGGTAGCTCCTAAAAGAATGGACCGATTTCGATGCAGTTTTTTTTAAAGCTGAGGTAATCGAGTTGGTTCTTATCTATATTTGATAAAAAATATTTTATCCGTTTAAAAGTTGAAAGCAATCGATTGTCGGGGGTGTTACAATTATTTTAATTTTAGAGTTATGGTTTCTTCGGTTCGGATAATCGGAGAATTCCTAAATGTCTGTTGCCTCAATTAAATATCCACCCAAGTTTCTTGTCTGAATTTGGCCTTGAGTGTACATTGTGCAATAACAGAAGAACCGGAACCGGAAACCGGAGCGAGTCCATTGTTGTATTATTGTATTAATCAACAATAAAGTATTCTTACTGAGCGTTCTTTAAATATATAGGAATAATATATCACTGTCCACGAACAGACAATTATAGATAATTGCCTGTTATTTTATTTTATTTATAGTGTTATGTATTTACTGTTGTTATGTATTAAGATTAATAAATAACATAAAATAAAATAAAAATGTTATGATTACTTATATTCATAGACATAAAATAGATATTGTGAGACTATTGATCCCGCAGATAGTTTAAACGGTTTTGTGGGAGCGTTATATATATATATAATAATTATAATTACTTATATACTTAATCGAGAATTTAACTATCTTACCTAGTTTGATTGATAGTTCGAAAGAATATGAGCGGATTATGCGGTTGCGATATTGTGAAATATGTATATCATAATTATATCTTTTTACTTATTACTCTGGTGAGATTTGTTTTTAAGTTATGTATTGAATCGAGATGCTTTTCATAAATAAAAATTTATAGAATTTAAATCTTTAATTACAAATATACCTACTGTATTTATGTGTCAAAACAGACAGAAAATTCAAATGAATAATCCTAAAATAAAGATAATGCTAAAAATATAAACGCTGCTGAAGTCTCCCCCTGTTTTTTCAGTGGTCAAACTCAGTGCAATCAATACTTTTGAAAATGGAAGATGGTTGGCTCCAAGGTCTAGAGTTAGATCTGATCGGGAGTGGAAAACGGTATTACAGCTTTAAAGGTATTCCATATGCAAAAGCACCGTTAGGACCTTTGCGATTTAGGGTAAATACTTTTATACTTATTCGTTTATTTTATTTTATACTAGACTATGAAATAGCAGATTTTTTCTCATTTACAATTTTCTTCATACTTTTTTGTTTCAGCAGCTATTTACAAAATTATTTTTGATATGACTACTTGGTTACTTAATAGAGGCTTTGGGTTTTAAACTGATAATCAAGCTCAAATATAGTTAGTTTGACCTGATATCCATTTCAATGTATATTTTTGCTCTAAGTTGGCAGTTTCAGTAAATTAAATCTGGTATTTATTAGCTAAAGGTTGTCCTACCTTAAATAAATAAATAAACGCTACACACTCAAAGGCCCACATTAAGGTTTTCCCTTGTGTCGTGGGTCCCTCGGAACACACATAAAGATAAACGTCCATGACCCGAGAAAAAACATCTGCTTTTTACACAAATATTTGCCCCGACTGGGAATCGAACCCAGGACCCGTTGATCAAGAGGCAGCGCTACTACCACTCGACCAAACCGGCCGTCACATTCATCAGTTTTTCAAAAGTTTTGTAAGAAAAACAGCAATTTTATAGGTGGCGACCTAATACTTTCAAGGACATAAGGGGATTAATAATATAGGCACAAAACTCTCTTTTTAAATTTTTTGATGGTTTAAATTACTTAACATAATATTCGTCGATTTCAGCTGTAAAGCATCAATACACACATATCACATTTGCTTTAAGCAACACAATTTTAATTTGTTCCTCATAGGCCCCGCTACCTCCTGAACCGTGGACTGGAATAAAAAACGCATCAGAACATGGTTCGATTTGCATGCAGCGCAACAAATTTCAAGAAGAAAATGTTTCGTGGAATGAAGACTGTTTATTCGTTAATGTTTATTCACGTGAGTTAGCACCCAAGCTGGCTCCAGTGATGGTCTTCATCCACGGCAATGATGGCGACTCCAAGAGCAATTCCGGGAATGATGACTTCTATGGACCTCATCTGCTTTTACCTTTTGGAGTGGTACTTGTTACTTTCAACTATAGACTAGATGTTTTCGGTTTTCTCAATCTAGGTATTCCAGAAGTTCCAGGGAATACAGGCATGAAGGACCAAATTGCAGTTTTAAAGTGGATTCAAAGAAATATTCGACATTTCGGAGGTGATCCGCAACATGTCACTATTTTCGGACATGGCTTCGGTGGAGCAGCGGTTGGACTTCACTTGCTATCACCACTATCAAGAGGATTGTTTCACCGAGCTATTTCTATGAGTGGTGTGCCCTTGTGCGATATGTACACGCCTTTCGAAATAAAAAGAAAAGCGTACACTCTTGGTGCTGAACTTGGATGTATCACTGATAGTCCCAGAGAGCTTCTTAATTATCTGCAGAGCACAGCAGCAGAAAAGCTGATTAATACTAATGTTACCTCGGACAGTACATTTTCTTCAAAAATAATTAATTTCGTACCATCAGTGGAAGAAAAAGATTTTGGAATAAAGAAAAGCTTTTTGACTGAAGATCCTTTCACCACGTTAAAAAACGGTAAAGTTCACAAAATCAATTACATGATTGGGCTGACTAATTATGAGTATCTCGGATTAATGGGACAGAGAGGACATGAAATAATGTCAAGATATAGAAAAGACTCACTTATGTTCGTTCCTGCTAAAATATTATTCGCGACTTCTCCTGCTAAAAGTTTTGAAATAGCAGATGCTATCAAGAACAAATACTTTGGAAAAAAATACATATTCGAAAAAGAACAATTTTTAGAGTATTTGAACAATGCTCAATATGGTTATGATACTTTTAGATTTTATAGCCATCTGCCTAACGATATGAAGAAATACGTTTACAAATTTTCGTGTTATTCAGAAAGGAACATTTTTGGAAAATGTGGTGTTAACACATTTGGAATACGAGGAGCTGCTCACCAAGACGATCTGATGTATTTGTTTCACCCAAAAGAGAGAAATCTTACAATGGACCCAAACACTAATGAATACAAGTTGGCTATGAGAGTCAGTTTACTTTTTACCAATTTCGCTAAATTGGGGTAAGTATGAATATTTGTAAACTAGCTTTCCAGATCTTTGTCTATCTGTATTTACGCCAAAATCCATCTAAACCCAGTTCAGACATTTTTGCATGGTTAGTAACCAGCATCCAATCATCTTTACAAACAAAACATTTATTAAAAAAGTAGGATTATTGTGAATACCGTTTACAAGGGATCCTTGCCAAGGGGACCAATAACTGTATAGTAGTTCAAAAAGAATTACTAGCTTTCCACCCGGAACTTCGTTTCTGTGGGAATTCGGGAAAATGATGTAGCCTATGTGTTAATACACGTGTCATTAACAGGTGTCAGGAACCCCCCAAATTTTATTAAAATCGGTCCAGCCGTTCTCGAGTTATAAGTTTTCGAACAAACCCTACTTTGTTTTATACATTTTCTCATTTTACAGAAACCCTACGCCGTCATTCATGAATATAAGACCGGAGTGGCCAGAATACGAGGTCAAGAAAAATAAATACTATGTTATAGGAAATCAGTTTACAGTTGATAAAATAAACAGTACTAACAATACGTATATTGACTTTTGGAAAAACGTTTTTAATAAAGCTGGATTGGAGTTTTAGTTTAATACAGTTACCGAAATTATATGTGATCAGTAATCGGGAATATAATAGAAGCAAAATACAACAGACTAATAAAATCTTAACCAATAACAAATTCTCCATATTGTGTTGAAATAAAAGATTTGTATTTTTTTCTTCTATTTGTTTTTCGTAACGTGGCTCAAAAAGTAACGCAATAGTGAAGTGACGGGATCTTACACAGGTATATTTGAAGGGCCAAAGAGTGACAAAGACTTTTCCACGCTGACGAAGCCTCAGGCAAAAAACTAGTATTGAACATTAAGGAATATCTTCGTTTGTCGCAACTGAATTGCCCGCGACGAGACAACAAACGAGCGCGACAGAGGAGCAAAATGGGGTGACGAGTTAATAAGTTAACTTGCTGGGTCTTGTGTAAATTTACCTTTACGCCTGATATACAACCCGACCCAACATTATTCTTAGCTAACGGTGTAATTTACTATATGATTACACAATTGTATACACGTATAACACTTGTATTTAGTGAAATAGTTAGGTGATTAGAGGTACAAAGGCAGAGGTGCTCTGCTACCCTTTCAGGTGCAGTAAAGTGAACAAATAATGGTAAAAGTAAAGCTAGTAAAAATCACCATCAAAATTGTTTAGGTTGTTTTACTATTGTAAATATTTAACTTTTTTAAATCTCCAAGACTCAAAAGCTCTAATATCTCATAACACTCACTGTGTTACCAAGTAGGTACTTAAGATATGTTAATCCATGGAAGAACAGAACCTCCCACCACAAGAAAAAATTTACTTAAAGGAAAATTCTTGCCACAGAATCAGCTCAAGATTAGCATGTCTTGGAAATACTACCGAAGTAACAGTACACCAAAATTCAAACTAATTAAACCTGTGAAAGTTGGTAAGACTTTTTTGTCAAGTAGGAATTGAGCTGATGATCTTCAAACCCCTGAACAAATCTAAATTAACTATAGCTAAGAAGTATCTCGATCACGTCAGCTTTCAAACAAAAAAAACACATCAAAAAAGCAACAGTAAACGATTATTTCAACCGAAAATCGGTCTTCTCGTTTAGGAGGAACGATGCCACAGACAGACACACACTTAAAAAAACACGCGTCATACTTATAATTATAACACCCCTCTTTTTGTCAGGGGTTAAAAAATAACATAATACAAACACACCGAACCTTTATCTGATAATAGAAAACCTTTTCCATTGTTTTGTTAGTAAATTTCGTGGGGCCATAAAAGTTTGCGTCGCTTAGCATGACAATTAAAAAAATATGGTGCATGTGATATACCGATAGAAAGGTCATGAACTAGAAAAGTTTTAAGAGAACTGTAAGAGCTTTCATACCATTAGTTTTTTTAAATGCTCCTTTAAGTTGAAATGAAGATCTTTTTTCTTATCTTCTAAGAGTTTAATGGCTCAACATAGTTTTTTACATTATTTAAAACAAATATCAATGTAAGTAGAACGTACATTATAGATAATAAAAACAAGAAAATGTAGACTGTAACACCAAAAAAACAAGTTATGATAACAAACAGTACAGCTTTCAGCAAAAATGAAATAAATTAAAAAATCTTTAAAAAACCAATTGGGCAATAACGGTTAGATTTTCCAGCGCACATAGCCGATGAACCAAGCTACTCAACCTACTCGTTTGGCATACGCTCTTCCTAACACCCTGTATATTTTCTCTATATTTGAATTGAGTGTAAGTTATCTTACCTGTCGTAACCTCTGAAACAAATATACAGTTCACATATTAAACTACAAAATGAATAGAGTTTAGCGACCGAGTAACCACAAAGACATTGAGAATAATTTGTGATCCGAGCTCTAGAGCATTTCACACCTGGCTGAATGGCCTCCCCCTAACAGACGTTGTGTTGACACACTACAACTCGTGCGAATACTTGCTCTGAAATTACAACTTTGACTATATTGTTTAATTTCTGAGCCCCCTATGTTTTACGTAGGTACTTGTGTACCTATAAATTGGTATAACTAAACAGGCTGTGTCGCTCCGAAATAATAGATGACCAAAAACAACACCCGATATTAGAATGTGCAGTACATCTAACATATCTATGTTACGCATCTGCGTGACCAAATTTTGTGGCGTATATTTCTTTCCACCATCTCGTTCTACCGCATAGCATCAGTGAGGAACAGGCAGAACGTAATCGACATGACAAAACTTTGTCGCGCGGGCAAAACAGAATATTTATCTATCTTTCGTCACCATTTCATATAAATGTATATTAAAGTCATATGGATCGCAATGGAGAGAAAAAGATTTTTAGTAAAAAAATATTTTATGACTAAGTACTTTTATTATTTAATCGATACTTTCGTAATGTTCGTCAGTAAATAACTTCAAAAGATTAGGATTATCTACTAACAGTGCCCTAATCGAATTCCGTCGCTGTTCGAGAATTGAGTTTATTTTTTGTTTTTCCGCCTCTGGTGAAACCGAAATTTTGGTATCGGTTGAGATACTCACGTCCTTCATACAAGGGCATGGATCATCTAAAAAACTTATTTGACTTGAATATTGAGTTTGAGCGTCTTTCGATGTGTGTGGCCGTTGTGAATCTTTAACTGCACGAAATAGTAACATGCGGTCAATGGTATCTTTAGGATCCACTATTTCTGGTGGCGTCTCTATAGCAGCAGCGTCCGGTCCAAGAATTGCCAATAGTTTTGTTAATTTTTGTTCACTGAATTCTGAATACTCATTAATATCGGGAAATGATAACGTTTCTGTCATATTTTGACATGACCTCAAAGGACATACTTGTAAACGTTGTATATCATCTACTAAAAGCAGTTCTAATGAGGATTCAGACGAAACAGGATCCATGAGTCCTGTTTTCTGCGGATCCGTGGGCAATACATTTATAGGACTCCCTGAATTTAGGATCGTGTCCTGCGACGACTTAGCCTCCTGGGGTTGCAATATAACTTCACACTTGCAACGACGGGATTCCAAACGAGCCCTAACTTCATCCATCCTTTGGCATTTTGCATAAATAAACTGTCTTTGAAACCTAACATATTTTAGATCATAGTCAAGTGGCAAAGTTTCTCTGCTTCCAAACGGTGAAGAAATAGATGGCGACAAATCACCCTCAATGGTGAATGGTTGGCATGGTTGTCTCTGAGAGACAGGTTCAGACTGTTCTTTATGGAATTGGAACATGTTCAAAAGTTCTTCTTGTTTTAAAATTATAGATTTCGCATTTCTAGGATTTTTTTCAATTTCATTAAATTGAAGAACTACAAGTTTCTCCAGATCAAGCAGAAACGTAGTTTGTTCTGGTATTAATTTCAAAGTAAAACTAATAAATTTCAAAAAAAGCTTAAGAGTTTTCTTGACTTTTTCTTGCCATTCTTTATTTATTTCTGACACATGTTTTTTCGTTTTCTCGATATCATCTAGTATAATTTGTTTTTGTTTTATAGTATCTAGTTTTTCTTCAATTTCTTTAGTATGAAAACTTTCAAGCAAATATTGTCTCATTTTGCACTTTCTCCTTTCTGCGCACATAACATACATAGTGCCTGTGCTAGTTTCCGCTTCAATTTGGTTGCAGAATGTTCTTAGGGCATCGTTGCGCTCTATCAGCGCCTGATTTATTAGTCTATTACTTCGGTATTTCTCGTTTTGTAAAAGTATATAGTAATATTTAGTTAATTTCCTAACTTCTTCATTATATTTTTTTCGTAATATGTCCTCTAAACTGCATCTCTCGTAAGCTAACTTTTCTTGTATCTCTTTATTGAGATCTCTTACAATGTTGCAGTGAGCATCCGTTAAAATTGTTTGAACTTCAGCTCTTAAATGCTTTTCTAGTTCTTGAAGAGTTTTTTCGTAAAATTTATCAATTTTGTTTTGTATAATAATAGCTTTTTCTCTGAAAATTTTTTTGTGAATTGCACGAATCTTTTGTTGGATATTTTCCTGTTCTATATTTTGGACCATCGTCCAAACCTCATCATTGTCAGTTAGAAGTTCATACAACTGTTTGTAAAAGCGATCTTGTTGTTTTTTTAATGAGTAATCACCTATTTCTAGGACGCCTACATGTGTCTGGCCTCTTGAAACCTTAGAAGTCAGAGGAGGACTCAAATCTACTTTGTCTAATAATACATCGCTGGGAGAGTACCACTCCTTGTTTTTGATTTCTAATTCGCGATCAGTGCTGGATATGATCTCTCCGTCAGATTCTGGTTTGCATTCGTAAAATTGTTTATCGAAAAAAAGATCAGCGTAATGGCCGGCTAGCTTTTCACCTGAGTTAATTACATCTGTTTCTTCCATTGTATATCTTATATATAAATATGACAATAACTTATCACAAAATTACTAAGTCTGTTTAAAATTATCTCAAATTTAAAAAACACCTTAGCAAAATTATTTCACTTTATTCAAGAAATCACTGATTTCACTCATACAACTTGAACAACACAATTGAAACTCAGTAGTTGACAATCAATAGTGACACCACAAATCACTGACATAAAGTGTATGGACTTGGAGCAATAATACATATTCAAAGACTAGCAGTCATCTACAAATTACAGAGGATTCATTGAAAGTGATTAATTCGCTGGTATTTGATAGATCGAATTGAACTTTGACGCAGAGTGGAGTATGTCATGATATGTAAACAATTTGAAAACGGTTTAACAATTTGAAAATTTTGATAAAATTTTAAAGACAAAGTGTATTTTTGTCTAAAGTTTTCTTAGTATTATATTTTGTGACCATGAGGATATGTGTGGTTTGTAAATATAAATAGAAAAAGGAGATAATCGGTCATGTACGGACGGCCTCGACTAGGTTACCACACGCGTGCGCTCTGTGCTGTTATGATAAGAGCGGTTTTGCAATGAAAATGGAGTAACCTGATGCGCTGGCCTCTGTACAAATATGTTTTTTTACCAACTGTTTCATTGAAAAATGTTGTTTTAAAACTTCTTAATTCTACTTTAAATTATTAGAAATCGTCGGGAAAACATTCCTCTTTTTTTAAGTATATATGTTAACGAAAATGTGTAAAATCCGCCATTGTAAACAATTCCTAGGAAATTTATAACAATTAAGATAATATAACAATTAACACGTATTAGGGAGTAAGTCAACTACAAGCATGAAAATAAAACAAATAAATGTGTTAGTTTCAAAAACAATAATATTTAAAGCTGTGTTACTTTATAAAAAATTAAAATATATAATTTTTCAAAACTGGTACATTTTTTTTCAGTTTGAAATATCATTTTATAGTTCATAAAGCCTAACCACCCCTTAGCGGGATCGTGACATGTTTCTAGTAACTCTTATTGACAAGGCAACATCTAATGTTCACTGAAATAAAGATATCGTGAGTATCACAGTATGAAAATACAGGTCCTGAAAGGCTCAATCAGTTGCATTAAGTTTCGAACACTTACTGCACGCACGTATATTAAGTTTACGAGCAGTATACTTAATTCACCTTCGTGATTTAAAATCAGATGAATTAAGTAAACTACACGAAAAATGAACAGGTTAGTTTTTTTACAGCTTGTAATTTTTATGTATAAGACTTGTAGAATAAACGTGAAAATATATATATAATGTAAGAAATGATGTCTTTTTTCTTTCTGACTCAGTTGTTATATAAAAAATACATGAATTATTAAAGGCCGGTTTGTGAAGCCTGAATTATGCTGATAAGGGCTCCCAGACATGTTTTTCTGCAATTTTTGTATGGCAAAGTCCACTTGAGCTGATTACCTGCCTATCCCGCTGGGGAATACATATAGTTTGTCGACTAATCGACTTTTGATCCTCACTACGTTGAGTTCGGTTTTGTGCCGCTGCCGCCTACAGCGCCAAAATGGTGAAAATCTGTTGGTTACGTTTTTGATTTGACAACAGCCAGTCTAGTGGTATTTTATCTACTTAATTTTCTTATGTCTATGCCACTTTGAGTATGTAGTATTTGACAAACTAAAAGAGAAAGTACTAAGTCCATGCAAATACTACATACTCAAAGAGTATTTGCTATGCCACACATTAATAATAGTAATGAGTGACACGTGTTGAAAGGTGAGTGTCACGCCGGTGGACTGTGTCAGAAAGTGATTTTAATTCAAACATAGAATAGTCGTTCGTTTGGCCGGTTAAGCCCATCTCTGAGTCATTAGGTTTTAACCTCGGAACCCAGTTCCACTGAATGGATTTTCGTAAAACTTTTTTTATCACATTGTTGGAGGTATACATAATAAATATTTTTTTAACCCACTTACAAAGATTTCTACGCTAAATCAAAACTATTGCAGCTGTAAGTTTGAAATTTTGCATAGATGATCTTCAGCTTATGAAAAAGAGATTACATGGAGTTCCCATTGGGGACGAATTGTAGGGCGTCCGATAGTTCATATGTGCGTTTGGTGTTTCAGTCGCAGTCCTCTATTTTTCAAACTATTATAGAGAGCATGTCAAAATTTTTAGAAAATACGTATTATGATATTGTAAAATATATTTTAAAAAAATTAAAACTTAATAAATTTCCAAACATATGATCTACATTTACGCATTTTTTATTCAAATTGTTTTTTCGGATGAAATATCATAAAACAGAGTCTTGTTATTCATATTCAATCAAAAAAACGAACGTTGAACTCATTGTTTCGGTGAAATTCACGAAAAGACAAGAGGCTCCAGACGCCCCATCTCCAGCTTTGAGTGCCCCATCCCCGGCCACCTCTTGCCCTATCCCCAGCCAGCACGCAAAAACATTTATGTTGTGATAAAAAATTGACTTATCAGCAAATAAGAAATTAACATACTATCTGTCCGCCCGCGACTTCGTTCCCGTGAGAATTGTCCCAGTGGATTTTCATTTTTTTTTTAAATATAAACCTGGTCGTGAGAATAAGAAACACAACAAAAAAGAATCATCCAAATCGGTCCAGCCGTTCTCGAGTTTTGCGCTTACCAACACATTTTGCGATTCGTTTTTATATTATAGATTAGTTTCATCTTATAGGGTTTTCAGGAGTGCTGTTTTCGAAAATTACAATTATTTTGAAATCCAAGATGGAGAATAGTGCGAAGATGCACTTTTTTTAAAATATCGACATGGTTGTCGTAGGTTTTTAGGGGTGTGGTTTCGGAAACCACATCTATTTTGAAATCCAAGATGGCGGATTTGACTTTTTTGAAAATTCTGACATGAGTGTTATTTAATAGAAACCTATTAACAACACCCATGTCAGAATTTAAAAAAAATAGTTTCGAAAAAGCATCCATTTTGATATCCAAGACGGCGGAAGCAGTACCCTCAAAAACCTTTTAAACGACACCTATGTCAACATTTTCAAAAATGTACATGTCCGCCATCTTGGATTTTAAAATAGATGTGATTTTAGAAATCAGCACCCCCAATAACCTATTAAATAACTCCCACGTCGACATTTTCAAAAGAATGCATATGCGCTAACTTGGATTTTAAAATTGATATTTTAAAATTGATGGGCGTCTGGAGCCTCTTGTCTTTTCGTGAATTTCACCGAAACAATGAGTTCAACGTTCGTTTTTTTGATTGAATATGAATAACAAGACTCTGTTTTATGATATTTCATCCGAAAAAACAATTTGAATAAAAAATGCGTAAATGTAGATCATATGTTTGGAAATTTATTAAACTTTCTAAAAATATATAAATCTTAATAATTTCAATTAACACTAAGCAAAAAAACATTAATTTAATTAGTTCAAATTGTTCAAATATGGTGGAAAGTTTTCTGAACTGCACAGACACTTATTTCCCGCCAAATATCTGACAGCTACTTTATTTTAAAAGTACAGCGATGTTTAATTTTTGCAAAAAATTAACAGGAGATTTGTTTAAATTATATTGTTTGTGTTTATAATTGTGCTAAAGCTTTAAAAATCAATAATTAAGTGAACTGGCTGGAGCTTGGCGCCGGCCGGGGAAAAGTTAATCTCCCCTATTAATGATTTTTTTGTTTAAATCTTTAATGTTATTTACGTCTACGATACAGCTTGGAGTTTTTGGGCACGGTCTTTGGCGGGAACTCGGCGTGAACGGTTGCTTTATCAATTGTATTTTCGTTTTCTGCGTGAAAAAGTTGTTTAATGTGTAATAGTGATAGTGTATTATGCAGTAAATTGACTAAAATTCGTGTAGTAACGAAAAATTCAAGTGATAACAGTGTTTCTGCTCCGTTTGGTACCGACAAAGATCCTCGCGCGGTTGTGCTTCTCGCCGCCAATTTTCATTGCTTAGGGCTTAGGTTAAGTTGAAGAAAGAAGATTTTTTACTGAAGACGAGGCTGAATGGACATAGTTTCCTTTGCCTTTACCGAAAGGGATAAATTAAACAAAAAAAAAGATATAGCTCATAGACATAGAAATAAGTTAAATACCAATATAGCTTGATCTCTGTGACAGATGTCAACGAAACCAACGAAGTAACTTGTGTATTTTCTGCGCTATGTGATATTGGCGGAATTGTGGCAACACATATGGGGCCATATTTAAGAATCTATCTACAGTTTGTTCGCTCAATTAGTGTGCATGGGTAGCTGTCAGCTGTCATCTCGAAATGTATGGCGGTACAGGGAGCAAGAAAACTTGAATGGTAATTCATATCTTCTATCTCTTTCTACTAGTTATAATACGAAAATAATAATATTTTGTGGTCTCTGTAAATATTTACATGGATTAGTATAGCTATTTTTTGAAAGAAAAATATTCGTACCTATTTGAAAATAAAATTACTTAACTGTAAATAAATTATTGTATGTGTTTATTGACACTATCGTTAACATTTACAAAATAATAATAACGTATATTTCCAAAAAGAAGTACTTAAGGAAGTTAGTTCTGCTAACTTATAAATTACAAAGGAGGGTTCAGATAATTCGTCCTGTAGGTATTACTTGCATTACAAATACCCAGTTGCAGTAACGGTCATTAGAATAAAAGCTTTTCGGTCATTATGTGATATTCATAGATTAATTTATTTATACAGTTCGTTCGGGCAATTAGTGTGCAGTACAGGCGCACGGTATATTGGGACCATTCTTTAACTTAAATGTGACTCGTCCACAAATGCAAATTTTTTAATAAAAATTAAAATTAAATAGCCATCTTACAACTTAAACATATATGCTATTTTTGTAGCATAAGTATAAAAAATCAATCTAGCTATTCCGAATCAGAGTCATCTGTATCACTTTGTGTGTTTATTATGAAAGTGTCTCCGTTAACATCAACATGCTGGTCTACATTAAAGTACTTATTCTCTTCTTTGATTGCGTGGGCAATATATTTACCCCACAAGTCAGATGTTACGTTCAACATGACCTGCCTGATCAATTGACATACGGCACTGCTGTTTTTGGGGTCGCAATTGTTGGCTCTAAGGTCATGTTTAATTTTAGACCACACTTGTTCTATCGGATTAAAAATGCAGTGGTATGGTGGAAGACGCACCACCTCACAACCATTCATTTTTGCTATTTCATCAATGACATATCTTTTTTCTATGCCCGCCTTTTTCACAATATCCAGCAGCACTGGAATGGTTGGGGTTGGCTCTGGAATGGAAATTTTGTACTGTCTCATAAAATCAAGGATCTCCCCTTTTCTGGTTGTGGTGTTTGGAATTCTGACGGATAGTCGCGAGTGGTAAGGAGCGTTATCCATTACTATTAGGCTATTTGGTGTTATGTTTGGCAATAATTGCTCCTGAAACCACTTTTCAAAGAGCACTGAGTTCATGTCGCAGTGGTAATCAGCGCTCGCATCGCTAATCTGTTTCGCAGATAGAAGCAGTCCATTTTTGACCCAACCGTCTTTGGATCCAGCATGCAATATGATAATGCGTTTCCCACGAGTGGAAGGCAAATCTGAAATGCAGTGACAACTACAATCAGTCCAACTTTTTTTGACGGTATCATGTGTGTCATACCACGTTTCGTCCAGGTAGATTATATTTCGCCCCTCTTGACGTGCTTCTCTGAGCTTTGTTATATATTTATAACGCCAGACTTGGAATCGCGGCGTCTCAAGCAACACACTGCGTTTATTCACTTTTTTATAGTTGAATCCAAGTTTACGTAAAAGCTCATACAACGTAGTACGTTGATATGGGAAGTCCGTATTTGTCTTTAAATCTTGCAATATCATATCGAGTGTTGGAAGTTTCTTATCTGTATAGAATCTATATACTGTGCGTCGAACTAAATCGCATTCAAAATCATCTATCTTTGAGAATTTTTTCGTCTGACTTCCTCTCTTTAAGGGAGAAACTGGTCCTGATTTTATAATTTTGGCGACAGTGTTTCGATGCACATTAACCATTTTCGAAACTGTCCCAATAATTGGATAATTTTTAAATTCCATCTCTTTATCATTATCAGGCGGCATTGTGTTGACGCAGTATTGATGAACATTCAAAATTATTTCTTTGCAGTTTTTACAAAGCGTCTTCCTTTTTTTAATTGGAGCGTTATCGTCTTGAGACGTACCACCGCTGTTGTCATTATTCGCAGTGTCATTGCCAGTCTCCTCCAACATTCTCAACTATAATTAATAATGCCCTTTCTCAACTTCAATAAATAAAATAGCAAAATTTATTATTGAACTTATGCCTATTCTTTTAAATATGGCCTCCGCATAGTGATTTTGCCAATGTCAGTATTTGAAAGAAATTCAAATAATAAATGTCGAAACTCATATCTATCTATAAATAAATTAATCTATGAATATCACATAATGACCGAAAAGCTTTTATTCTA